>JAKZAN010000039.1:15000-615000 GCA_023053545.1 Lepidurus packardi
TTAATTCAGTCCGTAAGGTATTAATTCAGTCCGTAAGGAATTAATTAAGTACGTAAGGAATTAATTAATTCCGTTAGGAATTAATTAATTCCGTAAGAAATTAATTCAGTCCGTAAGGAATTCATTCAGTCCGTAAGTAGTTAATTCAGTAAGAAAGGAATTCAATAAATCCTAAAGAATTAATTCAGTCCGTAAGGAACTAATTCAGTCCGTAAGGAATTAATTCAGTCCGTAAGGAATTAATTCAGTCCGTAAGGAATTAATTCAGTTCGTAAGGAATTAATTCAGTCCGTAAGGAATTATTTCAGTCCGTAATTAATTCATTCATTCCTTACGGAAATAATTAAGTCCATAATGAATTAATTCAGTCCGTAAGGAATTAATTCAGTAAGTAAGGAATTAATTAAATCCGTACGGAATTAATTCAGACCGTAAGGAATTAATTAAGTACGTAAGGAATTAATTAAGTCCGTAAAGAATTAATTAAGTCCGTAAGGAATTAATTAAGTCCGTATGGTATTAATTCAGTCCGTAAGGAATTAATTAAGGAATTAAGGAATTAATTCAGTCCGTAAGGAATTAATTCAGTCCGTAAGGAATTAATTCAGTCCGTAATCGATTAATTAAGTCCGTAATGAATTAATTCAGTCCGTATGAAATTAATTCAGTCCGTAAGGAATTAATTCAGTAGGTAAGGAATTAATTCAGTCCGTAAGGAATTATTTCAGTCCGTAATTAATTAATTCATTCCTTACGGAACTAATTAAGTCCATAAGGAATTAATTCAGTCTGAAAGGATTTAATTAAGTCCGTAATGAATTAGTTCAGTCCGTAAGGAATTAATTCAGTCCGTAAGGAATTAATTCAGTCCGTAAAGAATTAATTCAGTCCGTAAGGAATTAATTCAGTTCGTAAGGAATTAATTCAGTCCGTAAGGAATTAATAAAATCCGTACGGAATTAATTCAGTCCGTAAGGAATTAATTCAGTCAGTAAGGAATTAATTCAGTCCGTAAGGAATTAATTCAGTCCGTAAGGAATTAATTCAGTCCGTAAGGATTTCATTCAGTCCGTAAGGTATTAATTCAGTCCGTAAGGAATTAATTCAGTCCGTAAGTAATTAATTCAGTCCGTAAGGAATTAGTTCAGAATGTAAGGAATTAATTCAGTCCGTAATCGATTAATTAAGTCCGTAATGAATTAATTCAGTCCGTATGAAATTAATTCAGTCCGTAAGGAATTAATTCAGTCCGTATGAAATTAATTCAGTCCGTAAGGAATTAATTAAGGAATTAATTCAGTCCGTAAGGAATTAATTAAGGAATTAATTCAGTCCGTAAGGAATTAATTCAGTCCGTAAGGAATTATTTCAGTCCGTAATTAATTAATTCGTTCCTTACGGAACTAATTAAGTCCATAAGGAATTAATTCAGTCTGTAAGGATTTAATTAAGTCCGTAATGAATTAATTCAGTCCGTAAGGAATTAATTCAGTCTTTAAGGAATTAATTCAGTCCGTAAAGAATTAATTCAGTCCGTAAGGAATTAATTCAGTTCGTAAGGAATTAATTCAGTCCGTAAGGAATTAATAAAATCCGTACGGAATTAATTCAGACCGTAAGGAATTAATTAAGTACGTAAGGAATTAATTAAGTCCGTAAGGAATTAATTCAGTCCGTAAAGAATTAATTAAGTCCGTAAGGAATTAATTAAGTCCGTAAGGTATTAATTCAGTCCGTAAGGAATTAATTAAGGAATTAAGGAATTAATTCAGTCCGTAAGGAATTAATTCAGTCCGTAAGGAATTAATTCAGTCCGTAATCGATTAATTAAGTCCGTAATGAATTAATTCAGTCCGTATGAAATTAATTCAGTCCGTAAGGAATTAATTAAGTCCGTAAGGAATTAATTAAGTCCGTAAAGAATTAATTAAGTCCGTAAGGAATTAATTAAGTCCGTATGGTATTAATTCAGTCCGTAAGGAATTAATTAAGGAATTAAGGAATTAATTCAGTCCGTAAGGAATTAATTCAGTCCGTAAGGAATTAATTCAGTCCGTAATCGATTAATTAAGTCCGTAATGAATTAATTCAGTCCGTATGAAATTAATTCAGTCCGTAAGGAATTAATTCAGTAGGTAAGGAATTAATTCAGTCCGTAAGGAATTATTTCAGTCCGTAATTAATTAATTCATTCCTTACGGAACTAATTAAGTCCATAAGGAATTAATTCAGTCTGAAAGGATTTAATTAAGTCCGTAATGAATTAGTTCAGTCCGTAAGGAATTAATTCAGTCCGTAAGGAATTAATTCAGTCCGTAAAGAATTAATTCAGTCCGTAAGGAATTAATTCAGTTCGTAAGGAATTAATTCAGTCCGTAAGGAATTAATAAAATCCGTACGGAATTAATTCAGTCCGTAAGGAATTAATTCAGTCCGTAAGGAATTAATTCAGTCCGTAAGGAATTAATTCAGTCAGTAAGGAATTAATTCAGTCCGTAAGGAATTAATTCAGTCCGTAAGGAATTAATTCAGTCCGTAAGGATTTCATTCAGTCCGTAAGGTATTAATTCAGTCCGTAAGGAATTAATTCAGTCCGTAAGTAATTAATTCAGTCCGTAAGGAATTAGTTCAGAATGTAAGGAATTAATTCAGTCCGTAATCGATTAATTAAGTCCGTAATGAATTAATTCAGTCCGTATGAAATTAATTCAGTCCGTAAGGAATTAATTCAGTCCGTATGAAATTAATTCAGTCCGTAAGGAATTAATTAAGGAATTAATTCAGTCCGTAAGGAATTAATTAAGGAATTAATTCAGTCCGTAAGGAATTAATTCAGTCCGTAAGGAATTATTTCAGTCCGTAATTAATTAATTCGTTCCTTACGGAACTAATTAAGTCCATAAGGAATTAATTCAGTCTGTAAGGATTTAATTAAGTCCGTAATGAATTAATTCAGTCCGTAAGGAATTAATTCAGTCTTTAAGGAATTAATTCAGTCCGTAAAGAATTAATTCAGTCCGTAAGGAATTAATTCAGTTCGTAAGGAATTAATTCAGTCCGTAAGGAATTAATAAAATCCGTACGGAATTAATTCAGACCGTAAGGAATTAATTAAGTACGTAAGGAATTAATTAAGTCCGTAAGGAATTAATTCAGTCCGTAAAGAATTAATTAAGTCCGTAAGGAATTAATTAAGTCCGTAAGGTATTAATTCAGTCCGTAAGGAATTAATTAAGGAATTAAGGAATTAATTCAGTCCGTAAGGAATTAATTCAGTCCGTAAGGAATTAATTCAGTCCGTAATCGATTAATTAAGTCCGTAATGAATTAATTCAGTCCGTATGAAATTAATTCAGTCCGTAAGGAATTAATTCAGTAGGTAAGGAATTAATTCAGTCCGTAAGGAATTATTTCAGTCCGTAATTAATTAATTCATTCCTTACGGAACTAATTAAGTCCATAAGGAATTAATTCAGTCTGAAAGGATTTAATTAAGTCCGTAATGAATTAGTTCAGTCCGTAAGGAATTAATTCAGTCCGTAAGGAATTAATTCAGTCCGTAAAGAATTAATTCAGTCCGTAAGGAATTAATTCAGTTCGTAAGGAATTAATTCAGTCCGTAAGGAATTAATAAAATCCGTACGGAATTAATTCAGACCGTAAGGAATTAATTAAGTACGTAAGGAATTAATTCAGTCCGTAAGGAATTAATTCAGTCCGTAAGGAATTAATTCAGTCCGTAAGGAATTAATTCAGTCAGTAAGGAATTAATTCAGTCCGTAAGGAATTAATTCAGTCCGTAAGGAATTAATTCAGTCCGTAAGGATTTCATTCAGTCCGTAAGGTATTAATTCAGTCCGTAAGGAATTAATTCAGTCCGTAAGTAATTAATTCAGTCCGTAAGGAATAAGTTCAGAACGTAATTAATTAATTCAGTCCGTAATCGATTAATTAAGTCCGTAATGAATTAATTCAGTCCGTATGAAATTAATTCAGTCCGTAAGGAATTAATTAAGGAATTAATTCAGTCCGTAAGGAATTAATTCAGTCCGTAAGGAATTATTTCAGTCCGTAATTAATTAATTCGTTCCTTACGGAACTAATTAAGTCCATAAGGAATTAATTCAGTCTGTAAGGATTTAATTAAGTCCGTAATGAATTAATTCAGTCGGTAAGGAATTAATTCAGTCTTTAAGGAATTAATTCAGTCCGTAAAGAATTAATTCAGTCCGTAAGGAATTAATTCAGTTCGTAAGGAATTAATTCAGTCCGTAAGGAATTAATAAAATCCGTACGGAATTAATTCAGACCGTAAGGAATTAATTAAGTACGTAAAGAATTAATTAAGTCCGTAAGGAATTAATTCAGTCCGTAAGGAATTAATTCAGTCCGTAAGGAATTAATTCAGTCCGTAAGGAATTAATTCAGTCCGTAATCGATTAATTAAGTCCGTAATGAATTAATTCAGTCCGTATGAAATTAATTCAGTCCGTAAGGAATTAATTCAGTAGGTAAGGAATTAATTCAGTCCGTAAGGAATTATTTCAGTCCGTAATTAATTAATTCATTCCTTACGGAACTAATTAAGTCCATAAGGAATTAATTCAGTCTGAAAGGATTTAATTAAGTCCGTAATGAATTAGTTCAGTCCGTAAGGAATTAATTCAGTCCGTAAGGAATTAATTCAGTCCGTAAAGAATTAATTCAGTCCGTAAGGAATTAATTCAGTTCGTAAGGAATTAATTCAGTCCGTAAGGAATTAATAAAATCCGTACGGAATTAATTCAGACCGTAAGGAATTAATTAAGTACGTAAGGAATTAATTCAGTCCGTAAGGAATTAATTCAGTCCGTAAGGAATTAATTCAGTCCGTAAGGAATTAATTCAGTCAGTAAGGAATTAATTCAGTCCGTAAGGAATTAATTCAGTCCGTAAGGAATTAATTCAGTCCGTAAGGATTTCATTCAGTCCGTAAGGTATTAATTCAGTCCGTAAGGAATTAATTCAGTCCGTAAGTAATTAATTCAGTCCGTAAGGAATAAGTTCAGAACGTAAGGAATTAATTCAGTCCGTAATCGATTAATTAAGTCCGTAATGAATTAATTCAGTCCGTATGAAATTAATTCAGTCCGTAAGGAATTAATTCAGTCCGTATGAAATTAATTCAGTCCGTAAGGAATTAATTAAGGAATTAATTCAGTCCGTAAGGAATTAATTCAGTCCGTAAGGAATTATTTCAGTCCGTAATTAATTAATTCGTTCCTTACGGAACTAATTAAGTCCATAAGGAATTAATTCAGTCTGTAAGGATTTAATTAAGTCCGTAATGAATTAATTCAGTCCGTAAGGAATTAATTCAGTCTTTAAGGAATTAATTCAGTCCGTAAAGAATTAATTCAGTCCGTAAGGAATTAATTCAGTTCGTAAGGAATTAATTCAGTCCGTAAGGAATTAATAAAATCCGTACGGAATTAATTCAGACCGTAAGGAATTAATTAAGTACGTAAGGAATTAATTAAGTCCGTAAGGAATTAATTCAGTCCGTAAGGAATTAATTCAGTCCGTAAGGAATTAATTCAGTCCGTAAGGAATTAATTCAGTCAGCAAGGAATTAATTCAGTCCGTAAGGAATTAATTCAGTCCGTAACGAATTAATTCAGTCCGTAAGGATTTCATTCAGTCCGTAAGGTATTAATTCAGTCCGTAAGGAATTAATTCAGTCCGTAAGGAATTAATTCAGTCCGTAAGGAATTATTTCAGTACGTAAGGAATTGATTCAGTCCGTAAGGAATAACTTCAGTACATAAGGAATTAATTTAGTCTGTAAGGATTTAATTAAGTCCGTAATGAATTAATTCAGTCCGTAGGGAATAACTTCAGTCCGTAAGGAATAACTTCAGTACGTAAGGAAATAATTCAGTCCGTAATGGATTAATTAAGTCCGTAATGAATTAATTCAGTCCGTAAGGAATTAATAAAATCCGTACGGAATTAATTCAGACCGTAAGGAATTAATTCAGTCCGTAAGGAATTAATTCAGTCCGTAAGGAATTAATTCAGTCCGTAAGGAATTAATTCAGTCCGTAAGGAATTAATTCAGTCCGTAAGGAATTAATTCAGTCCGTAAGGTATTAATTCAGTCCGTAAGGTATTAATTCAGTCCGTAAGGAATTAATTCAGTCCGTAAGGAATTAATTCAGTCCGTAAGGAATTAATTCAGTCCGTAAG
This sequence comes from Lepidurus packardi, assembly GCA_023053545.1. NCBI lineage: Eukaryota > Metazoa > Arthropoda > Branchiopoda > Notostraca > Triopsidae > Lepidurus > Lepidurus packardi. Next base: position 21,229 of record JAKZAN010000039.1, read on the forward strand.
GAATAAGTTCAGTCCGTAATGAATTAATTCAGTCCGTATGAAATTAATTCAGTCCGTAAGGAATTAATTAAGGAATTGATTCAGTCCGTAAGGAATTAATTCAGTCCGTAAGGAATTAATTCAGTCCGTAAGGAATAAGTTCAGTACATAAGGAATTAATTCAGTCCGTAATCGATTAATTAAGTCCGTAATGAATTAATTAAGTCCGTTATGAATTAATGAAGTCCGAAATGAATTAATGAAGTCCCTAAGGAAATAATTAAGTCCGTAATGAATTAATAAAGTCCGTAGGGAATTAATTAAGTCTTTACTGAATAAATTAAGTCTGTAAGGATTTAATTAAGTCCGTAATGAATTAATAAATTCCGTAATGAATTAATTAAGTCCGTAAGGAATTAATTAAATCCGTAAGGAATTAGTTAAGTCCGTACTGAATTAATTAAGTCCGTAAGGAATTAATTAAGTCCCTAAGGAATTTATAAAGTCCGTAATGAATTAATGAAGTCCCTAAGGAAATATTTAAGTCCGTAATGAATTAACTAAGTCCGTAAGGAATTAATTAAGTACCTAAGGAATTTATAAAGTCCCTAAGGAATTAATAAAGTCCGTAATGAATTAATGAAGTCCCTAAGGAAATAATTAAGTCCGTAATGAATTAATAAATTCCGTAGGGAACTAATTAAGTCCGTAGTGAGTTAATTAAGTACGTAAGGAATTAATGAAGTCCGTAATGAAATAATTAAGTCCGTAAGGAATTAATTAAGTCGGTAAGGAATTAATTAAGTCCTTACTGAATTAATTAAGTCTGTAAGGAATTAATTAAGTCCGTAATGAATTAAGAAAGTCCGTAATGAATTAATTGAATCCGTAATGAATTAATAAATTAAGTAATGAATTAATTAATTCCGTAAAGAATTAATTAAATCCGTAAGGAATTAATTAAGTCCGTAGGGATTTAGTTAAGGCCGTAAGGAATTAATTAATTCCGTAAGGAATTAATTAAGTCCGTAATGAATTAATTAAGTCCGTAAAGAATTAATTAATTCCGTAATGAATTAATAAAGTCCGTAATGAATTAATTAAATCCGTAATGAATTATTTAATTCCGTAATGAATGAATTAATTCCGTAATGAATTAATTAAGTCCGTTATGAATTAATGAAGTCCGAAATGAATTAATGAAGTCCCTAAGGAAATAATTAAGTCCGTAATGAATTAATAAAGTCCGTAGGGAATTAATTAAGTCCTTACTGAATAAATTAAGTCTGTAAGGATTTAATTAAGTCCGTAATGAATTAATAAATTCCGTAATGAATTAATTAAGTCCGTAAGGAATTAATTAAATCCGTAAGGAATTAGTTAAGTCCGTACTGAATTAATTAAGTCCGTAATGAATTAATAAAGTCCGTAGTGAATTAACTAAGTCCGTAAGGAATTAATTAAGTCCCTAAGGAATTTATAAAGTCCGTAATGAATTAATGAAGTCCCTAAGGAAATATTTAAGTCCGTAATGAATTAACTAAGTCCGTAAGGAATTAATTAAGTACCTAAGGAATTTCTAAAGTCCCTAAGGAATTTATAAAGTCTGTAATGAATTAATGAAGTCCCTAAGGAAATAATTAAGTCCGTAATGAATTAATAAATTCCGTAGGGAACTAATTAAGTCCGTAGTGAGTTAATTAAGTACGTAAGGAATTAATTAAGTCCGTAAGGAATTAATTAAGTCCGTAGGGATTTAGTTAAGGCCGTAAGGAATTAATTAATTCCGTAAGGAATTAATTAAGTCCGTAAGGAATTAATTAAGTCCGTAAGGAATTAATTTAGTCCGTTATGATTTAACTAAGTCCGTAAGAAATTAATTAAGTCCCTAAGGAATTTATAAAGTCCGTAATGAATGAATTAGGTCCGTAAGGAATTTATTAAGTCCGTAATGAATTAAGAAAGTCCGTAATGAATTAATTGAATCCGTAATGAATTAATAAATTCCGTAATGAATTAATTAATTCCGTAAAGAATTAATTAAGTCCGTAAGGAATTAATTAAGTCCGTAAAGAATTATTTAAGTTCGTAATGAATTAATTAAGTCCGTAATAAATGAATTAGGTCCGTAAGGAACTAATTAAGTCCGTAATGAATTAAGAAAGTCCGTAATGAATTAATTGAATCCGTAATGAATTAATAAATTCCGTAATGAATTAATTAATTCCGTAAAGAATTAATTAAGTCCGTAAGGAATTAATTAAGTCCGTAGGGATTTAGTTAAGGCCGTAAGGAATAAATTAATTCCGTAAGGAATTAATTAAGTCCGTAATGAATTAATTAAGTCCGTAAAGAATTAATTAATTCCGTAATGAATTAATAAAGTCCGTAATGAATTAAATAAATCCGTAATGAATTATTTAATTCCGTAATGAATGAATTAATTCCGTAATGAATTAATTAAATCCGTTATGAATTAATGAAGTCCGAAATGAATTAATGAAGTCCCTAAGGAAATAATTAAGTCCGTAATGAATTAATAAAGTCCGTAGGGAATTAATTAAGTCCTTACTGAATAAATTAAGTCTGTAAGGATTTAATTAAGTCCGTAATGAATTAATAAATTCCGTAATGAATTAATTAAGTCCGTAAGGAATTAATTAAATCCGTAAGGAATTAGTTAAGTCCGTACTGAATTAATTAAGTCCGTAATGAATTAATAAAGTCCGTAGTGAATTAACTAAGTCCGTAAGGAATTAATTAAGTCCCTAAGGAATTTATAAAGTCCGTAATGAATTAATGAAGTCCCTAAGGAAATATTTAAGTCCGTAATGAATTAACTAAGTCCGTAAGGAATTAATTAAGTACCTAAGGAATTTCTAAAGTCCCTAAGGAATGTATAAAGTCCGTAATGAATTAATGAAGTCCCTAAGGAAATAATTAAGTCCGTAATGAATTAATAAATTCCGTAGGGAATTAATTAAGTCCGTAGTGAGTTAATTAAGTACGTAAGGAATTAATGAAGTCCGTAATGAAATAATTAAGTCCGTAAGGAATTAATTAAGTCCGTAAGGAATTAATTAAGTCCGTAGGGATTTAGTTAAGGCCGTAAGGAATTAATTAATTCCGTAAGGAATTAATTAAGTCCGTAAGGATTTAATTAAGTCCGTAAGGAATTAATTTAGTCCGTTATGATTTAACTAAGTCCGTAAGAAATTAATTAAGTCCCTAAGGAATTTATAAAGTCCGTAATGAATGAATTAGGTCCGTAAGGAATTTATTAAGTCCGTAATGAATTAAGAAAGTCCGTAATGAATTAATTGAATCCGTAATGAATTAATAAATTCCGTAATGAATTAATTAATTCCGTAAAGAATTAATTAAGTCCGTAAGGAATTAATTAAGTCCGTAAAGAATTATTTAAGTTCGTAATGAATTAATTAAGTCCGTAATAAATGAATTAGGTCCGTAAGGAACTAATTAAGTCCGTAATGAATTAAGAAAGTCCGTAATGAATTAATTGAATCCGTAATGAATTAATAAATTCCGTAATGAATTAATTAATTCCGTAAAGAATTATTTAAGTCCGTAAGGAATTAATTAAGTCCGTATGGATTTAATTAAGGCCGTAAGGAATTAATTAAGTCCGTAAGGAATTAATTAAGTCCTTACTGAATTAATTAAGTCTGTAATTAATTAATTAAGTCCGTAATGAATTAGGAAAGTCCGTAATGAATTAATTGAATCCGTAATGAATTAATAAATTCCGTAATGAATTAATTAATTCCGTAAAGAATTAATTAAGTCCGTAAGGAATTAATTAAGTCCGTAGGGATTTAGTTAAGGCCGTAAGGAATTAATTAATTCCGTAAGGAATTAATTAAGTCCGTAAGGAATTAATTAAGTCCGTAAGGAATTAATTTAGTCCGTTATGATTTAACTAAGTCCGTAAGAAATTAATTAAGTCCCTAAGGAATTTATAAAGTCCGTAATGAATGAATTAGGGCCGTAAGGAATTAGTTAAGTCCGTAATGAATTAAGAAAGTCCGTAATGAATTTATTGAATCCGTAATGAATTAATAAATTCCGTAATGAATTAATTAATTCCGTAAAGAATTAATTAAGTCCGTAAGGAATTAATTAAGTCCGTAAAGAATTAATAAAGTCCGTAATGAATTAATTAAATCCGTAATGAATTATTTAATTCCGTAATGAATGAATTAATTCCGTAAGGAATTAATTAAGTCCGTAATGAAATAATTAAGTCCGTAAGGAATTAATTAAGTCGGTAAGGAATTAATTAAGTCCTTACTGAATTAATTAAGTCTGTAAGGAATTAATTAAGTCCGTAATGAATTAAGAAAGTCCGTAATGAATTAATTGAATCCGTAATGAATTAATAAATTAAGTAATGAATTAATTAATTCCGTAAAGAATTAATTAAATCCGTAAGGAATTAATTAAGTCCGTAGGGATTTAGTTAAGGCCGTAAGGAATTAATTAATTCCGTAAGGAATTAATTAAGTCCGTAATGAATTAATTAAGTCCGTAAAGAATTAATTAATTCCGTAATGAATTAATAAAGTCCGTAATGAATTATTTAATTCCGTAATGAATGAATTAATTCCGTAATGAATTAATTAAGTCCGTTATGAATTAATGAAGTCCGAAATGAATTAATGAAGTCCCTAAGGAAATAATTAAGTCCGTAATGAATTAATAAAGTCCGTAGGGAATTAATTAAGTCCTTACTGAATAAATTAAGTCTGTAAGGATTTAATTAAGTCCGTAATGAATTAATAAATTCCGTAATGAATTAATTAAGTCCGTAAGGAATTAATTAAATCCGTAAGGAATTAGTTAAGTCCGTACTGAATTAATTAAGTCCGTAATGAATTAATAAAGTCCGTAGTGAATTAACTAAGTCCGTAAGGAATTAATTAAGTCCCTAAGGAATTTATAAAGTCCGTAATGAATTAATGAAGTCCCTAAGGAAATATTTAAGTCCGTAATGAATTAACTAAGTCCGTAAGGAATTAATTAAGTACCTAAGGAATTTCTAAAGTCCCTAAGGAATTTATAAAGTCCGTAATGAATTAATGAAGTCCCTAAGGAAATAATTAAGTCCGTAATGAATTAATAAATTCCGTAGGGAATTAATTAAGTCCGTAGTGAGTTAATTAAGTACGTAAGGAATTAATGAAGTCCGTAATGAAATAATTAAGTCCGTAAGGAATTAATTAAGTCCGTAAGGAATTAATTAAGTCCGTAGGGATTTAGTTAAGGCCGTAAGGAATTAATTAATTCCGTAAGGAATTAATTAAGTCCGTAAGGAATTAATTAAGTCCGTAAGGAATTAATTTAGTCCGTTATGATTTAACTAAGTCCGTAAGAAATTAATTAAGTCCCTAAGGAATTTATAAAGTCCGTAATGAATGAATTAGGTCCGTAAGGAATTTATTAAGTCCGTAATGAATTAAGAAAGTCCGTAATGAATTAATTGAATCCGTAATGAATTAATAAATTCCGTAATGAATTAATTAATTCCGTAAAGAATTAATTAAGTCCGTAATAAATGAATTAGGTCCGTAAGGAACTAATTAAGTCCGTAATGAATTAAGAAAGTCCGTAATGAATTAATTGAATCCGTAATGAATTAATAAATTCCGTAATGAATTAATTAATTCCGTAAAGAATTATTTAAGTCCGTAAGGAATTAATTAAGTCCGTATGGATTTAATTAAGGCCGTAAGGAATTAATTAAGTCCGTAAGGAATTAATTAAGTCCTTACTGAATTAATTAAGTCTGTAATTAATTAATTAAGTCCGTAATGAATTAGGAAAGTCCGTAATGAATTAATTGAATCCGTAATGAATTAATAAATTCCGTAATGAATTAATTAATTCCGTAAAGAATTAATTAAGTCCGTAAGGAATTAATTAAGTCCGTAGGGATTTAGTTAAGGCCGTAAGGAATTAATTAATTCCGTAAGGAATTAATTAAGTCCGTAAGGAATTAATTAAGTCCGTAAGGAATTAATTTAGTCCGTTATGATTTAACTAAGTCCGTAAGAAATTAATTAAGTCCCTAAGGAATTTATAAAGTCCGTAATGAATGAATTAGGTCCGTAAGGAATTAGTTAAGTCCGTAATGAATTAAGAAAGTCCGTAATGAATTAATTGAATCCGTAATGAATTAATAAATTCCGTAATGAATTAATTAATACCGTAAAGAATTAATTAAGTCCGTAAGGAATTAATTAAGTCCGTAAAGAATTAATAAAGTCCGTAATGAATTAATTAAATCCGTAATGAATTATTTAATTCCGTAATGAATGAATTAATTCCGTAAGGAATTAATTAAGTCCGTAATGAAATAATTAAGTCCGTAAGGAATTAATTAAGTCGGTAAGGAATTAATTAAGTCCTTACTGAATTAATTAAGTCTGTAAGGAATTAATTAAGTCCGTAATGAATTAAGAAAGTCCGTAATGAATTAATTGAATCCGTAATGAATTAATAAATTAAGTAATGAATTAATTAATTCCGTAAAGAATTAATTAAATCCGTAAGGAATTAATTAAGTCCGTAGGGATTTAGTTAAGGCCGTAAGGAATTAATTAATTCCGTAAGGAATTAATTAAGTCCGTAATGAATTAATTAAGTCCGTAAAGAATTAATTAATTCCGTAATGAATTAATAAAGTCCGTAATGAATTAATTAAATCCGTAATGAATTATTTAATTCCGTAATGAATGAATTAATTCCGTAATGAATTAATTAAGTCCGTTATGAATTAATGAAGTCCGAAATGAATTAATGAAGTCCCTAAGGAAATAATTAAGTCCGTAATGAATTAATAAAGTCCGTAGGGAATTAATTAAGTCCTTACTGAATAAATTAAGTCTGTAAGGATTTAATTAAGTCCGTAATGAATTAATAAATTCCGTAATGAATTAATTAAGTCCGTAAGGAATTAATTAAATCCGTAAGGAATTAGTTAAGTCCGTACTGAATTAATTAAGTCCGTAATGAATTAATAAAGTCCGTAGTGAATTAACTAAGTCCGTAAGGAATAATTAAGTCCTAAGGAATTTATAAAGTCCGTAATGAATTAATGAAGTCCCTAAGGAAATATTTAAGTCCGTAATGAATTAACTAAGTCCGTAAGGAATTAATTAAGTACCTAAGGAATTTCTAAAGTCCCTAAGGAATTTATAAAGTCTGTAATGAATTAATGAAGTCCCTAAGGAAATAATTAAGTCCGTAATGAATTAATAAATTCCGTAGGGAACTAATTAAGTCCGTAGTGAGTTAATTAAGTACGTAAGGAATTAATGAAGTCCGTAATGAAATAATTAAGTCCGTAAGGAATTAATTAAGTCCGTAGGGATTTAGTTAAGGCCGTAAGGAATTAATTAATTCCGTAAGGAATTAATTAAGTCCGTAAGGATTTAATTAAGTCCGTAAGGAATTAATTTAGTCCGTTATGATTTAACTAAGTCCGTAAGAAATTAATTAAGTCCCTAAGGAATTTATAAAGTCCGTAATGAATGAATTAGGTCCGTAAGGAATTTATTAAGTCCGTAATGAATTAAGAAAGTCCGTAATGAATTAATTGAATCCGTAATGAATTAATAAATTCCGTAATGAATTAATTAATTCCGTAAAGAATTAATTAAGTCCGTAAGGAATTAATTAAGTCCGTAAAGAATTATTTAAGTTCGTAATGAATTAATTAAGTCCGTAATAAATGAATTAGGTCCGTAAGGAACTAATTAAGTCCGTAATGAATTAAGAAAGTCCGTAATGAATTAATTGAATCCGTAATGAATTAATAAATTCCGTAATGAATTAATTAATTCCGTAAAGAATTATTTAAGTCCGTAAGGAATTAATTAAGTCCGTATGGATTTAATTAAGGCCGTAAGGAATTAATTAAGTCCGTAAGGAATTAATTAAGTCCTTACTGAATTAATTAAGTCTGTAATTAATTAATTAAGTCCGTAATGAATTAGGAAAGTCCGTAATGAATTAATTGAATCCGTAATGAATTAATAAATTCCGTAATGAATTAATTAATTCCGTAAAGAATTAATTAAGTCCGTAAGGAATTAATTAAGTCCGTAGGGATTTAGTTAAGGCCGTAAGGAATTAATTAATTCCGTAAGGAATTAATTAAGTCCGTAAGGAATTAATTAAGTCCGTAAGGAATTAATTTAGTCCGTTATGATTTAACTAAGTCCGTAAGAAATTAATTAAGTCCCTAAGGAATTTATAAAGTCCGTAATGAATGAATTAGGGCCGTAAGGAATTAGTTAAGTCCGTAATGAATTAAGAAAGTCCGTAATGAATTTATTGAATCCGTAATGAATTAATAAATTCCGTAATGAATTAATTAATTCCGTAAAGAATTAATTAAGTCCGTAAGGAATTAATTAAGTCCGTAAAGAATTAATAAAGTCCGTAATGAATTAATTAAATCCGTAATGAATTATTTAATTCCGTAATGAATGAATTAATTCCGTAAGGAATTAATTAAGTCCGTAATGAAATAATTAAGTCCGTAAGGAATTAATTAAGTCGGTAAGGAATTAATTAAGTCCTTACTGAATTAATTAAGTCTGTAAGGAATTAATTAAGTCCGTAATGAATTAAGAAAGTCCGTAATGAATTAATTGAATCCGTAATGAATTAATAAATTAAGTAATGAATTAATTAATTCCGTAAAGAATTAATTAAATCCGTAAGGAATTAATTAAGTCCGTAGGGATTTAGTTAAGGCCGTAAGGAATTAATTAATTCCGTAAGGAATTAATTAAGTCCGTAATGAATTAATTAAGTCCGTAAAGAATTAATTAATTCCGTAATGAATTAATAAAGTCCGTAATGAATTATTTAATTCCGTAATGAATGAATTAATTCCGTAATGAATTAATTAAGTCCGTTATGAATTAATGAAGTCCGAAATGAATTAATGAAGTCCCTAAGGAAATAATTAAGTCCGTAATGAATTAATAAAGTCCGTAGGGAATTAATTAAGTCCTTACTGAATAAATTAAGTCTGTAAGGATTTAATTAAGTCCGTAATGAATTAATAAATTCCGTAATGAATTAATTAAGTCCGTAAGGAATTAATTAAATCCGTAAGGAATTAGTTAAGTCCGTACTGAATTAATTAAGTCCGTAATGAATTAATAAAGTCCGTAGTGAATTAACTAAGTCCGTAAGGAATTAATTAAGTCCCTAAGGAATTTATAAAGTCCGTAATGAATTAATGAAGTCCCTAAGGAAATATTTAAGTCCGTAATGAATTAACTAAGTCCGTAAGGAATTAATTAAGTACCTAAGGAATTTCTAAAGTCCCTAAGGAATTTATAAAGTCCGTAATGAATTAATGAAGTCCCTAAGGAAATAATTAAGTCCGTAATGAATTAATAAATTCCGTAGGGAATTAATTAAGTCCGTAGTGAGTTAATTAAGTACGTAAGGAATTAATGAAGTCCGTAATGAAATAATTAAGTCCGTAAGGAATTAATTAAGTCCGTAAGGAATTAATTAAGTCCGTAGGGATTTAGTTAAGGCCGTAAGGAATTAATTAATTCCGTAAGGAATTAATTAAGTCCGTAAGGAATTAATTAAGTCCGTAAGGAATTAATTTAGTCCGTTATGATTTAACTAAGTCCGTAAGAAATTAATTAAGTCCCTAAGGAATTTATAAAGTCCGTAATGAATGAATTAGGTCCGTAAGGAATTTATTAAGTCCGTAATGAATTAAGAAAGTCCGTAATGAATTAATTGAATCCGTAATGAATTAATAAATTCCGTAATGAATTAATTAATTCCGTAAAGAATTAATTAAGTCCGTAATAAATGAATTAGGTCCGTAAGGAACTAATTAAGTCCGTAATGAATTAAGAAAGTCCGTAATGAATTAATTGAATCCGTAATGAATTAATAAATTCCGTAATGAATTAATTAATTCCGTAAAGAATTATTTAAGTCCGTAAGGAATTAATTAAGTCCGTATGGATTTAATTAAGGCCGTAAGGAATTAATTAAGTCCGTAAGGAATTAATTAAGTCCTTACTGAATTAATTAAGTCTGTAATTAATTAATTAAGTCCGTAATGAATTAGGAAAGTCCGTAATGAATTAATTGAATCCGTAATGAATTAATAAATTCCGTAATGAATTAATTAATTCCGTAAAGAATTAATTAAGTCCGTAAGGAATTAATTAAGTCCGTAGGGATTTAGTTAAGGCCGTAAGGAATTAATTAATTCCGTAAGGAATTAATTAAGTCCGTAAGGAATTAATTAAGTCCGTAAGGAATTAATTTAGTCCGTTATGATTTAACTAAGTCCGTAAGAAATTAATTAAGTCCCTAAGGAATTTATAAAGTCCGTAATGAATGAATTAGGTCCGTAAGGAATTAGTTAAGTCCGTAATGAATTAAGAAAGTCCGTAATGAATTAATTGAATCCGTAATGAATTAATAAATTCCGTAATGAATTAATTAATACCGTAAAGAATTAATTAAGTCCGTAAGGAATTAATTAAGTCCGTAAAGAATTAATAAAGTCCGTAATGAATTAATTAAATCCGTAATGAATTATTTAATTCCGTAATGAATGAATTAATTCCGTAAGGAATTAATTAAGTCCGTAATGAAATAATTAAGTCCGTAAGGAATTAATTAAGTCGGTAAGGAATTAATTAAGTCCTTACTGAATTAATTAAGTCTGTAAGGAATTAATTAAGTCCGTAATGAATTAAGAAAGTCCGTAATGAATTAATTGAATCCGTAATGAATTAATAAATTAAGTAATGAATTAATTAATTCCGTAAAGAATTAATTAAATCCGTAAGGAATTAATTAAGTCCGTAGGGATTTAGTTAAGGCCGTAAGGAATTAATTAATTCCGTAAGGAATTAATTAAGTCCGTAATGAATTAATTAAGTCCGTAAAGAATTAATTAATTCCGTAATGAATTAATAAAGTCCGTAATGAATTATTTAATTCCGTAATGAATGAATTAATTCCGTAATGAATTAATTAAGTCCGTTATGAATTAATGAAGTCCGAAATGAATTAATGAAGTCCCTAAGGAAATAATTAAGTCCGTAATGAATTAATAAAGTCCGTAGGGAATTAATTAAGTCCTTACTGAATAAATTAAGTCTGTAAGGATTTAATTAAGTCCGTAATGAATTAATAAATTCCGTAATGAATTAATTAAGTCCGTAATGAATTAATTAAATCCGTAAGGAATTAGTTAAGTCCGTACTGAATTAATTAAGTCCGTAATGAATTAATAAAGTCCGTAGTGAATTAACTAAGTCCGTAAGGAATTAATTAAGTCCCTAAGGAATTTATAAAGTCCGTAATGAATTAATGAAGTCCCTAAGGAAATATTTAAGTCCGTAATGAATTAACTAAGTCCGTAAGGAATTAATTAAGTACCTAAGGAATTTCTAAAGTCCCTAAGGAATTTATAAAGTCCGTAATGAATTAATGAAGTCCCTAAGGAAATAATTAAGTCCGTAATGAATTAATAAATTCCGTAGGGAATTAATTAAGTCCGTAGTGAGTTAATTAAGTACGTAAGGAATTAATGAAGTCCGTAATGAAATAATTAAGTCCGTAAGGAATTAATTAAGTCCGTAAGGAATTAATTAAGTCCGTAGGGATTTAGTTAAGGCCGTAAGGAATTAATTAATTCCGTAAGGAATTAATTAAGTCCGTAAGGAATTAATTAAGTCCGTAAGGAATTAATTTAGTCCGTTATGATTTAACTAAGTCCGTAAGAAATTAATTAAGTCCCTAAGGAATTTATAAAGTCCGTAATGAATGAATTAGGTCCGTAAGGAATTTATTAAGTCCGTAATGAATTAAGAAAGTCCGTAATGAATTAATTGAATCCGTAATGAATTAATAAATTCCGTAATGAATTAATTAATTCCGTAAAGAATTAATTAAGTCCGTAATAAATGAATTAGGTCCGTAAGGAACTAATTAAGTCCGTAATGAATTAAGAAAGTCCGTAATGAATTAATTGAATCCGTAATGAATTAATAAATTCCGTAATGAATTAATTAATTCCGTAAAGAATTATTTAAGTCCGTAAGGAATTAATTAAGTCCGTATGGATTTAATTAAGGCCGTAAGGAATTAATTAAGTCCGTAAGGAATTAATTAAGTCCTTACTGAATTAATTAAGTCTGTAATTAATTAATTAAGTCCGTAATGAATTAGGAAAGTCCGTAATGAATTAATTGAATCCGTAATGAATTAATAAATTCCGTAATGAATTAATTAATTCCGTAAAGAATTAATTAAGTCCGTAAGGAATTAATTAAGTCCGTAGGGATTTAGTTAAGGCCGTAAGGAATTAATTAATTCCGTAAGGAATTAATTAAGTCCGTAAGGAATTAATTAAGTCCGTAAGGAATTAATTTAGTCCGTTATGATTTAACTAAGTCCGTAAGAAATTAATTAAGTCCCTAAGGAATTTATAAAGTCCGTAATGAATGAATTAGGTCCGTAAGGAATTAGTTAAGTCCGTAATGAATTAAGAAAGTCCGTAATGAATTAATTGAATCCGTAATGAATTAATAAATTCCGTAATGAATTAATTAATACCGTAAAGAATTAATTAAGTCCGTAAGGAATTAATTAAGTCCGTAAAGAATTAATAAAGTCCGTAATGAATTAATTAAATCCGTAATGAATTATTTAATTCCGTAATGAATGAATTAATTCCGTAAGGAATTAATTAAGTCCGTAATGAAATAATTAAGTCCGTAAGGAATTAATTAAGTCGGTAAGGAATTAATTAAGTCCTTACTGAATAAATTAAGTCTGTAAGGAATTAATTAAGTCCGTAATGAATTAAGAAAGTCCGTAATGAATTAATTGAATCCGTAATGAATTAATAAATTAAGTAATGAATTAATTAATTCCGTAAAGAATTAATTAAATCCGTAAGGAATTAATTAAGTCCGTAGGGATTTAGTTAAGGCCGTAAGGAATTAATTAATTCCGTAAGGAATTAATTAAGTCCGTAATGAATTAATTAAGTCCGTAAAGAATTAATTAATTCCGTAATGAATTAATAAAGTCCGTAATGAATTATTTAATTCCGTAATGAATGAATTAATTCCGTAATGAATTAATTAAGTCCGTTATGAATTAATGAAGTCCGAAATGAATTAATGAAGTCCCTAAGGAAATAATTAAGTCCGTAATGAATTAATAAAGTCCGTAGGGAATTAATTAAGTCCTTACTGAATAAATTAAGTCTGTAAGGATTTAATTAAGTCCGTAATGAATTAATAAATTCCGTAATGAATTAATTAAGTCCGTAAGGAATTAATTAAATCCGTAAGGAATTAGTTAAGTCCGTACTGAATTAATTAAGTCCGTAATGAATTAATAAAGTCCGTAGTGAATTAACTAAGTCCGTAAGGAATTAATTAAGTCCCTAAGGAATTTATAAAGTCCGTAATGAATTAATGAAGTCCCTAAGGAAATATTTAAGTCCGTAATGAATTAACTAAGTCCGTAAGGAATTAATTAAGTACCTAAGGAATTTCTAAAGTCCCTAAGGAATTTATAAAGTCCGTAATGAATTAATGAAGTCCCTAAGGAAATAATTAAGTCCGTAATGAATTAATAAATTCCGTAGGGAATTAATTAAGTCCGTAGTGAGTTAATTAAGTACGTAAGGAATTAATTAAGTCCGTAGGGATTTAGTTAAGGCCGTAAGGAATTAATTAATTCCGTAAGGAATTAATTAAGTCCGTAAGGAATTAATTAAGTCCGTAAGGAATTAATTTAGTCCGTTATGATTTAACTAAGTCCGTAAGAAATTAATTAAGTCCCTAAGGAATTTATAAAGTCCGTAATGAATGAATTAGGTCCGTAAGGAATTTATTAAGTCCGTAATGAATTAAGAAAGTCCGTAATGAATTAATTGAATCCGTAATGAATTAATTAAGTCCGTAAGGAATTAATTAAGTCCGTAGGGATTTAGTTAAGGCCGTAAGGAATTAATTAATTCCGTAAGGAATTAATTAAGTCCGTAAGGAATTAATTAAGTCCGTAAGGAATTAATTTAGTCCGTTATGATTTAACTAAGTCCGTAAGAAATTAATTAAGTCCCTAAGGAATTTATAAAGTCCGTAATGAATGAATTAGGTCCGTAAGGAATTTATTAAGTCCGTAATGAATTAAGAAAGTCCGTAATGAATTAATTGAATCCGTAATGAATTAATAAATTCCGTAATGAATTAATTAATTCCGTAAAGAATTAATTAAGTCCGTAATAAATGAATTAGGTCCGTAAGGAACTAATTAAGTCCGTAATGAATTAAGAAAGTCCGTAATGAATTAATTGAATCCGTAATGAATTAATAAATTCCGTAATGAATTAATTAATTCCGTAAAGAATTATTTAAGTCCGTAAGGAATTAATTAAGTCCGTATGGATTTAATTAAGGCCGTAAGGAATTAATTAAGTCCGTAAGGAATTAATTAAGTCCTTACTGAATTAATTAAGTCTGTAATTAATTAATTAAGTCCGTAATGAATTAGGAAAGTCCGTAATGAATTAATTGAATCCGTAATGAATTAATAAATTCCGTAATGAATTAATTAATTCCGTAAAGAATTAATTAAGTCCGTAAGGAATTAATTAAGTCCGTAGGGATTTAGTTAAGGCCGTAAGGAATTAATTAATTCCGTAAGGAATTAATTAAGTCCGTAAGGAATTAATTAAGTCCGTAAGGAATTAATTTAGTCCGTTATGATTTAACTAAGTCCGTAAGAAATTAATTAAGTCCCTAAGGAATTTATAAAGTCCGTAATGAATGAATTAGGTCCGTAAGGAATTAGTTAAGTCCGTAATGAATTAAGAAAGTCCGTAATGAATTAATTGAATCCGTAATGAATTAATAAATTCCGTAATGAATTAATTAATTCCGTAAAGAATTAATTAAGTCCGTAAGGAATTAATTAAGTCCGTAAAGAATTAATAAAGTCCGTAATGAATTAATTAAATCCGTAATGAATTATTTAATTCCGTAATGAATGAATTAATTCCGTAAGGAATAAATTAAGTCCGTAATGAATTAATTAAGTCCGTAAGGATTTAATTAAGTCCGTAATGAATTAATTAAGTCCGTAATGAATTAATTAAGTCCGTAAAGAATTAATTAATTCCGTAATGAATTAATAAAGTCCGTAATGAATTAAATAAATCCGTAATGAATTATTTAATTCCGTAATGAATGAATTAATTCCGTAATGAATTAATTAAGTCCGTTATGAATTAATGAAGTCCGAAATGAATTAATGAAGTCCCTAAGGAAATAATTAAGTCCGTAATGAATTAATAAAGTCCGTAGGGAATTAATTAAGTCCTTACTGAATAAATTAAGTCTGTAAGGATTTAATTAAGTCCGTACTGAATTAATTAAGTCCGTAATGAATTAATAAAGTCCGTAGTGAATTAACTAAGTCCGTAAGGAATTAATTAAGTCCCTAAGGAATTTATAAAGTCCGTAATGAATTAATGAAGTCCCTAAGGAAATATTTAAGTCCGTAATGAATTAACTAAGTCCGTAAGGAATTAATTAAGTACCTAAGGAATTTCTAAAGTCCCTAAGGAATTTATAAAGTCCGTAATGAATTAATGAAGTCCCTAAGGAAATAATTAAGTCCGTAATGAATTAATAAATTCCGTAGGGAATTAATTAAGTCCGTAGTGAGGTAATTAAGTACGTAAGGAATTAATGAAGTCCGTAATGAAATAATTAAGTCCGTAAGGAATTAATTAAGTCCGTAAGGAATTAATTAAGTCCGTAGGGATTTAGTTAAGGCCGTAAGGAATTAATTAATTCCGTAAGGAATTAATTAAGTCCGTAAGGATTTAATTAAGTCCGTAAGGAATTAATTTAGTCCGTTATGATTTAACTAAGTCCGTAAGAAATTAATTAAGTCCCTAAGGAATTTATAAAGTCCGTAATGAATGAATTAGGTCCGTAAGGAATTTATTAAGTCCGTAATGAATTAAGAAAGTCCGTAATGAATTAATTGAATCCGTAATGAATTAATAAATTCCGTAATGAATTAATTAATTCCGTAAAGAATTAATTAAGTCCGTAAGGAATTAATTAAGTCCGTAATGAATTAATTAAGTCCGTAAGGATTTAATTAAGTCCGTAATGAATTATTTAAGTTCGTAATGATTTAATTAAGTCCGTAATAAATGAATTAGGTCCGTAAGGAACTAATTAAGTCCGTAATGAATTAAGAAAGTCCGTAATGAATTAATTGAATCCGTAATGAATTAATAAATTCCGTAATGAATTAATTAATTCCGTAAAGAATTATTTAAGTCCGTAAGGAATTAATTAAGTCCGTATGGATTTAATTAAGGCCGCAAGCAATTAATTAAGTCCGTAAGGAATTAATTAAGTCCGTAATGAAATAATTAAGTCCGTAAGGAATTAATTAAGTCCGTAAGGAATTAATTAAGTCCTTACTGAATTAATTAAGTCTGTAAGGAATTAATTAAGTCCGTAATGAATTAAGAAAGTCCGTAATGAATTAATTGAATCCGTAATGAATTAATAAATTCCGTAATGAATTAATTAATTCCGTAAAGAATTAATTAAGTCCGTAAGGAATTAATTAAGTCCGTAGGGATTTAGTTAAGGCCGTAAGGAATTAATTAATTCCGTAAGGAATTAATTAAGTCCGTAAGGAATTAATTAAGTCCGTAAGGAATTAATTTAGTCCGTTATGATTTAACTAAGTCCGTAAGAAATTAATTAAGTCCCTAAGGAATTTATAAAGTCCGTAATGAATGAATTAGGTCCGTAAGGAATTAATTAAGTCCGTAATGAATTAAGAAAGTCCGTAATGAATTAATTGAATCTGTAATGAATTAATAAATTCCGTAATGAATTAATTAATTCCGTAAAGAATTAAATAAGTCCGTAAGGAATTAATTAAGTCCGTAAAGAATTAATAAAGTCCGTAATGAATTAATTAAATCCGTAATGAATTATTTAATTCCGTAATGAATGAATTAATTTCGTAAGGAATTAATTAAGTCCGTAATGAATTAATTAAGTCCGTAAGGATTTAATTAAGTCCGTAATGAATTATTTAAGTTCGTAATGAATGAATTAAGTCCGTAATAAATGAATTAGGTCCGTAAGGAACTAATTAAGTCCGTAATGAATTAAGAAAGTCCGTAATGAATTAATTGAATCCGTAATGAATTAATAAATTCCGTAATGAATTCATTAATTCCGTAAAGAATTATTTAATTCCGTAAGGAAATAATTAAGTCCATAAGGAATTAATTTAGTCCGTTATGATTTAACTAAGTCCGTAAGAAATTAATTAAGTACCTAAGGAATTTATAAAGTCCGTAATGAATGAATTAGGTCCGTAAGGAATTAATTAAGTCCGTAATGAATTAAGAAAGTCCGTAATGAATTAATTGAATCCGTAATGAATTAATAAATTCCGTAATGAATTAATTAATTCCGTAAAGAATTAATTAAGTCCGTAAGGAATTAATTAAGTCCGTAAAGAATTAATAAAGTCCGTAATGAATTAATTAAATCCGTAATGAATTATTTAATTCCGTAATGAATGAATTAATTCCGTAAGGAATTAATTAAGTCCGTAATGAATTAATTAAGTCCGTAAGGATTTAATTAAGTCCGTAATGAATTATTTAAGTTCGTAATGAATTAATTAAGTCCGTAATAAATGAATTAGGTCCGTAAGGAACTAATTAAGTCCGTAATGAATTAAGAAAGTCCGTAATGAATTAATTGAATCCGTAATGAATTAATAAATTCCGTAATGAATTAATTAATTCCGTAAAGAATTATTTAATTCCGTAAGGAATTAATTAAGTCCGTAAGGAATTAATTTAGTCCGTTATGATTTAACTAAGTCCGTAAGAAATTAATTAAGTCCCTAAGGAATTTATAAAGTCCGTAATGAATGAATTAGGTCCGTAAGGAATTAATTAAGTCCGTAATGAATTAAGAAAGTCCGTAATGAATTAATTGAATCCGTAATGAATTAATAAATTCCGTAATGAATTAATTAATTCCGTAAAGAATTAATTAAGTCCGTAAGGAATTAATGAAGTCCGTAAAGAATTAATAAAGTCCGTAATGAATTAATTAAATCCGTAATGAATTATTTAATTCCGTAATGAATGAATTAATTCCGTAAGGAATTAATTAAGTCCGTAATGAATTAATTAAGTCCGTAAGGATTTAATTAAGTCCGTAATGAATTATTTAAGTTCGTAATGAATTAATTAAGTCCGTAATAAATGAATTAGGTCCGTAAGGAACTAATTAAGTCCGTAATGAATTAAGAAAGTCCGTAATGAATTAATTGAATCCGTAATGAATTAATAAATTCCGTAATGAATTAATTAATTCCGTAAAGAATTATTTAATTCCGTAAGGAATTAATTAACTCCGTAAGGAATTAATTTAGTCCGTTATGATTTAACTAAGTCCGTAAGAAATTAATTAAGTCCCTAAGGAATTTATAAAGTCCGTAATGAATGAATTAGGTCCGTAAGGAATTAATTAAGTCCGTAATGAATTAAGAAAGTCCGTAATGAATTAATTGAATCCGTAATGAATTAATAAATTCCGTAATGAATTAATTAATTCCGTAAAGAATTAATTAAGTCCGTAAGGAATTAATTAAGTCCGTAAAGAATTAATAAAGTCCGTAATGAATTAATTAAATCCGTAATGAATTATTTAATTCCGTAATGAATGAATTAATTCCGTAAGGAATTAATTAAGTCCGTAATGAATTAATTAAGTCCGTAAGGATTTAATTAAGTCCGTAATGAATTATTTAAGTTCGTAATGAATTAATTAAGTCCGTAATAAATGAATTAGGTCCGTAAGGAACAAATTAAGTCCGTAATGAATTAAGAAAGTCCGTAATGAATTAATTGAATCCGTAATGAATTAATAAATTCCGTAATGAATTAATTAATTCCGTAAAGAATTATTTAAGTCCGTAAGGAATTAATTAAGTCCGTATGGATTTAATTAAGTCCGTAAGGAATTAATTAAGTCCGTAAGGAATTAATTAAATCCGTACGGACTTAATTCAGACCGTAAGGAATTAATTAAGTACGTAAGGAATTAATTCAGTCCGTAAGGAATTAATTCAGTCCGTAATGAATTAATTCAGTCCGTAAGGAATTAATTAAGTCCGTAAGGAATTAATTCAGTTCGTAAGGATTTAATTCAGTCCGTGAGGTATTAATTCAGTCCGTAATGAATTAATTCAGTCCGTAATGAATTAATTCAGTCCGTAAGGAATTAATTAAGTCCGTAAGGAATTAATTTAGTCCGTTATGATTTAACTAAGTCCGTAAGAAATTAATTAAGTCCCTAAGGAATTTATAAAGTCCGTAATGAATGAATTAGGTCCGTAAGGAATTTATTAAGTCCGTAATGAATTAAGAAAGTCCGTAATGAATTAATTGAATCCGTAATGAATTAATTAAGTCCGTAAGGAATTAATTAAGTCCGTAGGGATTTAGTTAAGGCCGTAAGGAATTAATTAATTCCGTAAGGAATTAATTAAGTCCGTAAGGAATTAATTAAGTCCGTAAGGAATTAATTTAGTCCGTTATGATTTAACTAAGTCCGTAAGAAATTAATTAAGTCCCTAAGGAATTTATAAAGTCCGTAATGAATGAATTAGGTCCGTAAGGAATTTATTAAGTCCGTAATGAATTAAGAAAGTCCGTAATGAATTAATTGAATCCGTAATGAATTAATAAATTCCGTAATGAATTAATTAATTCCGTAAAGAATTAATTAAGTCCGTAATAAATGAATTAGGTCCGTAAGGAACTAATTAAGTCCGTAATGAATTAAGAAAGTCCGTAATGAATTAATTGAATCCGTAATGAATTAATAAATTCCGTAATGAATTAATTAATTCCGTAAAGAATTATTTAAGTCCGTAAGGAATTAATTAAGTCCGTATGGATTTAATTAAGGCCGTAAGGAATTAATTAAGTCCGTAAGGAATTAATTAAGTCCTTACTGAATTAATTAAGTCTGTAATTAATTAATTAAGTCCGTAATGAATTAGGAAAGTCCGTAATGAATTAATTGAATCCGTAATGAATTAATAAATTCCGTAATGAATTAATTAATTCCGTAAAGAATTAATTAAGTCCGTAAGGAATTAATTAAGTCCGTAGGGATTTAGTTAAGGCCGTAAGGAATTAATTAATTCCGTAAGGAATTAATTAAGTCCGTAAGGAATTAATTAAGTCCGTAAGGAATTAATTTAGTCCGTTATGATTTAACTAAGTCCGTAAGAAATTAATTAAGTCCCTAAGGAATTTATAAAGTCCGTAATGAATGAATTAGGTCCGTAAGGAATTAGTTAAGTCCGTAATGAATTAAGAAAGTCCGTAATGAATTAATTGAATCCGTAATGAATTAATAAATTCCGTAATGAATTAATTAATTCCGTAAAGAATTAATTAAGTCCGTAAGGAATTAATTAAGTCCGTAAAGAATTAATAAAGTCCGTAATGAATTAATTAAATCCGTAATGAATTATTTAATTCCGTAATGAATGAATTAATTCCGTAAGGAATAAATTAAGTCCGTAATGAATTAATTAAGTCCGTAAGGATTTAATTAAGTCCGTAATGAATTAATTAAGTCCGTAATGAATTAATTAAGTCCGTAAAGAATTAATTAATTCCGTAATGAATTAATAAAGTCCGTAATGAATTAAATAAATCCGTAATGAATTATTTAATTCCGTAATGAATGAATTAATTCCGTAATGAATTAATTAAGTCCGTTATGAATTAATGAAGTCCGAAATGAATTAATGAAGTCCCTAAGGAAATAATTAAGTCCGTAATGAATTAATAAAGTCCGTAGGGAATTAATTAAGTCCTTACTGAATAAATTAAGTCTGTAAGGATTTAATTAAGTCCGTACTGAATTAATTAAGTCCGTAATGAATTAATAAAGTCCGTAGTGAATTAACTAAGTCCGTAAGGAATTAATTAAGTCCCTAAGGAATTTATAAAGTCCGTAATGAATTAATGAAGTCCCTAAGGAAATATTTAAGTCCGTAATGAATTAACTAAGTCCGTAAGGAATTAATTAAGTACCTAAGGAATTTCTAAAGTCCCTAAGGAATTTATAAAGTCCGTAATGAATTAATGAAGTCCCTAAGGAAATAATTAAGTCCGTAATGAATTAATAAATTCCGTAGGGAATTAATTAAGTCCGTAGTGAGGTAATTAAGTACGTAAGGAATTAATGAAGTCCGTAATGAAATAATTAAGTCCGTAAGGAATTAATTAAGTCCGTAAGGAATTAATTAAGTCCGTAGGGATTTAGTTAAGGCCGTAAGGAATTAATTAATTCCGTAAGGAATTAATTAAGTCCGTAAGGATTTAATTAAGTCCGTAAGGAATTAATTTAGTCCGTTATGATTTAACTAAGTCCGTAAGAAATTAATTAAGTCCCTAAGGAATTTATAAAGTCCGTAATGAATGAATTAGGTCCGTAAGGAATTTATTAAGTCCGTAATGAATTAAGAAAGTCCGTAATGAATTAATTGAATCCGTAATGAATTAATAAATTCCGTAATGAATTAATTAATTCCGTAAAGAATTAATTAAGTCCGTAAGGAATTAATTAAGTCCGTAATGAATTAATTAAGTCCGTAAGGATTTAATTAAGTCCGTAATGAATTATTTAAGTTCGTAATGATTTAATTAAGTCCGTAATAAATGAATTAGGTCCGTAAGGAACTAATTAAGTCCGTAATGAATTAAGAAAGTCCGTAATGAATTAATTGAATCCGTAATGAATTAATAAATTCCGTAATGAATTAATTAATTCCGTAAAGAATTATTTAAGTCCGTAAGGAATTAATTAAGTCCGTATGGATTTAATTAAGGCCGCAAGCAATTAATTAAGTCCGTAAGGAATTAATTAAGTCCGTAATGAAATAATTAAGTCCGTAAGGAATTAATTAAGTCCGTAAGGAATTAATTAAGTCCTTACTGAATTAATTAAGTCTGTAAGGAATTAATTAAGTCCGTAATGAATTAAGAAAGTCCGTAATGAATTAATTGAATCCGTAATGAATTAATAAATTCCGTAATGAATTAATTAATTCCGTAAAGAATTAATTAAGTCCGTAAGGAATTAATTAAGTCCGTAGGGATTTAGTTAAGGCCGTAAGGAATTAATTAATTCCGTAAGGAATTAATTAAGTCCGTAAGGAATTAATTAAGTCCGTAAGGAATTAATTTAGTCCGTTATGATTTAACTAAGTCCGTAAGAAATTAATTAAGTCCCTAAGGAATTTATAAAGTCCGTAATGAATGAATTAGGTCCGTAAGGAATTAATTAAGTCCGTAATGAATTAAGAAAGTCCGTAATGAATTAATTGAATCTGTAATGAATTAATAAATTCCGTAATGAATTAATTAATTCCGTAAAGAATTAAATAAGTCCGTAAGGAATTAATTAAGTCCGTAAAGAATTAATAAAGTCCGTAATGAATTAATTAAATCCGTAATGAATTATTTAATTCCGTAATGAATGAATTAATTTCGTAAGGAATTAATTAAGTCCGTAATGAATTAATTAAGTCCGTAAGGATTTAATTAAGTCCGTAATGAATTATTTAAGTTCGTAATGAATGAATTAAGTCCGTAATAAATGAATTAGGTCCGTAAGGAACTAATTAAGTCCGTAATGAATTAAGAAAGTCCGTAATGAATTAATTGAATCCGTAATGAATTAATAAATTCCGTAATGAATTCATTAATTCCGTAAAGAATTATTTAATTCCGTAAGGAAATAATTAAGTCCATAAGGAATTAATTTAGTCCGTTATGATTTAACTAAGTCCGTAAGAAATTAATTAAGTACCTAAGGAATTTATAAAGTCCGTAATGAATGAATTAGGTCCGTAAGGAATTAATTAAGTCCGTAATGAATTAAGAAAGTCCGTAATGAATTAATTGAATCCGTAATGAATTAATAAATTCCGTAATGAATTAATTAATTCCGTAAAGAATTAATTAAGTCCGTAAGGAATTAATTAAGTCCGTAAAGAATTAATAAAGTCCGTAATGAATTAATTAAATCCGTAATGAATTATTTAATTCCGTAATGAATGAATTAATTCCGTAAGGAATTAATTAAGTCCGTAATGAATTAATTAAGTCCGTAAGGATTTAATTAAGTCCGTAATGAATTATTTAAGTTCGTAATGAATTAATTAAGTCCGTAATAAATGAATTAGGTCCGTAAGGAACTAATTAAGTCCGTAATGAATTAAGAAAGTCCGTAATGAATTAATTGAATCCGTAATGAATTAATAAATTCCGTAATGAATTAATTAATTCCGTAAAGAATTATTTAATTCCGTAAGGAATTAATTAAGTCCGTAAGGAATTAATTTAGTCCGTTATGATTTAACTAAGTCCGTAAGAAATTAATTAAGTCCCTAAGGAATTTATAAAGTCCGTAATGAATGAATTAGGTCCGTAAGGAATTAATTAAGTCCGTAATGAATTAAGAAAGTCCGTAATGAATTAATTGAATCCGTAATGAATTAATAAATTCCGTAATGAATTAATTAATTCCGTAAAGAATTAATTAAGTCCGTAAGGAATTAATGAAGTCCGTAAAGAATTAATAAAGTCCGTAATGAATTAATTAAATCCGTAATGAATTATTTAATTCCGTAATGAATGAATTAATTCCGTAAGGAATTAATTAAGTCCGTAATGAATTAATTAAGTCCGTAAGGATTTAATTAAGTCCGTAATGAATTATTTAAGTTCGTAATGAATTAATTAAGTCCGTAATAAATGAATTAGGTCCGTAAGGAACTAATTAAGTCCGTAATGAATTAAGAAAGTCCGTAATGAATTAATTGAATCCGTAATGAATTAATAAATTCCGTAATGAATTAATTAATTCCGTAAAGAATTATTTAATTCCGTAAGGAATTAATTAACTCCGTAAGGAATTAATTTAGTCCGTTATGATTTAACTAAGTCCGTAAGAAATTAATTAAGTCCCTAAGGAATTTATAAAGTCCGTAATGAATGAATTAGGTCCGTAAGGAATTAATTAAGTCCGTAATGAATTAAGAAAGTCCGTAATGAATTAATTGAATCCGTAATGAATTAATAAATTCCGTAATGAATTAATTAATTCCGTAAAGAATTAATTAAGTCCGTAAGGAATTAATTAAGTCCGTAAAGAATTAATAAAGTCCGTAATGAATTAATTAAATCCGTAATGAATTATTTAATTCCGTAATGAATGAATTAATTCCGTAAGGAATTAATTAAGTCCGTAATGAATTAATTAAGTCCGTAAGGATTTAATTAAGTCCGTAATGAATTATTTAAGTTCGTAATGAATTAATTAAGTCCGTAATAAATGAATTAGGTCCGTAAGGAACAAATTAAGTCCGTAATGAATTAAGAAAGTCCGTAATGAATTAATTGAATCCGTAATGAATTAATAAATTCCGTAATGAATTAATTAATTCCGTAAAGAATTATTTAAGTCCGTAAGGAATTAATTAAGTCCGTATGGATTTAATTAAGTCCGTAAGGAATTAATTAAGTCCGTAAGGAATTAATTAAATCCGTACGGAATTAATTCAGACCGTAAGGAATTAATTAAGTACGTAAGGAATTAATTCAGTCCGTAAGGAATTAATTCAGTCCGTAATGAATTAATTCAGTCCGTAAGGAATTAATTAAGTCCGTAAGGAATTAATTCAGTTCGTAAGGATTTAATTCAGTCCGTGAGGTATTAATTCAGTCCGTAATGAATTAATTCAGTCCGTAATGAATTAATTCAGTCCGTAAGGAATTAATTAAGTCCGTAATGAATTAAGAAAGTCCGTAATGAATTAATTGAATCCGTAATGAATTAATAAATTCCGTAATGAATTAATTAATTCCGTAAAGAATTTTTTAAGTCCGTAAGGAATTAATTAAGTCCGTATGGATTTAATTAAGGCCGCAAGGAATTAATTAAGTCCGTAAGGAATTAATTAAGTCCGTAATGAAATAATTAAGTCCGTAAGGAATTAATTAAGTCCGTAAGGAATTAATTAAGTCCTTACTGAATTAATTAAGTCTGTAAGGAATTAATTAAGTCCGTAATGAATTAAGAAAGTCCGTAATGAATTAATTGAATCCGTAATGAATTAATAAATTCCGTAATGAATTAATTAATTCCGTAAAGAATTAATTAAGTCCGTAAGGAATTAATTAAGTCCGTAGGGATTTAGTTAAGTCCGTAAGGAATTAATTAAGTCCGTAGGGATTTAGTTAAGGCCGTAAGGAATTAATTAATTCCGTAAGGAATTAATTAAGTCCGTACGGAATTAATTAAGTCCGTAAGGAATTAATTTAGTCCGTTATGATTTAACTAAGTCCGTAAGAAATTAATTAAGTCCCTAAGGAATTTATAAAGTCCGTAATGAATGAATTAGGTCCGTAAGGAATTAATTAAGTCCGTAATGAATTAAGAAAGTCCGTAATGAATTAATTGAATCCGTAATGAATTAATAAATTCCGTAATGAATTAATTAATTCCGTAAAGAATTAATTAAGTCCGTAAGGAATTAATTAAGTCCGTAAAGAATTAATAAAGTCCGTAATGAATTAATTAAATCCGTAAGGAATTAATTAAGTCCGTAATGAATTAATTAAGTCCGTAAGGATTTAATTAAGTCCGTAATGAATTATTTAAGTTCGTAATGAATTAATTAAGTCCGTAATAAATGAATTAGGTCCGTAAGGAACTAATTAAGTCCGTAATGAATTAAGAAAGTCCGTAATGAATTAATTGAATCCGTAATGAATTAATAAATTCCGTAATGAATTAATTAATTCCGTAAAGAATTAATTAAGTCCGTAAGGAATTAATTAAGTCCGTAGGGATTTAGTTAAGTCCGTAAGGAATTAATTAAGTCCGTAGGGATTTAGTTAAGGCCGTAAGGAATTAATTAATTCCGTAAGGAATTAATTAAGTCCGTACGGAATTAATTAAGTCCGTAAGGAATTAATTTAGTCCGTTATGATTTAACTAAGTCCGTAAGAAATTAATTAAGTCCCTAAGGAATTTATAAAGTCCGTAATGAATGAATTAGGTCCGTAAGGAATTAATTAAGTCCGTAATGAATTAAGAAAGTCCGTAATGAATTAATTGAATCCGTAATGAATTAATAAATTCCGTAATGAATTAATTAATTCCGTAAAGAATTAATTAAGTCCGTAAGGAATTAATTAAGTCCGTAAAGAATTAATAAAGTCCGTAATGAATTAATTAAATCCGTAATGAATTAATTAAGTCCGTAAGGATTTAATTAAGTCCGTAATGAATTATTTAAGTTCGTAATGAATTAATTAAGTCCGTAATAAATGAATTAGGTCCGTAAGGAACTAATTAAGTCCGTAATGAATTAAGAAAGTCCGTAATGAATTAATTGAATCCGTAATAAATTAATAAATTCCGTAATGAATTAATTAATTCCGTAAAGAATTATTTAAGTCCGTAAGGAATTAATTAAGTCCGTATGGATTTAATTAAGTCCGTATGGAATTAATTAAGTCCGTAAGGAATTAATTAAATCCGTACGGAATTAATTCACACCGTAAGGAATTAATTCAGTCCGTAAGGAATTAATTCAGTCCGTAAGGAATTAATTCAGTCAGTAAGGAATTAATTCAGTCCGTAAGGAATTAATTCAGTCCGTAAGGAATTAATTCAGTCCGTAAGGAATTAATTCAGTCCGTAAGGTATTAATTCAGTCCATAAGGTATTAATTCAGTCCGTAAGGAATTATTTCAGTCCGTAAGGAATTAATTCAGTCCGTAAGGAATTAATTCAGTCCGTAAGGAATAAGTTCAGTACGTAAGGAATTAATTCAGTCCGTAATCGATTAATTAAGTCCGTAAATAATTAATTCAGTCCGTAATCGATTAATTAAGTCCGTAATGAATTAATTCAGTCCGTATGAAATTAATTCATTCCGTAAGGAATTAATTAAGGAATTGATTCAGTCCGTAAGGAATTAATTCAGTCCGAAAGGAATTAGTTCAGTTAGTAATCGATTAATTAAGTCCGTAATGAATTAATTCAGTCCGTATGAAATTAATTCAGTCCGTAAGGAATTAATTAAGGAATTAATTCTGTCCGTAAGGAATTAATTCAGTCCGTAAGGAATTATTTCAGTCCGTAATTAATTAATTCATTCCTTACGGAATTAATTAAGTCCGTAAGGAATTAATTCAGTCTGTAAGGATTTAATTAAGTCCGTAATGAATTAATTCAGTCCGTAAGGATTTAATTCAGTCCGTAAGGAATTAATTCAGTCCGTAAGGAATTAATTCAGTCCGTAAGGAATTAATTCAGTCCGTAAGGAATTAATTCAGTCCGTAAGGAATAAGTTCAGTCCGTAAGGAATTAATTCAGTCCGTAGGAAATTAATTCCGTCCGTAAGGAATTAATTAAGGAATTAATTCAGTCCGTAAGGAATAAGTTCAGTCCGTAAGGAATTAATTCAGTCCGTAAGGAATAAGTTCAGTCCGTAAGGAATTAATTCAGTCCGTAAGGAATTAATTCATTCCTTACGGAATTAATTAAGTCCATAAGGAATTAATTTAGTCTGTAAGGATTTAATTAAGTCCGTAATGAATTAATTCAGTCCGTAAGGAATAACTTCAGTACGTAAGGAAATAATTCAGTCCGTAATGGATTAATTAAGTCCGTAATGAATTAATTCAGTCCGTAAGGAATTAATAAAATCCGTACGGAATTAATTCAGACCGTAAGGAATTAATTCAGTCCGTAAGGAATTAATTCAGTCCGTAAGGAATTAATTCAGTCAGTAAGGAATTAATTCAGTCCGAAAGGAATTAATTCAGTCCGTAAGGAATTAATTCAGTCCGTAAGGAATTAATTCAGTCCGTAAGGTATTAATTCAGTCCATAAGGTATTAATTCAGTCCGCAAGGAATTAATTCAGTCCGTAAGGAATTAATTCAGTCCGTAAGGAATTAATTCAGTCCGTAAGGAATAAGTTCAGTACGTAAGGAATTAATTCAGTCCGTAATCGATTAATTAAGTCCGTAAGGAATTAATTCAGTCCGTATGAAATTAATTAAGTCCGTAAGGAATTAATTAAGGAATTAATTCTGTCCGTAAGGAATTAATTCAGTCCGTAAGGAATTAATTCAGTCCGTAATTAATTAATTCATTCCTTACGGAATTAATTAAGTCCATAAGGAATTAATTCAGTCTGTAAGGATTTAATTAAGTACGTAATGAATTAATTCAGTCCGTAAGGATTTAATTCTGTCCGTAAGGAATTAATTCAGTCCGTAAGGAATTAATTCAGTCCGTAATCGATTAATTAAGTCCGTAATGAATTAATTCAGTCCGTATGAAATTAATTCAGTCCGTAAGGAATTAATTAAGGAATTGATTCAGTCCGTAAGGAATTAATTCAGTCCGTAAGGAATTAATTCAGTCCGAAAGGATTTAATTCGGTCCGTAAGGTATTAATTCAGTCCGTAAGGAATTAATTCAGTCCGTAAGGAATTAATTCAGTCCGTAAGGAATTAATTCAGTCCGTAAGGAATAAGTTCAGTACGTAAGGAATTAATTCAGTTAGTAATCGATTAATTAAGTCCGTAATGAATTAATTCAGTCCGTATGAAATTAATTCAGTCTGTAAGGAATTAATTAGGGAATTAATTATGTCCGTAAGGAATTAATTCAGTCCGTAAGGAATTATTTCAGTCCGTAATTAATTAATTCATTCCTTACGGAATTAATTAAGTCCATAAGGAATTAATTCAGTCTGTAAGGATTTAATTAAGTCCGTAATGAATTAATTCAGTCCGTAAGGATTTAATTCAGTCCGTAAGGAATTAATTCAGTCCGTAAGGAATTAATTCAGTCCGTAAGGAATTAATTCAGTCCGTAAGGAATTAATTCAGTCCGTAAGGAATTAATTCAGTAAGAAAGGAATTCAATCAATCCTAAAGAATTAATTCAGTCCGTTAGGAAATATTTCAGTCCGTAAGGAATTAATTCAGTCCGTAAGGAATTAATTCAGTCCGTAAGGAATTAATTCAGTCCGTAAGGAATTAATTCAGTCCGTAAGGAATAAGTTCAGTACGTAAGGAATTAATTCAGTCCGTAATGAATTAATTCAGTCCGTAATGGATTAATTAAGTCCGTAATGAATTAATTCAGTCCGTATGAAATTAATTCAGTCCGTAAGGAATTCATTCAGTCCGTAAGGAATTAATTCAGTAAGAAAGGAATTAATTAAGTCCGTAAGGAATTAATTCAGTCCGTAAGGAATTAATTCAGTCCGTAAGGAATTAATTCAGTCCGTAAGGAATTAATTCAGTCCGTAAGGTATTAATTCAGTCCATAAGGTATTAATTCAGTCCGTAAGGAATTAATTCAGTCCGTAAGGAATTAATTCAGTCCGTAATGAATTAATTCAGTCCGTAAGGAATTAATTCAGTCCGTAAGGAATAAGTTCAGTACGTAAGGAATAATTCAGTCCGTAATCGATTAATTAAGTCCGTAAGGAATTAATTCAGTCCGTAATCGATTAATTAAGTCCGTAATGAATTAATTCAGTCCGAATGAAATTAATTCCGTCCGTAAGGTATTAATTAAGGAATTAATTCAGTCCGTAAGGAATTAATTCAGTCCGTAAGGAATTAATTCAGTCCGTAAGGAATTAATTCAGTCCGTAAGGAATTAATTTAGTCCGTAAGGAATTAATTCAGTCCGTAAGGAATTAATTCAGTCCGTAAGGAATTAATTCAGTCCCTAAGGAATTAATTAAGTCCGTAAGGATTTAATTCAGTCCGTAAGGAATTAATTCAGTCCGTAAGGAATTAATTCAGTCCGTAAGGAATTAATTCAGTCTGTAAGGAATAAGTTCAGTCCGTAAGGAAATTAATAAAATCCGTACGGAATTAATTCAGACAGTAAGGAATTAATTCAGTCCGTAAGGAATTAATTCAGTCCGTAAGGAATTAATTCAGTCCGTAAGGAATTAATTCAGTCCGTAAGGAATTAATTCAGTCCGTAAGGTATTAATTCAGTCCATAAGGTATTAATTCAGTCCGTAAGGAATTAATTCAGTCCGTAAGGAATTAATTCAGTCCGTAAGGAATTAATTCAGTCCGTAAGGAATAAGTTCAGTACGTAAGGAATTAATTCAGTCCGTAATCGATTAATTAAGTCCGTAAGGAATTAATTCAGTCCGTATGAAATTAATTCAGTCCGTAAGGAATTAATTAAGGAATTAATTCTGTCTGTAAGGAATTAATTCAGTCCGTAAGGAATTATTTCAGTCCGTAATTAATTAATTCATTCCTTACGGAATTAATTAAGTCCATAAGGAATTAATTCAGTCTGTAAGGATTTAATTAAGTCCGTAATGAATTAATTCAGTCCGTAAGGATTTAATTCAGTCCGTAAGGAATTAATTCAGTCCGTAAGGAATTAATTCAGTCCGTAATCGATTAATTAAGTCCGTAATGAATTAATTCAGTCCGTATGAAATTAATTCAGTCCGTAAGGAATTAGTTAAGGAATTGATTAAGTCCGTAAGGAATTAAATCAGTCCGTAAGGAATTAATTCAGTCCGAAAGGATTTAATTCGGTCCGTAAGGTATTAATTCAGTCCGTAAGGAATTAATTCAGTCCGTAAGGAATTAATTCAGTCCGTAAGGAATCAATTCAGTCCGTAAGGAATAAGTTCAGTACGTAAGGAAATTAATAAAATCCGTACGGAATTAATTCAGACAGTAAGGAATTAATTCAGTCCGTAAGGAATTAATTCAGTCCGTAAGGAATTAATTCAGTCCGTAAGGAATTAATTCAGTCCGTAAGGAATTAATTCAGTCCGTAAGGTATTAATTCAGTCCATAAGGTATTAATTCAGTCCGTAAGGAATTAATTCAGTCCGTAAGGAATTAATTCAGTCCGTAAGGAATTAATTCAGTCCGTAAGGAATAAGTTCAGTACGTAAGGAATTAATTCAGTCCGTAATCGATTAATTAAGTCCGTAAGGAATTAATTCAGTCCGTATGAAATTAATTCAGTCCGTAAGGAATTAATTAAGGAATTAATTCAGTCCGTAAGGAATTAATTAAGGAATTAATTCAGTCCGTAAGGAATTAATTCAGTCCGTAAGGAATTAATTCAGTCCGTAAGGAATTAATTCAGTCCGTAAGGAATTAATTCAGTCCGTAAGGTATTAATTCAGTCCATAAGGTATTAATTCAGTCCGTAAAGAATTAATTCAGTCCGTAAGGAATTAATTCAGTCCGTAAGGAATTAATTCAGTCCGTAAGGAATAAGTTCAGTACGTAAGGAATTAATTCAGTCCGTAATCGATTAATTAAGTCCGTAAGGAATTAATTCAGTCCGTATGAAATTAATTCAGTCCGTAAGGAATTAATTAAGGAATTAATTCTGTCCGTAAGGAATTAATTCAGTCCGTAAGGAATTATTTCAGTCCGTAATTAATTAATTCATTCCTTACGGAATTAATTAAGTCCATAAGGAATTAATTCAGTCTGTAAGGATTTAATTAAGTCCGTAATGAATTAATTCAGTCCGTAAGGATTTAATTCAGTCCGTAAGGAATTAATTCAGTCCGTAAGGAATTAATTAAGTCCATAAGGAATTAATTCAGTCTGTAAGGATTTAATTAAGTCCGTAATGAATTAATTCAGTCCGTAAGGACTTAATTCAGTCCGTAAGGAATTAATTCAGTCCGAAAGGATTTAATTCGGTCCGTAAGGTATTAATTCAGTCCGTAAGGAATTAATTCAGTCCGTAAGGAATTAATTCAGTCCGTAAGGAATTAATTCAGTCCGTAAGGAATAAGTTCAGTACGTAAGGAAATTAACAAAATCCGTACGGAATTAATTCAGACAGTAAGGAATTAATTCAGTCCGTAAGGAATTAATTCAGTCCGTAAGGAATTAATTCAGTCCGTAAGGAATTAATTCAGTCCGTAAGGTATTAATTCAGTCCATAAGGTATTAATTCAGTCCGTAAGGAATTAATTCAGTCCGTAAGGAATTAATTCAGTCCGTAAGGAATTAATTCAGTCCGTAAGGAATAAGTTCAGTACGTAAGGAATTAATTCATTCCGTAATCGATTAATTAAGTCCGTAAGGAATTAATTCAGTCCGTATGAAATTAATTCAGTCCGTAAGGATTTAATTAAGGAATTAATTCAGTCCGTAAGGAATTAATTCAGTCCGTAAGGAATTAATTCAGTCCGTAAGGAATTAATTCAGTCCGTAAGGAATTAATTCAGTCCGTAAGGTAATAATTCAGTCCATAAGGTATTAATTCAGTCCGTAAGGAATTAATTCAGTCCGTAAGGAATTAATTCAGTCCGTAAGGAATTAATTCAGTCCGTAAGGAATAAGTTCAGTACGTAAGGAATTAATTCAGTCCGTAATCGATTAATTAAGTCCGTAAGGAATTAATTCAGTCCGTATGAAATTAATTCAGTCCGTAAGGAATTAATTAAGGGATTAATTCTGTCCGTAAGGAATTAATTCAGTCCGTAAGGAATTAATTCAGTCCGTAATTAATTAATTAATTCCTTACGGAATTAATTAAGTCCATAAGGAATTAATTCAGTCTGTAAGGATTTAATTAAGTCCGTAATGAATTAATTCAGTCCGTAAGGATTTAATTCAGTCCGTAAGGAATTAATTCAGTCCGTAAGGAATTAATTCAGTCCGTAATCGATTAATTGAGTCCGTAATGAATTAATTCAGTCCGTATGAAATTAATTCAGTCCGTAAGGAATTAATTATGGAATTGATTCAGTCCGTAAGGAATTAATTCAGTCCGTAAGGAATTAATTCAGTCCGAAAGGATTTAATTCGGTCCGTAAGGTATTAATTCAGTCCGTAAGGAATTAATTCAGTCCGTAAGGAATTAATTCAGTCCGTAAGGAATTAATTCAGTCCGTAAGGAATAAGTTCAGTACGTAAGGAATTAATTCAGTTAGTAATCGATTAATTAAGTCCGTAATGAATTAATTCAGTCCGTATGAAATTAATTCAGTCTGTAAGGAATTAATTAGGGAATTAATTATGTCCGTAAGGAATTAATTCAGTCCGTAAGGAATTATTTCAGTCCGTAATTAATTAATTAATTCCTTACGGAATTAATTAAGTCCATAAGGAATTAATTCAGTCTGTAAGGATTTAATTAAGTCCGTAATGAATTAATTCAGTCCGTAAGGATTTAATTCAGTCCGTAAGGAATTAATTCAGTCCGTAAGGAATTAATTCAGTCCGTAAGGAATTAATTCAGTCCGTAAGGAATTAATTCAGTCCGTAAGGAATGAATTCAGTAAGAAAGGAATTCAATCAATCCTAAAGAATTAATTCAGTCCGTTAGGAAATATTTCATTCAATAAGGAATTAATTCAGTCCGTAAGGAATTAATTCAGTCCGTAAGGAATTAATTCAGTCCGTAAGGAATAAGTTCAGTACGTAAGGAATTAATTCAGTCCGTAATGAATTAATTCAGTCCGTAATGGATTAATTAAGTCCGTAATGAATTAATTCAGTCCGTATGAAATTAATTCAGTCCGTAAGGAATTCATTCAGTCCGTAAGGAATTAATTCAGTAAGAAAGGAATTAATTAAGTCCGTAAGGAATTAATTCAGTCCGTAAGGAATTAATTCAGTCCGTAAGGAATTAATTCAGTCCATAAGGAATTAATTCAGTCCGTAAGGTATTGATTCAGTCCATAAGGTATTAATTCAGTCCGTAAGGAATTAATTCAGTCCGTAAGGAATTAATTCAGTCCGTAAGGAATAAGTTCAGTACGTAAGGAATTAATTCAGTCCGTAAGGAATTAATTCAGTCCGTAAGGAATTAATTCAGTCCGTAAGGAATTAATTCAGTCCGTAAGGAATAAGTTCAGTACGTAAGGAATTAATTCATTCCGTAATCGATTAATTAAGTCCGTAAGGAATTAATTCAGTCCGTATGAAATTAATTCAGTCCGTAAGGATTTAATTAAGGAATTAATTCAGTCCGTAAGGAATTAATTCAGTCCGTAAGGAATTAATTCAGTCCGTAAGGAATTAATTCAGTCCGTAAGGAATTAATTCAGTCCGTAAGGTATTAATTCAGTCCATAAGGTATTAATTCAGTCCGTAAGGAATTAATTCAGTCCGTAAGGAATTAATTCAGTCCGTAAGGAATTAATTCAGTCCGTAAGGAATAAGTTCAGTACGTAAGGAATTAATTCAGTCCGTAATCGATTAATTAAGTCCGTAAGGAATTAATTCAGTCCGTATGAAATTAATTCAGTCCGTAAGGAATTAATTAAGGGATTAATTCTGTCCGTAAGGAATTAACTCAGTCCGTAAGGAATTAATTCAGTCCGTAATTAATTAATTAATTCCTTACGGAATTAATTAAGTCCATAAGGAATTAATTCAGTCTGTAAGGATTTAATTAAGTCCGTAATGAATTAATTCAGTCCGTAAGGATTTAATTCAGTCCGTAAGGAATTAATTCAGTCCGTAAGGAATTAATTCAGTCCGTAATCGATTAATTGAGTCCGTAATGAATTAATTCAGTCCGTATGAAATTAATTCAGTCCGTAAGGAATTAATTATGGAATTGATTCAGTCCGTAAGGAATTAATTCAGTCCGTAAGGAATTAATTCAGTCCGAAAGGATTTAATTCGGTCCGTAAGGTATTAATTCAGTCCGTAAGGAATTAATTCAGTCCGTAAGGAATTAATTCAGTCCGTAAGGAATTAATTCAGTCCGTAAGGAATAAGTTCAGTACGTAAGGAATTAATTCAGTTAGTAATCGATTAATTAAGTCCGTAATGAATTAATTCAGTCCGTATGAAATTAATTCAGTCTGTAAGGAATTAATTAGGGAATTAATTATGTCCGTAAGGAATTAATTCAGTCCGTAAGGAATTATTTCAGTCCGTAATTAATTAATTAATTCCTTACGGAATTAATTAAGTCCATAAGGAATTAATTCAGTCTGTAAGGATTTAATTAAGTCCGTAATGAATTAATTCAGTCCGTAAGGATTTAATTCAGTCCGTAAGGAATTAATTCAGTCCGTAAGGAATTAATTCAGTCCGTAAGGAATTAATTCAGTCCGTAAGGAATTAATTCAGTCCGTAAGGAATGAATTCAGTAAGAAAGGAATTCAATCAATCCTAAAGAATTAATTCAGTCCGTTAGGAAATATTTCATTCAATAAGGAATTAATTCAGTCCGTAAGGAATTAATTCAGTCCGTAATGAATTAATTCAGTCCGTAATGGATTAATTAAGTCCGTAATGAATTAATTCAGTCCGTATGAAATTAATTCAGTCCGTAAGGAATTCATTCAGTCCGTAAGGAATTAATTCAGTAAGAAAGGAATTAATTAAGTCCGTAAGGAATTAATTCAGTCCGTAAGGAATTAATTCAGTCCGTAAGGAATTAATTCAGTCCATAAGGAATTAATTCAGTCCGTAAGGTATTGATTCAGTCCATAAGGTATTAATTCAGTCCGTAAGGAATTAATTCAGTCCGTAAGGAATTAATTCAGTCCGTAAGGAATAAGTTCAGTACGTAAGGAATTAATTCAGTCCGTAATGAATTAATTCAGTCCGTAATGGATTAATTAAGTCCGTAATGAATTAATTCAGTCCGTATGAAATTAATTCAGTCCGTAAGGAATTCATTCAGTCCGTAAGGAATTAATTCAGTAAGAAAGGAATTAATTAAGTCCGTAAGGAATTAATTCAGTCCGTAAGGAATTAATTCAGTCCGTAAGGAATTAATTCAGTCCGTAAGGAATAAGTTCAGTCCGTAAGGAAATTAATAAAATCCGTACGGAATTAATTCAGACAGTAAGGAATTAATTCAGTCCGTAAGGAATTAATTCAGTCCGTAAGGAATTAATTCAGTCCGTAAGGTATAAGTTCAGTACGTAAGGAAATTAATAAAATCCGTACGGAATTAATTCAGACAGTAAGGAATTAATTCAGTCCGTAAGGAATTAATTCAGTCCGTAAGGAATTAATTCAGTCCGTAAGGAATTAATTCAGTCCGTAAGGAATTAATTCAGTCCGTAAGGTATTAATTCAGTCCATAAGGTATTAATTCAGTCCGTAAGGAATTAATTCAGTCCGTAAGGAATTAATTCAGTCCGTAAGGAATTAATTCAGTCCGTAAGGAATAAGTTCAGTACGTAAGGAATTAATTCAGTCCGTAATCGATTAATTAAGTCCGTAAGGAATTAATTCAGTCCGTATGAAATTAATTCAGTCCGTAAGGAATTAATTAAGGAATTAATTCAGTCCGTAAGGAATTAATTCAGTCCGTAAGGAATTAATTCAGTCCGTAAGGAATTAATTCAGTCCGTAAGGAACTAATTCAGTCCGTAAGGTATTAATTCAGTCCATAAGGTATTAATTCAGTCCGTAAGGAATTAATTCAGTCCGTAAGGAATTAATTCAGTCCGTAAGGAATTAATTCAGTCCGTAAGGAATAAGTTCAGTACGTAAGGAATTAATTCAGTCCGTAATCGATTAATTAAGTCCGTAAGGAATTAATTCAGTCCGTATGAAATTAATTCAGTCCGTAAGGAATTAATTAAGGAATTAATTCTGTCCGTAAGGAATTAATTCAGTACGTAAGGAATTAATTCAGTCCGTATTGAATTAATTCAGTCCGTAATGGATTAATTAAGTCCGTAATGAATTAATTCAGTCCGTATGAAATTAATTCAGTCCGTAAGGAATTAATTCAGTCCGTAAGGAATTAATTCAGTCCGTAAGGTATTAATTCAGTCCATAAGGTATTAATTCAGTCCGTAAGGAATTAATTCAGTCCGTAAGGAATTAATTCAGTCCGTAAGGAATTAATTCAGTCCGTAAGGAATAAGTTCAGTACGTAAGGAATTAATTCAGTCCGTAATCGATTAATTAAGTCCGTAAGGAATTAATTCAGTCCGTATGAAATTAATTCAGTCCGTAAGGAATTAATTAAGGAATTAATTCAGTCCGTAAGGAATTAATTCAGTCCGTAAGGAATTAATTCAGTCCGTAAGGAATTAATTCAGTCCGTAAGGAATTAATTCAGTCCGTAAGGTATTAATTCAGTCCATAAGGTATTAATTCAGTCCGTAAGGAATAAATTCAGTCCGTAAGGAATTAATTCAGTCCGTAAGGAATTAATTCAGTCCGTAAGGAATAAGTTCAGTACGTAAGGAATTAATTCAGTCCGTAATCGATTAATTAAGTCCGTAAGGAATTAATTCAGTCCGTATGAAATTAATTCAGTCCGTAAGGAATTCATTCAGTCCGTAAGGAATTAATTCAGTAAGAAAGGAATTAATTAAGTCCGTAAGGAATTAATTCAGTCCGTAAGGAATTAATTCAGTCCGTAAGGAATAAGTTCAGTCCGTAAGGAAATTAATAAAATCTGTACGGAATTAATTCAGACAGTAAGGAATTAATTCAGTCCGTAAGGAATTAATTCAGTCCGTCAGGAATTAATTCAGTCCGTAAGGAATTAATTCAGTCCGTCAGGAATTAATTCAGTCCGTAAGGAATTAATTCAGTCCGTAAGGAATTAATTCAGTCCGTAAGGTATTAATTCAGTCCATAAGGTATTAATTCAGTCCGTAAGGAATTAATTCAGTCCGTAAGGAATTAATTCAGTCCGTAAGGAATTAATTCAATCCGTAAGGAATAAGTTCAGTACGTAAGGAATTAATTCAGTCCGTAATCGATTAATTAAGTCCGTAAGGAATTAATTCAGTCCGTATGAAATTAATTCAGTCCGTAAGGAATTAATTAAGGAATTAATTCTGTCCGTAAGGAATTAATTCAGTCCGTAAGGAATTATTTCAGTCCGTAATTAATTAATTCATTCCTTACGGAATTAATTAAGTCCATAAGGAATTAATTCAGTCTGTAAGGATTTAATTAAGTCCGTAATGAATTAATTCAGTCCGTAAGGATTTAATTCAGTCCGTAATCGATTAATTAAGTCCGTAAGGAATTAATTCAGTCCGTATGAAATTAATTCAGTCCGTAAG
Source organism: Lepidurus packardi (assembly GCA_023053545.1). Taxonomy (NCBI): domain Eukaryota; kingdom Metazoa; phylum Arthropoda; class Branchiopoda; order Notostraca; family Triopsidae; genus Lepidurus; species Lepidurus packardi. Next base: position 59,469 of record JAKZAN010000039.1, read on the forward strand.
GAATTAATTAAGGAATTAATTCAGTCCGTAAGGAATTAATTCAGTCCGTAAGGAATTAATTCAGTCCGTAAGGAATTAATTCAGTCCGTAAGGAATTAATTCAGTCCGTAATCGATTAATTAAGTCCGTAAGGAATTAATTCAGTCCGTATGAAATTAATTCAGTCCGTAAGGAATTAATTAAGGAATTAATTCTGTCCGTAAGGAATTAATTCAGTACGTAAGGAATTAATTCAGTCCGTAATGAATTAATTCAGTCCGTAATGGATTAATTAAGTCCGTAATGAATTAATTCAGTCCGTATGAAATTAATTCAGTCCGTAAGGAATTAATTCAGTCCGTAAGGAATGAATTCAGTCCGTAAGGTATTAATTCAGTCCATAAGGTATTAATAAAATCCGTACGGAATTAATTCAGACAGTAAGGAATTAATTCAGTCCGTAAGGAATTAATTCAGTCCGTAAGGAATTAATTCAGTCCGTAAGGTATAAGTTCAGTACGTAAGGAAATTAATAAAATCCGTACGGAATTAATTCAGACAGTAAGGAATTAATTCAGTCCGTAAGGAATTAATTCAGTCCGTAAGGAATTAATTCAGTCCGTAAGGAATTAATTCAGTCCGTAAGGAATTAATTCAGTCCGTAAGGTATTAATTCAGTCCATAAGGTATTAATTCAGTCCGTAAGGAATTAATTCAGTCCGTAAGGAATTAATTCAGTCCGTAAGGAATTAATTCAGTCCGTAAGGAATAAGTTCAGTACGTAAGGAATTAATTCAGTCCGTAATCGATTAATTAAGTCCGTAAGGAATTAATTCAGTCCGTATGAAATTAATTCAGTCCGTAAGGAATTAATTCAGTCCGTAAGGAATTAATTCAGTCCGTAAGGAATTAATTCAGTCCGTAAGGAATTAATTCAGTCCGTAAGGTATTAATTCAGTCCATAAGGTATTAATTCAGTCCGTAAGGAATTAATTCAGTCCGTAAGGAATTAATTCAGTCCGTAAGGAATTAATTCAGTCCGTAAGGAATAAGTTCAGTACGTAAGGAATTAATTCAGTCCGTAATCGATTAATTAAGTCCGTAAGGAATTAATTCAGTCCGTATGAAATTAATTCAGTCCGTAAGGAATTAATTAAGGAATTAATTCTGTCCGTAAGGAATTAATTCAGTACGTAAGGAATTAATTCAGTCCGTAATGAATTAATTCAGTCCGTAATGGATTAATTAAGTCCGTAATGAATTAATTCAGTCCGTATGAAATTAATTCAGTCCGTAAGGAATTAATTCAGTCCGTAAGGAATTAATTCAGTCCGTAAGGTATTAATTCAGTCCATAAGGTATTAATTCAGTCCGTAAGGAATTAATTCAGTCCGTAAGGAATTAATTCAGTCCGTAAGGAATTAATTCAGTCCGTAAGGAATAAGTTCAGTACGTAAGGAATTAATTCAGTCCGTAATCGATTAATTAAGTCCGTAAGGAATTAATTCAGTCCGTATGAAATTAATTCAGTCCGTAAGGAATTAATTAAGGAATTAATTCAGTCCGTAAGGAATTAATTCAGTCCGTAAGGAATTAATTCAGTCCGTAAGGAATTAATTCAGTCCGTAAGGAATTAATTCAGTCCGTAAGGTATTAATTCAGTCCATAAGGTATTAATTCAGTCCGTAAGGAATAAATTCAGTCCGTAAGGAATTAATTCAGTCCGTAAGGAATTAATTCAGTCCGTAAGGAATAAGTTCAGTACGTAAGGAATTAATTCAGTCCGTAATCGATTAATTAAGTCCGTAAGGAATTAATTCAGTCCGTATGAAATTAATTCAGTCCGTAAGGAATTCATTCAGTCCGTAAGGAATTAATTCAGTAAGAAAGGAATTAATTAAGTCCGTAAGGAATTAATTCAGTCCGTAAGGAATTAATTCAGTCCGTAAGGAATAAGTTCAGTCCGTAAGGAAATTAATAAAATCTGTACGGAATTAATTCAGACAGTAAGGAATTAATTCAGTCCGTAAGGAATTAATTCAGTCCGTCAGGAATTAATTCAGTCCGTAAGGAATTAATTCAGTCCGTCAGGAATTAATTCAGTCCGTAAGGAATTAATTCAGTCCGTAAGGAATTAATTCAGTCCGTAAGGTATTAATTCAGTCCATAAGGTATTAATTCAGTCCGTAAGGAATTAATTCAGTCCGTAAGGAATTAATTCAGTCCGTAAGGAATTAATTCAATCCGTAAGGAATAAGTTCAGTACGTAAGGAATTAATTCAGTCCGTAATCGATTAATTAAGTCCGTAAGGAATTAATTCAGTCCGTATGAAATTAATTCAGTCCGTAAGGAATTAATTAAGGAATTAATTCTGTCCGTAAGGAATTAATTCAGTCCGTAAGGAATTATTTCAGTCCGTAATTAATTAATTCATTCCTTACGGAATTAATTAAGTCCATAAGGAATTAATTCAGTCTGTAAGGATTTAATTAAGTCCGTAATGAATTAATTCAGTCCGTAAGGATTTAATTCAGTCCGTAATCGATTAATTAAGTCCGTAAGGAATTAATTCAGTCCGTATGAAATTAATTCAGTCCGTAAGGAATTAATTAAGGAATTAATTCAGTCCGTAAGGAATTAATTCAGTCCGTAAGGAATTAATTCAGTCCGTAAGGAATTAATTCAGTCCGTAAGGAATTAATTCAGTCCGTAATCGATTAATTAAGTCCGTAAGGAATTAATTCAGTCCGTATGAAATTAATTCAGTCCGTAAGGAATTAATTAAGGAATTAATTCTGTCCGTAAGGAATTAATTCAGTACGTAAGGAATTAATTCAGTCCGTAATGAATTAATTCAGTCCGTAATGGATTAATTAAGTCCGTAATGAATTAATTCAGTCCGTATGAAATTAATTCAGTCCGTAAGGAATTAATTCAGTCCGTAAGGAATTAATTCAGTCCGTAAGGTATTAATTCAGTCCATAAGGTATTAATTCAGTCCGTAAGGAATTAATTCAGTCCGTAAGGAATTAATTCAGTCCGTAAGGAATTAATTCAGTCCGTAAGGAATAAGTTCAGTACGTAAGGAATTAATTCAGTCCGTAATCGATTAATTAAGTCCGTAAGGAATTAATTCAGTCCGTATGAAATTAATTCAGTCCGTAAGGAATTAATTAAGGAATTAATTCAGTCCGTAAGGAATTAATTCAGTCCGTAAGGAATTAATTCAGTCCGTAAGGAATTAATTCAGTCCGTAAGGAATTAATTCAGTCCGTAAGGTATTAATTCAGTCCATAAGGTATTAATTCAGTCCGTAAGGAATAAATTCAGTCCGTAAGGAATTAATTCAGTCCGTAAGAAATTAATTCAGTCCGTAAGGAATAAGTTCAGTACGTAAGGAATTAATTCAGTCCGTAATCGATTAATTAAGTCCGTAAGGAATTAATTCAGTCCGTTTGAAATTAATTCAGTCCGTAAGGAATTCATTCAGTCCGTAAGGAATTAATTCAGTAAGAAAGGAATTAATTAAGTCCGTAAGGAATTAATTCAGTCCGTAAGGAATTAATTCAGTCCGTAAGGAATAAGTTCAGTCCGTAAGGAAATTAATAAAATCCGTACGGAATTAATTCAGACAGTAAGGAATTAATTCAGTCCGTAAGGAATTAATTCAGTCCGTCAGGAATTAATTCAGTCCGTAAGGAATTAATTCAGTCCGTAAGGAATTAATTCAGTCCGTAAGGTATTAATTCAGTCCATAAGGTATTAATTCAGTCCGTAAGGAATTAATTCAGTCCGTAAGGAATTAATTCAGTCCGTAAGGAATTAATTCAATCCGTAAGGAATAAGTTCAGTACGTAAGGAATTAATTCAGTCCGTAATCGATTAATTAAGTCCGTAAGGAATTAATTCAGTCCGTATGAAATTAATTCAGTCCGTAAGGAATTAATTAAGGAATTAATTCTGTCCGTAAGGAATTAATTCAGTCCGTAAGGAATTATTTCAGTCCGTAATTAATTAATTCATTCCTTACGGAATTAATTAAGTCCATAAGGAATTAATTCAGTCTGTAAGGATTTAATTAAGTCCGTAATGAATTAATTCAGTCCGTAAGGATTTAATTCAGTCCGTAATCGATTAATTAAGTCCGTAAGGAATTAATTCAGTCCGTATGAAATTAATTCAGTCCGTAAGGAATTAATTAAGGAATTAATTCAGTCCGTAAGGAATTAATTCAGTCCGTAAGGAATTAATTCAGTCCGTAAGGAATTAATTCAGTCCGTAAGGAATTAATTCAGTCCGTAAGGTATTAATTCAGTCCATAAGGTATTAATTCAGTCCGTAAGGAATTGATTCAGTCCGTAAGGAATTAATTCAGTCCGTAAGGAATTAATTCAGTCCGAAAGGATTTAATTCGGTCCGTAAGGTATTAATTCAGTCCGTAAGGAATTAATTCAGTCCGTAAGGAATTAATTCAGTCCGTAAGGAATTAATTCAGTCCGTAAGGAATAAGTTCAGTACGTAAGGAAATTAATAAAATCCGTACGGAATTAATTCAGACAGTAAGGAATTAATTCAGTCCGTAAGGAATTAATTCAGTCCGTAAGGAATTAATTCAGTCCGTAAGGTATTAATTCAGTCCATAAGGTATTAATTCAGTCCGTAAGGAATTAATTCAGTCCGTAAGGAATTAATTCAGTCCGTAAGGAATTAATTCAGTCCGTAAGGAATAAGTTCAGTACGTAAGGAATTAATTCAGTCCGTAATCGATTAATTAAGTCCGTAAGGAATTAATTCAGTCCATATGAAATTAATTCAGTCCGTAAGGAATTAATTAAGGAATTAATTCAGTCCGTAAGGAATTAATTCAGTCCGTAAGGAATTAATTCAGTCCGTAAGGAATTAATTCAGTCCGTAAGGAATTAATTCAGTCCGTAAGGAATTAATTCAGTCCGTAAGGTATTAATTCAGTCCATAAGGTATTAATTCAGTCCGTAAGGAATTAATTCAGTCCGTAAGGAATTAATTCAGTCCGTAAGGAATTAATTCAGTCCGTAAGGAATAAGTTCAGTACGTAAGGAATTAATTCAGTCCGTAATCGATTAATTAAGTCCGTAAGGAATTAATTCAGTCCGTATGAAATTGATTCAGTCCGTAAGGAATTAATTAAGGAATTAATTCTGTCCGTAAGGAATTAATTCAGTCCGTAAGGAATTATTTCAGTCCGTAATTAATTAATTCATTCCTTACGGAATTAATTAAGTCCATAAGGAATTAATTCAGTCTGTAAGGATTTAATTAAGTCCGTAATGAATTAATTCAGTCCGTAAGGATTTAATTCAGTCCGTAAGGAATTAATTCAGTCCGTAAGGAATTAATTCAGTCCGTAATCGATTAATTAAGTCCGTAATGAATTAATTCAGTCCGTATGGAATTAATTCAGTCCGTAAGGAATTAATTAAGGAATTGATTCAGTCCGTAAGGAATTAATTCAGTCCGTAAGGAATTAATTCAGTCCGAAAGGATTTAATTCAGTCCGTAAGGAATTAATTCAGTCCGTAAGGAATTAATTCAGTCCGTAAGGAATTAATTCAGTCCGTAAGGAATAAGTTCAGTACGTAAGGAATTAATTCAGTTAGTAATCGATTAATTAAGTCCGTAATGAATTAATTCAGTCCGTATGAAATTAATTCAGTCTGTAAGGAATTAATTAAGGAATTAATTATGTCCGTAAGGAATTAATTCAGTCCGTAAGGAATTATTTCAGTCCGTAATTAATTAATTCATTCCTTACGGAATTAATTAAGTCCATAAGGAATTAATTCAGTCTGTAAGGATTTAATTAAGTCCGTAATGAATTAATTCAGTCCGTAAGGATTTAATTCAGTCCGTAAGGAATTAATTCAGTCCGTAAGGATTTAATTCAGTCCGTCAGGTATTAATTCAGTCCGTAAGGAATTAATTCAGTCCGTAAGGAATTAATTCAGTCCGTAAGGAATTAATTCAGTCCGTAAGGAATAAGTTCAGTACGTAAGGAATTAATTCAGTCCGTAATCGATTAATTAAGCCCGTAATGAATTAATTCAGTCCGTATGAAATTAATTCCGTCCGTAAGGAATTAATTAAGGAATTAATTCAGTCCGTAAGGAATTAATTCAGTCCGTAAGGAATTCATTCAGTCCGTAAGGAATTAATTCAGTCCGTAAGGATTTAATAAAATCCGTAAGGAATTAATAAATTCCGTACGGAATTAATTCAGACCGTAAGGAATTCATTCAGTCCGTAAGGAATTAATTCAGTCTGTAAGGTATTAATTCAGTCCGTAAGGTATTAATTCAGTCCGTAAGGAATTAATTCAGTCCGTAAGGAATTATTTCAGTCCGTAATTAATTAATTCATTCCTTACGGAATTAATTAAGTCCATAATGAATTAATTCAGTCTGTAAGGATTTAATTCAGTCCGTAATGAATTAATTCAGTCCGTAAGGAATTAATTCAGTCCGTAAGGAATTAATTCAGTCCCTAAGGAATTAATTAGGCCCGTAAGGAATTAATTCAGTCCGTATGAAATTAATTCCGTCCGTAAGGAATTAATTAAGGAATTAATTCAGTCCGTAAGGAATTAATTCAGTCCGTAAGGAATTAATTCAGTCCGTAAGGAATTAATTCAGTCCGTAAGGAATTAATTCAGTCCGTAAGGAATTAATTCAGTCCGTAAGGAATTAATTCAGTCCCTAAGGAATTAATTAAGTCCGTAAGGAATCAATTCAGTCCGTAAGGAATTAATTCAGTCCGTAAGGAATTATTTCAGTCCGTAATTAATTTATTCATTCCTTACGGAATTAATTAAGTCCAAAAGGAATTAATTTAGTCTGTAAGGATTTAATTAAGTCCGTAATGAATTAATTCAGTCCGTAAGGAATAACTTCAGTACGTAATGGATTAATTAAGTCCGTAATGAATTAATTCAGTCCGTAAGGATTTAATAAAATCCGTAAGGAATTAATAAATTCCGTACGGAATTAATTCAGACCGTAAGGAATTAATTCAGTCCGTAAGGAATTATTTCAGTCCGTAATTAATTCATTCATTCCTTACGGAATTAATTAAGTCCATAACGAATTAATTTAGTCCGTAAGGAAATAATTCAGTCCGTAATGGATTAATTAAGTTCGTAATGAATTAATTCAGTCCTTAAGGAATTAATAAAATCCGTACGGAATTAATTCAGACCGTAAGGAATTAATTCAGTCCGTAAGGAATTAATTCAGTCCGTAAGGAATTAATTCAGTCAGTAAGGAATTAATTCAGTCCGTAAGGAATTAATTCAGTCCCTAAGGAATTAATTCAGTCCGTAAGGAATTAATTCAGTCCGAAAGGATTTAATTCGGTCCGTAAGGAATTAATTCAGTCCGTAAGGAATTAATTCAGTCCGTAAGGAATTAATTCAGTCCGTAAGGAATTAATTCAGTCCCTAAGGAATTAATTAACTCCGTAAGGAATTAATTCAGTTAGTAATCGATTAATTAAGTCCGTAATGAATTAATTCAGTCCGTATGAAATTATTTCAGTCCGTAAGGAATTAATTAAGGAATTAATTCTGTCCGTAAGGAATTAATTCAGTCCGTAAGGAATTATTTCAGTCCGTAATTAATTCATTCATTCCTTACGGAATTAATTAAGTCCATAACGAATTAATTTAGTCCGTAAGGAAATAATTCAGTCCGTAATGGATTAATTAAGTTCGTAATGAATTAATTCAGTCCTTAAGGAATTAATAAAATCCGTACGGAATTAATTCAGACCGTAAGGAATTAATTCAGTCCGTAAGGAATTAATTCAGTCCCTAAGGAATTAATTCAGTCCGTAAGGAATTAATTCAGTCCGAAAGGATTTAATTCGGTCCGTAAGGAATTAATTCAGTCCGTAAGGAATTAATTCAGTCCGTAAGGAATTAATTCAGTCCGTAAGGAATTAATTCAGTCCCTAAGGAATTAATTAACTCCGTAAGGAATTAATTCAGTTAGTAATCGATTAATTAAGTCCGTAATGAATTAATTCAGTCCGTATGAAATTATTTCAGTCCGTAAGGAATTAATTAAGGAATTAATTCTGTCCGTAAGGAATTAATTCAGTCCGTAAGGAATTATTTCAGTCCGTAATTAATTCATTCATTCCTTACGGAATTAATTAAGTCCATAACGAATTAATTTAGTCCGTAAGGAAATAATTCAGTCCGTAATGGATTAATTAAGTTCGTAATGAATTAATTCAGTCCTTAAGGAATTAATAAAATCCGTACGGAATTAATTCAGACCGTAAGGAATTAATTCAGTCCGTAAGGAATTAATTCAGTCCGTAAGGAATTAATTCAGTCAGTAAGGAATTAATTCAGTCCGTAAGGAATTAATTCAGTCCCTAAGGAATTAATTCAGTCCGTAAGGAATTAATTCAGTCCGAAAGGAATTAATTTAGTCTGTAAGTATTTAATTAAGTCCGTAATGAATTAATTCAGTCCGTAAGGAATAACTTCAGTACGTAATGGATTAATTAAGTCCGTAATGAATTAATTCAGTCCGTAAGGATTTAATAAAATCCGTAAGGAATTAATAAATTCCGTACGGAATTAATTCAGACCGTAAGGAATTAATTCAGTCCGTAAGGAATTATTTCAGTCCGTAATTAATTCATTCATTCCTTACGGAATTAATTAAGTCCATAACGAATTAATTTAGTCCGTAAGGAAATAATTCAGTCCGTAATGGATTAATTAAGTTCGTAATGAATTAATTCAGTCCTTAAGGAATTAATAAAATCCGTACGGAATTAATTCAGACCGTAAGGAATTAATTCAGTCCGTAAGGAATTAATTCAGTCCGTAAGGAATTAATTCAGTCAGTAAGGAATTAATTCAGTCCGTAAGGAATTAATTCAGTCCCTAAGGAATTAATTCAGTCCGTAAGGAATTAATTCAGTCCGAAAGGATTTAATTCGGTCCGTAAGGAATTAATTCAGTCCGTAAGGAATTAATTCAGTCCGTAAGGAATTAATTCAGTCCGTAAGGAATTAATTCAGTCCCTAAGGAATTAATTAACTCCGTAAGGAATTAATTCAGTTAGTAATCGATTAATTAAGTCCGTAATGAATTAATTCAGTCCGTATGAAATTAATTCAGTCCGTAAGGAATTAATTAAGGAATTAATTCTGTCCGTAAGGAATTAATTCAGTCCGTAAGGAATTATTTCAGTCCGTAATTAATTAATTCATCCCTTACGGAATTAATTAAGTCCATAAGGAATTAATTCAGTCTGTAAGGATTTAGTTAAGTCCGTAATGAATTAATTCAGTCCGTAAGGATTTAATTCAGTCCGTAAGGAATTAATTCAGTCCGTAAGGAATTAATTCAGTCCGTAAGGAATTAATTCAGTCCGTAAGGAATTAATTCAGTCCGTAAGGAATTATTTCAGTCCGTAAGGAATTAATTCAGTAAGAAAGGAATTCAATCAATCCTAAAGAATTAATTCAGTCCGTTAGGAAATATTTCAGTCCGTAAGGAATTAATTCAGTCCGTAAGGAATTAATTCAGTCCGTAAGGAATTAATTCAGTCCGTAAGGAATAAGTTCAGTACGTAAGGAATTAATTCAGTCCGTAATGAATTAATTCAGTCCGTAATGGATTAATTTAGTCCGTAATGAATTAATTCAGTCCGTATGAAATTAATTCAGTCCGTAAGGAATTCATTCAGTCCGTAATGAATTAATTCAGTCCGTAAGGAATAACTTCAGTACGTAAGGAAATAATTCAGTCCGTAAGGTATTAATTCAGTTCGTAAGGTATTAATTCAGTCCGTAAGGAATTAATTCAGTCCGTAAGGAATTAATTCAGTCCGTAAGGAATTAATTCAGTCCGTAAGGAATTATTTCAGTCCGTAAGGAATTCATTCAGTCCGTAAGGAATTAATTCAGTCCGTAAGGATTTAATAAAATCCGTAAGGAATTAATAAATTCCGTACGGAATTAATTCAGACCGTAAGGAATTCATTCAGTCCGTAAGGAATTAATTCAGTCCGTAAGGTATTAATTCAGTCCGTAAGGTATTAATTCAGTCCGTAAGGAATTAATTCAGTCCGTAAGGAATTATTTCAGTCCGTAATTAATTCATTCATTCCTTACGGAATTAATTAAGTCCATAAGGAATTAATTCAGTCTGTAAGGATTTAATTCAGTCCGTAATGAATTAATTCAGTCCGTAAGGAATTAATTCAGTCCGTAAGGAATTAATTCAGTCCCTAAGGAATTAATTAGGTCCGTAAGGAATTAATTCAGTCCGTATGAAATTAATTCCGTCCGTAAGGAATTAATTAAGGAATTAATTCAGTCCGTAAGGAATTAATTCAGTCCGTAAGGAATTAATTCAGTCCGTAAGGAATTAATTCAGTCCGTAAGGAATTAATTCAGTCAGTGAGGAATTAATTCAGTCCGAAAGGATTTAATTCGGTCCGTAAGGAATTAATTCAGTCCGTAAGGAATTAATTCAGTCCGTAAGGAATGAATTCAGTCCGTAAAGAATTAATTCAGTCCCTAAGGAATTAATTAACTCCGTAAGGAATTAATTCAGTTAGTAATCGATTAATTAAGTCCGTAATGAATTAATTCAGTCCGTATGAAATTAATTCAGTCCGTAAGGAATTAATTAAGGAATTAATTCTGTCCGTAAGGAATTAATTCATTCCGTAAGGAATTATTTCAGTCCGTAATTAATTAATTCATCCCTTACGGAATTAATTAAGTCCATAAGGAATTAATTCAGTCTGTAAGGATTTAGTTAAGTCCGTAATGAATTAATTCAGTCCGTAAGGATTTAATTCAGTCCGTAAGGAATTAATTCAGTCCGTAAGGAATTAATTCAGTCCGTAAGGAATTAATTCAGTCCGTAAGGAATTAATTCAGTCCGTAAGGAATTATTTCAGTCCGTAAGGAATTAATTCAGTAAGAAAGGAATTCAATCAATCCTAAAGAATTAATTCAGTCCGTTAGGAAATATTTCAGTCCGTAAGGAATTAATTCAGTCCGTAAGGAATTAATTCAGTCCGTAAGGAATTAATTCAGTCCGTAAGGAATAAGTTCAGTACGTAAGGAATTAATTCAGTCCGTAATGAATTAATTCAGTCCGTAATGGATTAATTTAGTCCGTAATGAATTAATTCAGTCCGTATTAAAATAATTCAGTCCGTAAGGAATTCATTCAGTCCGTAATGAATTAATTCAGTCCGTAAGGAATAACTTCAGTACGTAAGGAAATAATTCAGTCCGTAAGGTATTAATTCAGTTCGTAAGGTATTAATTCAGTCCGTAAGGAATTAATTCAGTCCGTAAGGAATTAATTCAGTCCGTAAGGAATTAATTCAGTCCGTAAGGAATTAATTCAGTCCGTAAGGAATTCATTCAGTCCGTAAGGAATTAATTCAGTCCGTAAGGATTTAATAAAATCCGTAAGGAATTAATAAATTCCGTACGGAATTAATTCAGACCGTAAGGAATTCATTCAGTCCGTAAGGAATTAATTCAGTCCGTAAGGTATTAATTCAGTCCGTAAGGTATTAATTCAGTCCGTAAGGAATTAATTCAGTCCGTAAGGAATTATTTCAGTCCGTAATTAATTAATTCATTCCTTACGGAATTAATTAAGTCCATAAGGAATTAATTCAGTCTGTAAGGATTTAATTCAGTCCGTAATGAATTAATTCAGTCCGTAAGGAATTAATTCAGTCCGTAAGGAATTAATTCAGTCCGTAAGGAATTAATTAGGTCCGTAAGGAATTAATTCAGTCCGTATGAAATTAATTCCGTCCGTAAGGAATTAATTAAGGAATTAATTCAGTCCGTAAGGAATTAATTCAGTCCGTAAGGAATTAATTCAGTCCGTAAGGAATTAATTCAGTCCGTAAGGAATTAATTCAGTCCGTAAGGAATTAATTCAGTCCCTAAGGAATTAATTAAGTCCGTAAGGAATCAATTCAGTCCGTAAGGAATTAATTCAGTCCGTAAGGAATTAATTCAGTCCGTAAGGAATTAATTCAGTCCGTAAGGAATTATTTCAGTCCGTAATTAATTCATTCATTCCTTACGGAATTAATTAAGTCCATAAGGAATTAATTTAGTCTGTAAGGATTTAATTAAGTCCGTAATGAATTAATTCAGTCCGTAAGGAATAACTTCAGTACGTAATGGATTAATTAAGTCCGTAATGAATTAATTCAGTCCGTAAGGATTTAATAAAATCCGTAAGGAATTAATAAATTCCGTACGGAATTAATTCAGACCGTAAGGAATTCATTCAGTCCGTAAGGAATTAATTCAGTCCGTAAGGTATTAATTCAGTCCGTAAGGTATTAATTCAGTCCGTAAGGAATTAATTCAGTCCGTAAGGAATTAATTCAGTCCGTAAGGATTTAATTCAGTCCGTAAGGTATTAATTCAGTCCGTAATGAATTAATTCAGTCCGTAAGGTATTAATTCAGTCCGTAATGAATTAATTCAGTCCGTAAGGTATTAATTCAGTCCGTAAGGAATTAATTCAGTCCGTAAGGAATTAATTCAGTCCGTAAGGTATTAATTCAGTCCGTAAGGTATTAATTCAGTCCGTAAGGAATTAATTCAGTCCGTAAGGAATTATTTCAGTCCGTAATTAATTAATTCATTCCTAACGGAATTAATTAAGTCCATAAGGAATTAATTCAGTCTGTAATGATTTAATTCAGTCCGTAATGAATTAATTCAGTCCGTAAGGAATTAATTCAGTCCGTAAGGAATTAATTCAGTCCCTAAGGAATTAATTAGGCCCGTCAGGAATTAATTCAGTCCGTATGAAATTAATTCCGTCCGTAAGGAATTAATTAAGGAATTAATTCAGTCCGTAAGGAATTAATTCAGTCCGTAAGGAATTAATTCAGTCCGTAAGGAATTAATTCAGTCCGTAAGGAATTAATACAGTCCGTAAGGAATTAATTCAGTCCGTAAGGAATTAATTCAGTCCCTAAGGAATTAATTAAGTCCGTAAGGAATCAATTCAGTCCGTAAGGAATTAATTCAGTCCGTAAGGAATTATTTCAGTCCGTAATTAATTCATTCATTCCTTACGGAATTAATTAAGTCCAAAAGGAATTAATTTAGTCTGTAAGGATTTAATTAAGTCCGTAATGAATTAATTCAGTCCGTAAGGGATAACTTCAGTACGTAATGGATTAATTAAGTCCGTAATGAATTAATTCAGTCCGTAAGGATTTAATAAAATCCGTAACGAATTAATAAATTCCGTACGGAATTAATTCAGACCGTAAGGAATTAATTCAGTCCGTAAGGAATTATTTCAGTCAGTAAGGAATTAATTCAGTCCGTAAGGAATTAATTCAGTCCCTAAGGAATTAATTCAGTCCGTAAGGAATTAATTCAGTCCGTAAGGAATTAATTCAGTCCGTAAGGAATTAATTCAGTCCCTAAGGAATTAATTAACTCCGTAAGGAATTAATTCAGTTAGTAATCGATTAATTAAGTCCGTAATGAATTAATTCAGTCCGTATGAAATTAATTCAGTCCGTAAGGAATTAATTAAGGAATTAATTCTGTCCGTAAGGAATTAATTCAGTCCGTAAGGAATTATTTCAGTCCGTAATTAATTAATTCATCCCTTACGGAATTAATTAAGTCCAAAAAGAATTAATTCAGTCTGTAAGGATTTAGTTAAGTCCGTAATGAATTAATTCAGTCCGTAAGGATTTAATTCAGTCCGTAAGGAATTAATTCAGTCCGTAAGGAATTAATTCAGTCCGTAAGGAATTAATTCAGTCCGTAAGGAATTAATTCAGTCCGTAAGGAATTATTTCAGTCCGTAAGGAATTAATTCAGTAAGAAAGGAATTCAATCAATCCTAAAGAATTAATTCAGTCCGTTAGGAAATATTTCAGTCCGTAAGGAATTAATTCAGTCCGTAAGGAATTAATTCAGTCCGTAAGGAATTAATTCAGTCCGTAAGGAATAAGTTCAGTACGTAAGGAATTAATTCAGTCCGTAATGAATTAATTCAGTCCGTAATGGATTAATTTAGTCCGTAATGAATTAATTCAGTCCGTATGAAATTAATTCAGTCCGTAAGGAATTCATTCAGTCCGTAATGAATTAATTCAGTCCGTAAGGAATAACTTCAGTACGTAAGGAAATAATTCAGTCCGTAAGGTATTAATTCAGTTCGTAAGGTATTAATTCAGTCCGTAAGGAATTAATTCAGTCCGTAAGGAATTAATTCAGTCCGTAAGGAATTAATTCAGTCCGTAAGGAATTATTTCAGTCCGTAAGGAATTCATTCAGTCCGTAAGGAATTAATTCAGTCCGTAAGGATTTAATAAAATCCGTAAGGAATTAATAAATTCCGTACGGAATTAATTCAGACCGTAAGGAATTCATTCAGTCCGTAAGGAATTAATTCAGTCCGTAAGGTATTAATTCAGTCCGTAAGGTATTAATTCAGTCCGTAAGGAATTAATTCAGTCCGTAAGGAATTATTTCAGTCCGTAATTAATTCATTCATTCCTTACGGAATTAATTAAGTCCATAAGGAATTAATTCAGTCTGTAAGGATTTAATTCAGTCCGTAATGAATTAATTCAGTCCGTAAGGAATTAATTCAGTCCGTAAGGAATTAATTCAGTCCCTAAGGAATTAATTAGGTCCGTAAGGAATTAATTCAGTCCGTATGAAATTAATTCCGTCCGTAAGGAATTAATTAAGGAATTAATTCAGTCCGTAAGGAATTAATTCAGTCCGTAAGGAATTAATTCAGTCCGTAAGGAATTAATTCAGTCCGTAAGGAATTAATTCAGTCAGTAAGGAATTAATTCAGTCCGTAAGGAATTAATTCAGTCCGAAAGGATTTAATTCGGTCCGTAAGGAATTAATTCAGTCCGTAAGGAATTAATTCAGTCCGTAAGGAATTAATTCAGTCCGTAAGGAATTAATTCAGTCCCTAAGGAATTAATTAACTCCGTAAGGAATTAATTCAGTTAGTAATCGATTAATTAAGTCCGTAATGAATTAATTCAGTCCGTATGAAATTAATTCAGTCCGTAAGGAATTAATTAAGGAATTAATTCTGTCCGTAAGGAATTAATTCAGTCCGTAAGGAATTATTTCAGTCCGTAATTAATTAATTCATCCCTTACGGAATTAATTAAGTCCATAAGGAATTAATTCAGTCTGTAAGGATTTAGTTAAGTCCGTAATGAATTAATTCAGTCCGTAAGGATTTAATTCAGTCCGTAAGGAATTAATTCAGTCCGTAAGGAATTAATTCAGTCCGTAAGGAATTAATTCAGTCCGTAAGGAATTAATTCAGTCCGTAAGGAATTAATTCAGTAAGAAAGGAATTCAATCAATCCTAAAGAATTAATTCAGTCCGTTAGGAAATATTTCAGTCCGTAAGGAATTAATTCAGTCCGTAAGGAATTAATTCAGTCCGTAAGGAATTAATTAAGGAATTAATTCAGTCCGAAAGGAATTAATTCAGTCCGTAATGAATTAATTCAGTCCGTAATGGATTAATTTAGTCCGTAATGAATTAATTCAGTCCGTAAGGAATTAATTCAGTCCGTAAGGAATTAATTCAGTCCGTAAGGAATTAATTCAGTCCCTAAGGAATTAATTAAGTCCGTAAGGAATTAATTCAGTCCGTAAGGAATTAATTCAGTCCGTAATGAATTAATTCAGTCCGTAAGGAATAACTTCAGTACGTAATGGATTAATTAAGTCCGTAATGAATTAATTCAGTCCGTAAGGATTTAATAAAATCCGTAAGGAATTAATAAATTCCGTACGGAATTAATTCAGACCGTAAGGAATTCATTCAGTCCGTAAGGAATTAATTCAGTCCGTAAGGTATTAATTCAGTCCGTAAGGTATTAATTCAGTCCGTAAGGAATTAATTCAGTCCGTAAGGAATTAATTCAGTCCGTAAGGATTTAATTCAGTCCGTAAGGTATTAATTCAGTCCGTAATGAATTAATTCAGTCCGTAAGGTATTAATTCAGTCCGTAAGGTATTAATTCAGTCCGTAAGGAATTAATTCAGTCCGTAAGGAATAAGTTCAGTACGTAAGGAAATAATTCAGTCCGTAATCGATTAATTAAGTCCGTAATGAATTAATTCAGTCCGTATGAAATTAATTCCGTTCGTAAGGAATTAATTAAGGAATTAATTCAGTCCGAAAGGAATTAATTCAGTCCGTAAGGAATTAATTCAGTCCGTAAGGAATTAATTCAGTCCGTAAGGAATTAATTCAGTCCGTAAGGAATTAATTCAGTCCGTAAGGAATTAATTCAGTCCGTAAGTAATTAATTCAGTCCCTAAGGAATTAATTAAGTCCGTAAGGAATTAATTCAGTCCGTAAGGAATTAATTCAGTCCGTAAGGAATTAATTCAGTCCGTAAGGAATTATTTCAGTCCGTAATTAATTCATTCATTCCTTACGGAATTAATTAAGTCCATAAGGAATTAATTTAGTCTTTAAGGATTTAATTAAGTCCGTAATGAATTAATTCAGTCCGTAAGGAATAACTTCAGTACGTAATGGATTAATTAAGTCCGTAATGAATTAATTCAGTCCGTAAGGATTTAATAAAATCCGTAAGGAATTAATAAATTCCGTACGGAATTAATTCAGACCGTAAGGAATTCATTCAGTCCGTAAGGAATTAATTCAGTCCGTAAGGTATTAATTCAGTCCGTAAGGTATTAATTCAGTCCGTAAGGAATTAATTCAGTCCGTAAGGAATTAATTCAGTCCGTAAGGATTTAATTCAGTCCGTAAGGTATTAATTCAGTCCGTAATGAATTAAATCAGTCCGTAAGGAATAACTTCAGTACGTAAGGAAATAATTCAGTCCGTAATGAATTAATTCAGTCCGTAAGGAATTAATAAAATCCGTACGGAATTTATTCAGACAGTAAGGAATTAATTCAGTCCGTAAGGAATTAATTCAGTCCGTAAGGAATTAATTCAGTCAGTAAGGAATTAATTCAGTCCGTAAGGAATTAATTCAGTCCGTAAGGAATTAATTCAGTTCGTAAGGAATTAATTCAGTCCCTAAGGAATTAATTCAGTCCGTAAGGAATTATTTCAGTCCGTAATTAATTCATTCATTCCTTACGGAATTAATTAAGTCCATAAGGAATTAATTTAGTCTGTAAGGATTTAATTAAGTCCGTAATGAATTCATTCAGTCCGTGAGGAATAACTTCAGTACGTAAGGAAATAATTCAGTCCGTAATGGATTAATTAAGTCCGTAATGAATTAATTCAGTCCGTAAGGAATTAATAAAATCCGTACGGAATTAATTCAGACCGTAAGGAATTAATTCAGTCCGTAAGGAATTAATTCAGTCAGTAAGGAATTAATTCATTCCGTAAAGAATTAATTCAGTCCGTAAATAATTAATTCAGTTCGAAATGAATTAATTAAGTCCATAAGGAATTAATTCAGTCTGTAAGGATTTAATTAAGTCCGTAATGAATTAATTCAGTCCGTAATGAATTAATTCAGTCCGTAAGGAATTAATTCAGTCCGTAAGGTATTAATTCAGTCCGTAAGGAATAAGTTCAGTACGTAAGGAATTAATTCAGTCCGTAATCGATTAATTAAGTCCGTAATGAATTAATTCAGTCCGTATGAAATTAATTCAGTCCGTAAGGAATTAATTCAGTCCGTAAGGAATTAATTCAGTCCGTAAGGAATTAATTCAGTCCGTAAGGAATTAATTCAGTCCGTAAGGAATTAATTCAGTCCCTAAGGAATTAATTAAGTCCGTAAGGAATCAATTCAGTCCGTAAGGAATTAATTCAGTCCGTAAGGAATTAATTCAGTCCCTAAGGAATTAATTAAGTCCGTAAGGAATCAATTCAGTCCGTAAGGAATTAATTCAGTCCGTAAGGAATTAATTCAGTCCCTAAGGAATTAATTAAGTCCGTAAGGAATTATTTCAGTCCGTAATTAATTCATTCATTCCTTACGGAATTAATTAAGTCCATAAGGAATTAATTTAGTCTGTAAGGATTTAATTAAGTCCGTAATGAATTAATTCAGTCCGTAAGGAATAACTTCAGTACGTAATGGATTAATTAAGTCCGTAATGAATTAATTCAGTCCGTAAGGATTTAATAAAATCCGTAAGGAATTAATAAATTCCGTACGGAATTAATTCAGACCGTAAGGAATTCATTCAGTCCGTAAGGAATTAATTCAGTCCGTAAGTTATTAATTCAGTCCGTAAGGTATTAATTCAGTCCGTAAGGAATTAATTCAGTCCGTAAGGAATTAATTCAGTCAGTAAGGATTTAATTAAGTCCGTAATGAATTAATTCAGTCCGTAATGAATTAATAAAATCCGTACGGAATTAATTCAGACCGTAAGGAATTAATTCAGTCCGTAAGGAATTAATTCAGTCCGTAAGGAATTAATTCAGTCAGTAAGGAATTAATTCATTCCGTAAAGAATTAATTCAGTCCGTAAATAATTAATTCAGTTCGAAATGAATTAATTAAGTCCATAAGGAATTAATTCAGTCTGTAAGGATTTAATTAAGTCCGTAATGAATTAATTCAGTCCGTAATGAATTAATTCAGTCCGTAAGGAATTAATTCAGTCCGTAAGGTATTAATTCAGTCCGTAAGGAATTAATTTAGTCCGTAAGGAATTAATTCAGTCCGTAAGGAATTAATTCAGTCCGTAAGGAATTAATTCAGTCCCTAACGAACTAATTAAGTCCGTAAGGAATCAATTCAGTCCGTAAGGAATTAATTCAGTCCGTAAGGAATTAATTCAGTCCGTAAGGAATTATTTCAGTCCGTAATTAATTCATTCATTCCTTACGGAATTAATGAAGTCCATAAGGAATTAATTTAGTCTGTAAGGATTTAATTAAGTCCGTAATGAATTAATTCAGTCCGTAAGGAATAACTTCAGTACGTAATGGATTAATTAAGTCCGTAATGAATTAATTCAGTCCGTAAGGATTTAATAAAATCCGTAAGGAATTAATAAATTCCGTACGGAATTAATTCAGACCGTAAGGAATTCATTCAGTCCGTAAGGAATTAATTCAGTCCGTAAGGTATTAATTCAGTCCGTAAGGTATTAATTCAGTCCGTAAGGAATTAATTCAGTCCGTAAGGAATTAATTCAGTCCGTAAGGATTTAATTCAGTCCGTAAGGTATTAATTCAGTCCGTAATGAATTAAATCAGTCCGTAAGGAATAACTTCAGTACGTAAGGAAATAATTCAGTCCGTAATGAATTAATTCAGTCCGTAAGGAATTAATAAAATCCGTACGGAATTTATTCAGACAGTAAGGAATTAATTCAGTCCGTAAGGAATTAATTCAGTCCGTAAGGAATTAATTCAGTCAGTAAGGAATTAATTCAGTCCGTAAGGAATTAATTCAGTCCGTAAGGAATTAATTCAGTTCGTAAGGAATTAATTCAGTCCCTAAGGAATTAATTCAGTCCGTAAGGAATTATTTCAGTCCGTAATTAATTCATTCATTCCTTACGGAATTAATTAAGTCCATAAGGAATTAATTTAGTCTGTAAGGATTTAATTAAGTCCGTAATGAATTAATTCAGTCCGTAAGGAATAACTTCAATACGTAAGGAAATAATTCAGTCCGTAATGGATTAATTAAGTCCGTAATGAATTAATTCAGTCCGTAAGGAATTAATAAAATCCGTACGGAATTAATTCAGACCGTAAGGAATTAATTCAGTCCGTAAGGAATTAATTCAGTCCGTAAGGAATTAATTCAGTCAGTAAGGAATTAATTCATTCCGTAAAGAATTAATTCAGTCCGTAAATAATTAATTCAGTTCGAAATGAATTAATTAAGTCCATAAGGAATTAATTCAGTCTGTAAGGATTTAATTAAGTCCGTAATGAATTAATTCAGTCCGTAATGAATTAATTCAGTCCGTAAGGTATTAATTCAGTTCGTAAGGAATAAGTTCAGTACGTAAGGAATTAATTCAGTCCGTAATCGATTAATTAAGTCCGTAATTAATTAATTCAGTCCGTATGAAATTAATTCAGTCCGTAAGGAATTAATTCAGTCCGTAAGGAATTAATTCAGTCCGTAAGGAATTATTTCAGTCCGTAATTAATTAATTCATTCCTTACGGAATTAATTAAGTCCATAAG
Source organism: Lepidurus packardi (assembly GCA_023053545.1). NCBI lineage: Eukaryota > Metazoa > Arthropoda > Branchiopoda > Notostraca > Triopsidae > Lepidurus > Lepidurus packardi. The sequence goes on from JAKZAN010000039.1 coordinate 79,685, forward strand.
GAATTAATTCAGTCTGTAAGGATTTAATTAAGTCCGTAATGAATTAATTCAGTCCGTAATGAATTAATTCAGTCCGTAAGGAATTAATTAAGTCCGTAAGGAATTAATTCAGTCCGTAAGGAATTAATTCAGTCCGTAAGGAATTAATTCAGTCCGTAAGGAATTAATTCAGTCCGTAAGGAATTAATTCAGTCCGTAAGGATTTAATTCAGTCCGTAAGGTATTAATTCAGTCCGTAATGAATTAAATCAGTCCGTAAGGAATAACTTCAGTACGTAAGGAAATAATTCAGTCCGTAATGAATTAATTCAGTCCGTAAGGAATTAATAAAATCCGTACGGAATTTATTCAGACAGTAAGGAATTAATTCAGTCCGTAAGGAATTAATTCAGTCCGTAAGGAATTAATTCAGTCAGTAAGGAATTAATTCAGTCCGTAAGGAATTAATTCAGTCCGTAAGGAATTAATTCAGTTCGTAAGGAATTAATTCAGTCCCTAAGGAATTAATTCAGTCCGTAAGGAATTATTTCAGTCCGTAATTAATTCATTCATTCCTTACGGAATTAATTAAGTCCATAAGGAATTAATTTAGTCTGTAAGGATTTAATTAAGTCCGTAATGAATTAATTCAGTCCGTAAGGAATAACTTCAATACGTAAGGAAATAATTCAGTCCGTAATGGATTAATTAAGTCCGTAATGAATTAATTCAGTCCGTAAGGAATTAATAAAATCCGTACGGAATTAATTCAGACCGTAAGGAATTAATTCAGTCCGTAAGGAATTAATTCAGTCCGTAAGGAATTAATTCAGTCAGTAAGGAATTAATTCATTCCGTAAAGAATTAATTCAGTCCGTAAATAATTAATTCAGTTCGAAATGAATTAATTAAGTCCATAAGGAATTAATTCAGTCTGTAAGGATTTAATTAAGTCCGTAATGAATTAATTCAGTCCGTAATGAATTAATTCAGTCCGTAAGGTATTAATTCAGTTCGTAAGGAATAAGTTCAGTACGTAAGGAATTAATTCAGTCCGTAATCGATTAATTAAGTCCGTAATTAATTAATTCAGTCCGTATGAAATTAATTCAGTCCGTAAGGAATTAATTCAGTCCGTAAGGAATTAATTCAGTCCGTAAGGAATTATTTCAGTCCGTAATTAATTAATTCATTCCTTACGGAATTAATTAAGTCCATAAGGAATTAATTCAGTCTGTAAGGATTTAATTAAGTCCGTAATGAATTAATTCAGTCCGTAATGAATTAATTCAGTCCGTAAGGAATTAATTAAGTCCGTAAGGAATTAATTCAGTCCGTAAGGAATTAATTCAGTCCGTAAGGAATTAATTCAGTCCGTAAGGAATTAATTCAGTCCGTAAGGAATAAGTTCAGTACGTAAGGAATTAATTCAGTCCGTAATGGATTAATTAAGTCCGTAATGAATTAATTCAGTCCGTATGAAATTAATTCAGTCCGTAAGGAATTCATTCAGTCCGTAAGGAATTCATTCAGTCCGCAAGGAATTAATTCAGTCCGTATGAAATTAATTCAGTCCGTAAGGAATTCATTCAGTCCGTAAGGAATTCATTCAGTGAGAAAAGAATTCAATCAATCTTAAAGAATTAATTCAGTCCGTAAGGAACTAATTCAGTCCGTAAGGAATTAATTCAGTCCGTAAGGAATTAATTAAGTCCGTAAGGAATTAATTCAGTCCGTAAGGAATTATTTCAGTCCGTAATTAATTAATTCATTCCTTACGGAATTAATTAAGTCCATAAGGAATTAATTTAGTCTGTAAGGATTTAATTCAGTCCGTAAGGAATTAATTCAGTCCGTAAGGAATAAGTTCAGTACGTAAGGAATTAATTCAGTCCGTAATGGATTAATTCAGTCCGTAATGAATTAATTCAGTCCGTAAGGAATTAATAAAATCCGTACGGAATTTATTCAGACAGTAAGGAATTAATTCAGTCCGTAAGGAATTAATTCAGTCCGTAAGGAATTAATTCAGTCCGTAAGGAATTAATTCAGTCCGTAAGGAATTAATTCATTCCGTAAGGAATTAATTCAGTCCGTAAATAATTAATTCAGTTCGAAATGAATTAATTAAGTCCATAAGGAATTAATTCAGTCTGTAAGGATTTAATTAAGTCCGTAATGAATTAATTCAGTCCGTAATGAATTAATTCAGTCCGTAAGGAATTAATTCAGTCCGTAAGGTATTAATTCAGTTCGTAAGGAATAAGTTCAGTCCGTAATGAATTAATTCAGTCCGTATGAAATTAATTCAGTCCGTAATGAATTAATTCAGTCCGTATGAAATTAATTCAGTCCGTAAGGAATTAATTCAGTCTGTAAGGAATTAATTCAGTCCGTAAGGAATTATTTCAGTCCGTAATTAATTAATTCATTCCTTACGGAATTAATTAAGTCCATAAGGAATTAATTCAGTCTGTAAGGATTTAATTAAGTCCGTAATGAATTAATTCAGTCCGTAATGAATTAATTAAGTCCGTAATGAATTAATTCAGTCCGTATGAAATTAATTCAGTCCGTAAGGAATTCATTCAGTCCGTAAGGAATTCATTCAGTCCGCAAGGAATTAATTCAGTCCTTATGAAATTAATTCAGTCCGTAAGGAATTCATTCAGTCCGTAAGGAATTCATTCAGTGAGAAAAGAATTCAATCAATCTTAAAGAATTAATTCAGTCCGTAAGGAACTAATTCAGTCCGTAAGGAATTAATTCAGTCCGTAAGGAATTAATTAAGTCCGTAAGGAATTAATTAAGTCCGTAAGGAATTAATTCAGTCCGTAAGGAATTATTTCAGTCCGTAATTAATTAATTCATTCCTTAGGGAATTAATTAAGTCCATAAGGAATTAATTTAGTCTGTAAGGATTTAATTAAGTCCGTAATGAATTAATTCAGTCCGTAAGGAATAACTTCAGTACGTAAGGAAATAATTCAGTCCGTAATGGATTAATTCAGTACGTAAGGAATTAATTCAGTCCGTAAGGAATTAATTCAGTCCGTAAGGAATAAGTTCAGTACGTAAGGAATTAATTCAGTCCGTAATGGATTAATTAAGTCCGTAATGAATTAATTCAGTCCGTAAGGAATTAATAAAATCCGTACGGAATTTATTCAGACAGTAAGGAATTAATTCAGTCCGTAAGGAATTAATTCAGTCCGTAAGGAATTAATTCAGTCCGTAAGGAATTAATTCAGTCCGTAAGGAATTAATTCAGTTCGTAAGGAATTAATTCAGTCCCTAAGGAATTAATTCAGTCCGTAAGGAATTATTTCAGTCCGTAATTAATTAATTCATTCCTTACGGAATTAATTAATTCCATAAGGAATTAATTTAGTCTGTAAGGATTTAATTAAGTCCGTAATGAATTAATTCAGTCCGTAAGGAATAATTTCAGTACGTAAGGAAATAATTCAGTCCGTAATGGATTAATTAAGTCCGTAATGAATTAATTTAAGTCCGTAAGGAATTAATAAAATCCGTACGGAATTAATTCAGACCGTAAGGAATTAATTCAGTACGTAAGGAATTAATTCAGTCCGTAAGGAATTAATTCAGTCAGTAAGGAATTAATTCAGTCCGTAAAGAATTAATTCAGTCCGTAAATAATTAATTCAGTTCGAAATGAATTAATTAAGTCCATAAGGAATTAATTCAGTCTGTAAGGATTTAATTAAGTCCGTAATGAATTAATTCAGTCCGTAAGGAATTAATTCAGTCCGTAAGGAATTAATTCAGTCCGTAATTAATTAATTCATTTCTTACGGAATTAATTAAGTCCATAAGGAATTAATTCAGTCTGTAAGGATTTAATTAAGTCCGTAATGAATTAATTCAGTCCGTAATGAATTAATTCAGTCCGTAAGGAATTAATTAAGTCCGTAAGGAATTAATTCAGTCCGTAAGGAATTAATTCAGTCCGTAAGGAATTAATTCAGTCCGTAAGGAATTAATTCAGTCCGTAAGGAATAAGTTCAGTACGTAAGGAATTAATTCAGTCCGTAATGGATTAATTAAGTCCGTAATGAATTAATTCAGTCCGTATGAAATTAATTCAGTCCGTAAGGAATTCATTCAGTCCGTAAGGAATTCATTCAGTCCGCAAGGAATTAATTCAGTCCGTATGAAATTAATTCAGTCCGTAAGGAATTCATTCAGTCCGTAAGGAATTCATTCAGTGAGAAAAGAATTCAATCAATCTTAAAGAATTAATTCAGTCCGTAAGGAACTAATTCAGTCCGTAAGGAATTAATTCAGTCCGTAAGGAATTAATTAAGTCCGTAAGGAATTAATTAAGTCCGTAAGGAATTAATTCAGTCCGTAAGGAATTATTTCAGTCCGTAATTAATTAATTCATTCCTTACGGAATTAATTAAGTCCATAAGGAATTAATTTAGTCTGTAAGGATTTAATTAAGTCCGTAATGAATTAATTCAGTCCGTAAGGAATAACTTCAATACGTAAGGAAATAATTCAGTCCGTAATGGATTAATTCAGTACGTAATTAATTAATTCAGTCCGTAAGGAATTAATTCAGTCCGTAAGGAATAAGTTCAGTACGTAAGGAATTAATTCAGTCCGTAATGGATTAATTAAGTCCGTAATGAATTAATTCAGTCCGTAAGGAATTAATAAAATCCGTACGGAATTTATTCAGACAGTAAGGAATTAATTCAGTCCGTAAGGAATTAATTCAGTCCGTAAGGAATTAATTCAGTCCGTAAGGAATTAATTCTGTCCGTAAGGAATTAATTCAGTTCGTAAGGAATTAATTCAGTCCCTAAGGAATTAATTCAGTCCGTAAGGAATTATTTCAGTCCGTAATTAATTCATTCATTCCTTACGGAATTAATTAAGTCCATAAGGAATTAATTTAGTCTGTAAGGATTTAATTAAGTCCGTAATGAATTAATTCAGTCCGTAAGGAATAATTTCAGTGCGTAAGGAAATAATTCAGTCCGTAATGGATTAATTAAGTCCGTAATGAATTAATTTAAGTCCGTAAGGAATTAATAAAATCCGTACGGAATTAATTCAGACCGTAAGGAATTAATTCAGTCCGTAAGGAATTAATTCAGTCCGTAAGGAATTAATTCAGTCAGTAAGGAATTAATTCAGTCCGTAAGGAATTATTTCAGTCCGTAATTAATTAATTCATTCCTTACGGAATTAATTAAGTCCATAAGGAATTAATTTAGTCTGTAAGGATTTAATTAAGTCCGTAATGAATTAATTCAGTCCGTAAGGAATAACTTCAGTACGTAAGGAAATAATTCAGTCCGTAATGGATTAATTCAGTACGTAAGGAATTAATTCAGTCCGTAAGGAATTAATTCAGTCCGTAAGGAATAAGTTCAGTACGTAAGGAATTAATTCAGTCCGTAATGGATTAATTAAGTCCGTAATGAATTAATTCAGTCCGTAAGGAATTAATAAAATCCGTACGGAATTTATTCAGACAGTAAGGAATTAATTCAGTCCGTAAGGAATTAATTCAGTCCGTAAGGAATTAATTCAGTCCGTAAGGAATTAATTCAGTCCGTAAGGAATTAATTCAGTTCGTAAGGAATTAATTCAGTCCCTAAGGAATTAATTCAGTCCGTAAGGAATTATTTCAGTCCGTAATTAATTCATTCATTCCTTACGGAATTAATTAAGTCCATAAGGAATTAATTTAGTCTGTAAGGATTTAATTAAGTCCGTAATGAATTAATTCAGTCCGTAAGGAATAATTTCAGTACGTAAGGAAATAATTCAGTCCGTAATGGATTAATTATGTCCGTAATGAATTAATTTAAGTCCGTAAGGAATTAATAAAATCCGTACGGAATTAATTCAGACCGTAAGGAATTAATTCAGTCCGTAAGGAATTAATTCAGTCCGTAAGGAATTAATTCAGTCCGTAAGGAATAAGTTCAGTACGTAAGGAATTAATTCAGTCCGTAATGGATTAATTAAGTCCGTAATGAATTAATTCAGTCCGTAAGGAATTAATAAAATCCGTACGGAATTTATTCAGACAGTAAGGAATTAATTCAGTCCGTAAGGAATTAATTCAGTCCGTAAGGAATTAATTCAGTCCGTAAGGAATTAATTCAGTCCGTAAGGAATTAATTCAGTTCGTAAGGAATTAATTCAGTCCCTAAGGAATTAATTCAGTCCGTAAGGAATTATTTCAGTCCGTAATTAATTCATTCATTCCTTACGGAATTAATTAAGTCCATAAGGAATTAATTTAGTCTGTAAGGATTTAATTAAGTCCGTAATGAATTAATTCAGTCCGTAAGGAATAATTTCAGTACGTAAGGAAATAATTCAGTCCGTAATGGATTAATTATGTCCGTAATGAATTAATTTAAGTCCGTAAGGAATTAATAAAATCCGTACGGAATTAATTCAGACCGTAAGGAATTAATTCAGTCCGTAAGGAATTAATTCAGTCCGTAAGGAATTAATTCAGTCAGTAAGGAATTAGTTCAGTCCGTAAAGAATTAATTCAGTCCGTAAATAATTAATTCAGTTCGAAATGAATTAATTAAGTCCATAAGGAATTAATTCAGTCTGTAAGGATTTAATTAAGTCCGTAATGAATTAATTCAGTCCGTAAGGAATTAATTCAGTCCGTAAGGAATTAATTCAGTCCGTAAGGAATAAGTTCAGTACGTAAGGAATTAATTCAGTCCGTAATCGATTAATTAAGTCCGTAATGAATTAATTCAGTCCGTATGAAATTAATTCAGTCCGTAAGGAATTAATTCAGTCCGTAAGGAATTAATTCAGTCCGTAAGGAATTATTTCAGTCCGTAATTAATTAATTCATTCCTTACGGAATTAATTAAGTCCATAAGGAATTAATTCAGTCTGTAAGGATTTAATTAAGTCCGTAATGAATTAATTCAGTCCGTAAGGAATTAATTCAGTCCTTAAGGAATTAATTCAGTCCGTAAGGAATTAATTCAGTCCGTAAGGAATAAGTTCAGTACGTAAGGAATTAATTCAGTCCGTAATGGATTAATTAAGTCCGTAATGAATTAATTCAATCCGTATGAAATTAATTCAGTCCGTAAGGAATTCATTCAGTCCGTAAGGAATTCATTCAGTCCGTAAGGAATAAGTTCAGTACGTAAGGAATTAATTCAGTCCGTAATGGATTAATTAAGTCCGTAATGAATTAATTCAGTCCGTATGAAATTAATTCAGTCCGTAAGGAATTCATTCAGTCCGTAAGGAATTCATTCAGTCCGCAAGGAATTAATTCAGTCCGTATGAAATTAATTCAGTCCGTAAGGAATTCATTCAGTCCGTAAGGAATTCATTCAGTGAGAAAAGAATTCAATCAATCTTAAAGAATTAATTCAGTCCGTAAGGAACTAATTCAGTCCGTAAGGACTTAATTCAGTCCGTAAGGAATTAATTAAGTCCGTAAGGAATTAATTAAGTCCGTAAGGAATTAATTCAGTCCGTAAGGAATTATTTCAGTCCGTAATTAATTAATTCATTCCTTACGGAATTTATTAAGTCCATAAGGAATTAATTTAGTCTGTAAGGATTTAATTAAGTCCGTAATGAATTAATTCAGTCCGTAAGGAATAACTTCAGTACGTAATGGATTAATTAAGTCCGTAATGAATTAATTCAGTCCGTAAGGATTTAATAAAATCCGTAAGGAATTAATAAATTCCGTACGGAATTAATTCAGACCGTAAGGAGTTCATTCAGTCCGTAAGGAATTAATTCAGTCCGTAAGGTATTAATTCAGTCCGTAAGGTATTAATTCAGTCCGTAAGGAATTAATTCAGTCCGTAAGGAATTAATTCAGTCCGTAAGGATTTAATTCAGTCCGTAAGGTATTAATTCAGTCCGTAATGAATTAAATCAGTCCGTAAGGAATAACTTCAGTACGTAAGGAAATAATTCAGTCCGTAATGAATTAATTCAGTCCGTAAGGAATTAATTCAGTTCGTAAGGAATTAATTCAGTCCCTAAGGAATTAATTCAGTCCGTAAGGAATTATTTCAGTCCGTAATTAATTCATTCATTCCTTACGGAATTAATTAAGTCCATAAGGAATTAATTTAGTCTGTAAGGATTTAATTAAGTCCGTAATGAATTAATTCAGTCCGTAAGGAATAATTTCAGTACGTAAGGAAATAATTCAGTCCGTAATGGATTAATTAAGTCCGTAATGAATTAATTTAAGTCCGTAAGGAATTAATAAAATCCGTACGGAATTAATTCAGACCGTAAGGAATTAATTCAGTCCGTAAGGAATTAATTCAGTCCGTAAGGAATTAATTCAGTCAGTAAGGAATTAGTTCAGTCCGTAAAGAATTAATTCAGTCCGTAAATAATTAATTCAGTTCGAAATGAATTAATTAAGTCCATAAGGAATTAATTCAGTCTGTAAGGATTTAATTAAGTCCGTAATGAATTAATTCAGTCCGTAAGGAATTAATTCAGTCCGTAAGGAATTAATTCAGTCCGTAAGGAATAAGTTCAGTACGTAAGGAATTAATTCAGTCCGTAATCGATTAATTAATTCCGTAATGAATTAATTCAGTCCGTATGAAATTAATTCAGTCCGTAAGGAATTAATTCAGTCCGTAAGGAATTAATTCAGTCCGTAAGGAATTATTTCAGTCCGTAATTAATTAATTCATTCCTTACGGAATTAATTAAGTCCATAAGGAATTAATTCAGTCTGTAAGGATTTAATTAAGTCCGTAATGAATTAATTCAGTCCGTAAGGAATTAATTCAGTCCTTAAGGAATTAATTCAGTCCGTAAGGAATTAATTCAGTCCGTAAGGAATAAGTTCAGTACGTAAGGAATTAATTCAGTCCGTAATGGATTAATTAAGTCCGTAATGAATTAATTCAATCCGTATGAAATTAATTCAGTCCGTAAGGAATTCATTCAGTCCGTAAGGAATTCATTCAGTCCGTAAGGAATAAGTTCAGTACGTAAGGAATTAATTCAGTCCGTAATGGATTAATTAAGTCCGTAATGAATTAATTCAGTCCGTATGAAATTAATTCAGTCCGTAAGGAATTCATTCAGTCCGTAAGGAATTCATTCAGTCCGCAAGGAATTAATTCAGTCCGTATGAAATTAATTCAGTCCGTAAGGAATTCATTCAGTCCGTAAGGAATTCATTCAGTGAGAAAAGAATTCAATCAATCTTAAAGAATTAATTCAGTCCGTAAGGAACTAATTCAGTCCGTAAGGACTTAATTCAGTCCGTAAGGAATTAATTAAGTCCGTAAGGAATTAATTAAGTCCGTAAGGAATTAATTCAGTCCGTAAGGAATTATTTCAGTCCGTAATTAATTAATTCATTCCTTACGGAATTTATTAAGTCCATAAGGAATTAATTTAGTCTGTAAGGATTTAATTAAGTCCGTAATGAATTAAATCAGTCCGTAAGGAATAACTTCAGTACGTAAGGAAATAATTCAGTCCGTAATGAATTAATTCAGTCCGTAAGGAATTAATAAAATCCGTACGGAATTTATTCAGACAGTAAGGAATTAATTCAGTCCGTAAGGAATTAATTCAGTCCGTAAGGAATTAATTCAGTCAGTAAGGAATTAATTCAGTCCGTAAGGAATTAATTCAGTCCGTAAGGAATTAATTCAGTTCGTAAGGAATTAATTCAGTCCCTAAGGAATTAATTCAGTCCGTAAGGAATTATTTTAGTCCGTAATTAATTCATTCATTCCTTACGGAATTAATTAAGTCCATAAGGAATTAATTTAGTCTGTAAGGATTTAATTAAGTCCGTAATGAATTAATTCAGTCCGTAAGGAATAACTTCAGTACGTAAGGAAATAATTCAGTCCGTAATGGATTAATTAAGTCCGTAATGAATTAATTCAGTCCGTAAGGAATTAGTAAAATCCGTACGGAATTAATTCAGACCGTAAGGAATTAATTCAGTCCGTAAGGAATTAATTCAGTCCGTAAGGAATTAATTCAGTCAGTAAGGAATTAATTCATTCCGTAAAGAATTAATTCAGTCCGTAAATAATTAATTCAGTTCGAAATGAATTAATTAAGTCCATAAGGAATTAATTCAGTCTGTAAGGATTTAATTAAGTCCGTAATGAATTAATTCAGTCCGTAATGAATTAATTCAGTCCGTAAGGAATTAATTCAGTCTGTAAGGTATTAATTCAGTCCGTAAGGAATAAGTTCAGTACGTAAGGAATTAATTCAGTCCGTAATGGATTAATTAAGTCCGTAATGAATTAATTCAGTCCGTAAGGAATTAATAAAATCGGTACGGAATTTATTCAGACAGTAAGGAATTAATTCAGTCCGTAAGGAATTAATTCAGTCCGTAAGGAATTAATTCAGTCCGTAAGGAATTAATTCAGTCCGTTAGGAATTAATTCAGTTCGTAAGGAATTAATTCGGTCCCTAAGGAATTAATTCAGTCCGTAAGGAATTATTTCAGTCCGTAATTAATTCATTCATTCCTTACGGAATTAATTAAGTCCATAAGGAATTAATTTAGTCTGTAAGGATTTAATTAAGTCCGTAATGAATTAATTCAGTCCGTAAGGAATAATTTCAGTACGTAAGGAAATAATTCAGTCCGTAATGGATTAATTAAGTCCGTAATGAATTAATTCAGTCCGTAAGGAATTCATTCAGTCCGTAAGGAATTCATTCAGTCCGTAAGGAATAAGTTCAGTCCGTAAGGAATTAATTCAGTCCGTAATGGATTAATTAAGTCCGTAATGAATTAATTCAGTCCGTATGAAATTCATTCAGTCCGTAAGGAATTCATTCAGTGTGAAAAGAATTCAATCAATCTTAAAGAATTAATTCAGTCCGTAAGGAACTAATTCAGTCCGTAAGGAATTAATTCAGTCCGTAAGGAATTAATTAAGTCCGTAAGGAATTAATTCAGTCCGTAAGGAATTAATTCAGTCCGTAACGAATTAATTCAGTCCGTAAGGTATTAATTCAGTCCGTAAGGTATTAATTCAGTCCGTAAGGAATTAATTCAGTGAGTATAAAATTAATTCAGTCCGTAAGGAATTCATTCAGTCCGTAAGGAATTAATTCAGTAAGAAAGGAATTAATTCAGTTCGTAATGGATTAATTCAGTACGTAAGGAATTAATTCAGTCCGTAAGGAATTAATTCAGTCCGTAAGGAATAAGTTCAGTACGTAAGGAATTAATTCAGTCCGTAATGGATTAATTAAGTCCGTAATGAATCAATTCAGTCCGTAAGGAATTAATAAAATCCGTACGGAATTTATTCAGACAGTAAGGAATTAATTCAGTCCATAAGGAATTAATTCAGTCCGTAAGGAATTAATTCAGTCAGTAAGGAATTAATTCAGTCCGTAAGGAATTAATTCAGTCCGTAATGAATTAATTCAGTCCGTAAGGAATTAATTCAGTCTGTAAGGTATTAATTCAGTCCGTAAGGAATAAGTTCAGTACGTAAGGAATTAATTCAGTCCGTAATGGATTAATTAAGTCCGTAATGAATTAATTCAGTCCGTAAGGAATTAATAAAATCGGTACGGAATTTATTCAGACAGTAAGGAATTAATTCAGTCCGTAAGGAATTAATTCAGTCCGTAAGGAATTAATTCAGTCCGTAAGGAATTAATTCAGTCCGTTAGGAATTAATTCAGTTCGTAAGGAATTAATTCGGTCCCTAAGGAATTAATTCAGTCCGTAAGGAATTATTTCAGTCCGTAATTAATTCATTCATTCCTTACGGAATTAATTAAGTCCATAAGGAATTAATTTAGTCTGTAAGGATTTAATTAAGTCCGTAATGAATTAATTCAGTCCGTAAGGAATAATTTCAGTACGTAAGGAAATAATTCAGTCCGTAATGGATTAATTAAGTCCGTAATGAATTAATTCAGTCCGTAAGGAATTCATTCAGTCCGTAAGGAATTCATTCAGTCCGTAAGGAATAAGTTCAGTCCGTAAGGAATTAATTCAGTCCGTAATGGATTAATTAAGTCCGTAATGAATTAATTCAGTCCGTATGAAATTCATTCAGTCCGTAAGGAATTCATTCAGTGTGAAAAGAATTCAATCAATCTTAAAGAATTAATTCAGTCCGTAAGGAACTAATTCAGTCCGTAAGGAATTAATTCAGTCCGTAAGGAATTAATTAAGTCCGTAAGGAATTAATTCAGTCCGTAAGGAATTAATTCAGTCCGTAACGAATTAATTCAGTCCGTAAGGTATTAATTCAGTCCGTAAGGTATTAATTCAGTCCGTAAGGAATTAATTCAGTGAGTATAAAATTAATTCAGTCCGTAAGGAATTCATTCAGTCCGTAAGGAATTAATTCAGTAAGAAAGGAATTAATTCAGTTCGTAATGGATTAATTCAGTACGTAAGGAATTAATTCAGTCCGTAAGGAATTAATTCAGTCCGTAAGGAATAAGTTCAGTACGTAAGGAATTAATTCAGTCCGTAATGGATTAATTAAGTCCGTAATGAATCAATTCAGTCCGTAAGGAATTAATAAAATCCGTACGGAATTTATTCAGACAGTAAGGAATTAATTCAGTCCATAAGGAATTAATTCAGTCCGTAAGGAATTAATTCAGTCAGTAAGGAATTAATTCAGTCCGTAAGGAATTAATTCAGTCCGTAAGGAATTAATTCAGTTCGTAAGGAATTAATTCAGTCCCTAAGGAATTAATTCAGTCCGTAAGGAATTATTTCAGTCCGTAAGGAATAATTTCAGTACGTAAGGAAATAATTCAGTCCGTAATGGATTAATTAAGTCCGTAATGAATTAATTTAAGTCCGTAAAGAATTAATAAAATCCGTACGGAATTAATTCAGACCGTAAGGAATTAATTCAGTCCGTAAGGAATTAATTCAGTCCGTAAGGAATTAATTCAGTCAGTAAGGAATTAATTCAGTCCGTAAAGAATTAATTCAGTCCGTAAATAATTAATTCAGTTCGAAATGAATTAATTAAGTCCATAAGGAATTAATTCAGTCTGTAAGGATTTAATTAAGTCCGTAATGAATTAATTCAGTCCGTAATGAATTAATTCAGTCCGTAAGGAATTAATTCAGTCCGTAAGGTATTAATTCAGTCCGTATGAAATTAATTCAGTCCGTAAGGAATTCATTCAGTCCGTAAGGAATTCATTCAGTGAGAAAAGAATTCAATCAATCTTAAAGAATTAATTCAGTCCGTAAGGAACTAATTCAGTCCGTAAGGAATTAATTCAGTCCGTAAGGAATTAATTAAGTTCGTAAGGAATTAATTAAGTCCGTAAGGAATTAATTCAGTCCGTAAGGAATTATTTCAGTCCGTAATTAATTAATTCATTCCTTACGGAATTAATTAAGTCCATAAGGAATTAATTTTGTCTGTAAGGATTTAATTAAGTCCGTAATGAATTAATTCAGTCCGTAAGGAATAACTTCAGTACGTAAGGAAATAATTCAGTCCGTAATGGATTAATTCAGTACGTAAGGAATTAATTCAGTCCGTAAGGAATTAATTCAGTCCGTAAGGAATAAGTTCAGTACGTAAGGAATTAATTCAGTCCGTAATGGATTAATTAAGTCCGTAATGAATTAATTCAGTCCGTAAGGAATTAATAAAATCCGTACGGAATTTATTCAGACAGTAAGGAATTAATTCAGTCCGTAAGGAATTAATTCAGTCCGTAAGGAATTAATTCGGTCCCTAAGGAATTAATTCAGTCCGTAAGGAATTATTTCAGTCCGTAATTAATTCATTCATTCCTTACGGAATTAATTAAGTCCATAAGGAATTAATTTAGTCTGTAAGGATTTAATTAAGTCCATAATGAATTAATTCAGTCCGGAAGGAATAATTTCAGTACGTAAGGAAATAATTCAGTCCGTAATGGATTAATTAAGTCCGTAATGAATTAATTTAAGTCCGTAAGGAATTAATAAAATCCGTACGGAATTAATTCAGACCGTAAGGAATTAATTCAGTCCGTAAGGAATTAATTCAGTCCGTAAGGAATTAATTCAGTCAGTAAGGAATTAATTCAGTCCGTAAAGAATTAATTCAGTCCGTAAATAATTAATTCAGTTCGAAATGAATTAATTCAGTCCCTAAGGAATTAATTCAGTCCGTAAAGAATTATTTCAGTCCGTAAGGAATAATTTCAGTACGTAAAGAAATAATTCAGTCCGTAATGGATTAATTAAGTCCGTAATGAATTAATTTAAGTCCGTAAGGAATTAATATAATCCGTACGGAATTAATTCAGACCGTAAGGAATTAATTCAGTCCGTAAGGAATTAATTCAGTCCGTAAGGAATTAATTCAGTCAGTAAGGAATTAATTCAGTCCGTAAAGAATTAATTCAGTCCGTAAGGAATAACTTCAGTACGTAAGGAAATAATTCAGTCCGTAATGGATTAATTCAGTACGTAAGGAATTAATTCAGTCCGTAAGGAATTAATTCAGTCCGTAAGGAATAAGTTCAGTACGTAAGGAATTAATTCAGTCCGTAATGGATTAATTAAGTCCGTAATGAATTAATTCAGTCCGTAAGGAATTAATAAAATCCGTACGGAATTTATTCAGACAGTAAGGAATTAATTCAGTCCGTAAGGAATTAATTCAGTCCGTAAGGAATTAATTCGGTCCCTAAGGAATTAATTCAGTCCGTAAGGAATTATTTCAGTCCGTAATTAATTCATTCATTCCTTACGGAATTAATTAAGTCCATAAGGAATTAATTTAGTCTGTAAGGATTTAATTAAGTCCATAATGAATTAATTCAGTCCGGAAGGAATAATTTCAGTACGTAAGGAAATAATTCAGTCCGTAATGGATTAATTAAGTCCGTAATGAATTAATTTAAGTCCGTAAGGAATTAATAAAATCCGTACGGAATTAATTCAGACCGTAAGGAATTAATTCAGTCCGTAAGGAATTAATTCAGTCCGTAAGGAATTAATTCAGTCAGTAAGGAATTAATTCAGTCCGTAAAGAATTAATTCAGTCCGTAAATAATTAATTCAGTTCGAAATGAATTAATTCAGTCCCTAAGGAATTAATTCAGTCCGTAAAGAATTATTTCAGTCCGTAAGGAATAATTTCAGTACGTAAGGAAATAATTCAGTCCGTAATGGATTAATTAAGTCCGTAATGAATTAATTTAAGTCCGTAAGGAATTAATATAATCCGTACGGAATTAATTCAGACCGTAAGGAATTAATTCAGTCCGTAAGGAATTAATTCAGTCCGTAAGGAATTAATTCAGTCAGTAAGGAATTAATTCAGTCCGTAAAGAATTAATTCAGTCCGTAAATAATTAATTCAGTTCGAAATGAATTAATTAAGTCCATAAGGAATTAATTCAGTCTGTAAGGATTTAATTAAGTCCGTAATGAATTAATTCAGTCCGTAATGAATTAATTCAGTCCGTAAGGAATAAATTCAGTCCGTAAGGTATTAATTCAGTCCGTATGAAATTAATTCAGTCCGTAAGGAATTCATTCAGTCCGTAAGGAATTCATTCAGTGAGAAAAGAATTCAATCAATCTTAAAGAATTAATTCAGTCCGTAAGGAACTAATTCAGTCCGTAAGGAATTAATTCAGTCCGTAAGGAATTAATTAAGTTCGTAAGGAATTAATTAAGTCCGTAAGGAATTAATTCAGTCCGTAAGGAATTATTTCAGTCCGTAATTAATTAATTCATTCCTTACGGAATTAATTAAGTCCATAAGGAATTAATTTAGTCTGTAAGGATTTAATTAAGTCCGTAATGAATTAATTCAGTCCGTAAGGAATAACTTCAGTACGTAAGGAAATAATTCAGTCCGTAATGGATTAATTCAGTACGTAAGGAATTAATTCAGTCCGTAAGGAATTAATTCAGTCCGTAAGGAATAAGTTCAGTACGTAAGGAATTAATTCAGTCCGTAATGGATTAATTAAGTCCGTAATGAATTAATTCAGTCCGTAAGGAATTAATAAAATCCGTACGGAATTTATTCAGACAGTAAGGAATTAATTCAGTCCGTAAGGAATTAATTCAGTCCGTAAGGAATTAATTCAGTCCGTAAGGAATTAATTCAGTCCGTAAGGAATTAATTCAGTTCGTAAGGAATTAATTCGGTCCCTAAGGAATTAATTCAGTCCGTAAGGAATTATTTCAGTCCGTAATTAATTCATTCATTCCTTACGGAATTAATTAAGTCCATAAGGAATTAATTTAGTCTGTAAGGACTTAATTAAGTCCGTAATGAAATAATTCAGTCCGGAAGGAATAATTTCAGTACGTAAGGAAATAATTCAGTCCGTAATGGATTAATTAAGTCCGTAATGAATTAATTTAAGTCCGTAAGGAATTAATAAAATCCGTACGGAATTAATTCAGACCGTAAGGAATTAATTCAGTCCGTAAGGAATTAATTCAGTCCGTAAGGAATTAATTCAGTCAGTAAGGAATTAATTCAGTCCGTAAAGAATTAATTCAGTCCGTAAATAATTAATTCAGTTCGAAATGAATTAATTAAGTCCATAAGGAATTAATTCAGTCTGTAAGGATTTAATTAAGTCCGTAATGAATTAATTCAGTCCGTAATGAATTAATTCAGTCCGTAAGGAATTAATTCAGTCCGTAAGGTATTAATTCAGTCCGTAAGGAATAAGTTCAGTACGTAAGGAATTAATTCAGTCCGTAATCGATTAATTAAGTCCGTAATGAATTAATTAAGTTCGTAAGGAATTAATTAAGTCCGTAAGGAATTAATTCAGTCCGTAAGGAATTATTTCAGTCCGTAATTAATTAATTCATTCCTTACGGAATTAATTAAGTCCATAAGGAATTAATTTAGTCTGTAAGGATTTAATTAAGTCCGTAATGAATTAATTCAGTCCGTAAGGAATAACTTCAGCACGTAAGGAAATAATTCAGTCCGTAATGGATTAATTCAGTACGTAAGGAATTAATTCAGTCCGTAAGGAATTAATTCAGTCCGTAAGGAATAAGTTCAGTACGTAAGGAATTAATTCAGTCCGTAATGGATTAATTAAGTCCGTAATGAATTAATTCAGTCCGTAAGGAATTAATAAAATCCGTACGGAATTTATTCAGACAGTAAGGAATTAATTCAGTCCGTAAGGAATTAATTCAGTCCGTAAGGAATTAATTCAGTCCGTAAGGAATTAATTCAGTCCGTAAGGAATTAATTCAGTTCGTAAGGAATTAATTCGGTCCCTAAGGAATTAATTCAGTCCGTAAGGAATTATTTCAGTCCGTAATTAATTCATTCATTCCTTACGGAATTAATTAAGTCCATAAGGAATTAATTTAGTCTGTAAGGACATAATTAAGTCCGTAATGAATTAATTCAGTCCGGAAGGAATAATTTCAGTACGTAAGGAAATAATTCAGTCCGTAATGGATTAATTAAGTCCGTAATGAATTAATTTAAGTCCGTAAGGAATTAATAAAATCCGTACGGAATTAATTCAGACCGTAAGGAATTAATTCAGTCCGTAAGGAATTAATTCAGTCCGTAAGGAATTAATTCAGTCAGTAAGGAATTAATTCAGTCCGTAAAGAATTAATTCAGTCCGTAAATAATTAATTCAGTTCGAAATGAATTAATTAAGTCCATAAGGAATTAATTCAGTCTGTAAGGATTTAATTAAGTCCGTAATGAATTAATTCAGTCCGTAATGAATTAATTCAGTCCGTAAGGAATTAATTCAGTCCGTAAGGTATTAATTCAGTCCGTAAGGAATAAGTTCAGTACGTAAGGAATTAATTCAGTCCGTAATCGATTAATTAAGTCCGTAATGAATTAATTCAGTCCGTATGAAATTAATTCAGTCCGTAAGGAATTAATTCAGTCCGTAAGGAATTATTTCAGTCCGTAATTAATTAATTCATTCCTTACGGAATTAATTAAGTCCATAAGGAATTAATTCAGTCTGTAAGGATTTAATTAAGTCCGTAATGAATTAATTCAGTCCGTAATGAATTAATTCAGTCCGTAAGGAATTAATTAAGTCCGTAAGGAATTAATTCAGTCCGTAAGGAATTAATTCAGTTCTTAAGGAATTAATTCGGTCCCTAAGGAATTAATTCAGTCCGTAAGGAATTATTTCAGTCCGTAATTAATTCATTCATTCCTTACGGAATTAATTAAGTCCATAAGGAATTAATTTAGTCTGTAAGGACTTAATTAAGTCCGTAATGAATTAATTCAGTCCGGAAGGAATAATTTCAGTACGTAAGGAAATAATTCAGTCCGTAATGGATTAATTAAGTCCGTAATGAATTAATTTAAGTCCGTAAGGAATTAATAAAATCCGTACGGAATTAATTCAGACCGTAAGGAATTAATTCAGTCCGTAAGGAATTAATTCAGTCCGTAAGGAATTAATTCAGTCAGTAAGGAATTAATTCAGTCCGTAAAGAATTAATTCAGTCCGTAAATAATTAATTCAGTTCGAAATGAATTAATTAAGTCCATAAGGAATTAATTCAGTCTGTAAGGATTTAATTAAGTCCGTAATGAATTAATTCAGTCCGTAATGAATTAATTCAGTCCGTAAGGAATTAATTCAGTCCGTAAGGTATTAATTCAGTCCGTAAGGAATAAGTTCAGTACGTAAGGAATTAATTCAGTCCGTAATCGATTAATTAAGTCCGTAATGAATTAATTAAGTTCGTAAGGAATTAATTAAGTCCGTAAGGAATTAATTCAGTCCGTAAGGAATTATTTCAGTCCGTAATTAATTAATTCATTCCTTACGGAATTAATTAAGTCCATAAGGAATTAATTTAGTCTGTAAGGATTTAATTAAGTCCGTAATGAATTAATTCAGTCCGTAAGGAATAACTTCAGTACGTAAGGAAATAATTCAGTCCGTAATGGATTAATTCAGTACGTAAGGAATTAATTCAGTCCGTAAGGAATTAATTCAGTCCGTAAGGAATAAGTTCAGTACGTAAGGAATTAATTCAGTCCGTAATGGATTAATTAAGTCCGTAATGAATTAATTCAGTCCGTAAGGAATTAATAAAATCCGTACGGAATTTATTCAGACAGTAAGGAATTAATTCAGTCCGTAAGGAATTAATTCAGTCCGTAAGGAATTAATTCAGTCCGTAAGGAATTAATTCAGTCCGTAAGGAATTAATTCAGTTCGTAAGGAATTAATTCGGTCCCTAAGGAATTAATTCAGTCCGTAAGGAATTATTTTAGTCCGTAATTAATTCATTCATTCCTTACGGAATTAATTAAGTCCATAAGGAATTAATTTAGTCTGTAAGGACTTAATTAAGTCCGTAATGAATTAATTCAGTCCGGAAGGAATAATTTCAGTACGTAAGGAAATAATTCAGTCCGTAATGGATTAATTAAGTCCGTAATGAATTAATTTAAGTCCGTAAGGAATTAATAAAATCCGTACGGAATTAATTCAGACCGTAAGGAATTAATTCAGTCCGTAAGGAATTAATTCAGTCCGTAAGGAATTAATTCAGTCAGTAAGGAATTAATTCAGTCCGTAAAGAATTAATTCAGTCCGTAAATAATTAATTCAGTTGGAAATGAATTAATTAAGTCCATAAGGAATTAATTCAGTCTGTAAGGATTTAATTAAGTCCGTAATGAATTAATTCAGTCCGTAATGAATTAATTCAGTCCGTAAGGAATTAATTCAGTCCGTAAGGTATTAATTCAGTCCGTAAGGAATAAGTTCAGTACGTAAGGAATTAATTCAGTCCGTAATCGATTAATTAAGTCCGTAATGAATTAATTCAGTCCGTATGAAATTAATTCAGTCCGTAAGGAATTAATTCAGTCCGTAAGGAATTATTTCAGTCCGTAATTAATTAATTCATTCCTTACGGAATTAATTAAGTCCATAAGGAATTAATTCAGTCTGTAAGGATTTAATTAAGTCCGTAATGAATTAATTCAGTCCGTAATGAATTAATTCAGTCCGTAAGGAATTAATTAAGTCCGTAAGGAATTATTTCAGTCCGTAAGGAATTAATTCAGTTCGTAAGGAATTAATTCGGTCCCTAAGGAATTAATTCAGTCCGTAAGGAATTATTTCAGTCCGTAATTAATTCATTCATTCCTTACGGAATTAATTAAGTCCATAAGGAATTAATTTAGTCTGTAAGGATTTAATTAAGTCCGTAATGAATTAATTCAGTCCGTAAGGAATAATTTCAGTACGTAAGGAAATAATTCAGTCCGTAATGGATTAATTAAGTCCGTAATGAATTAATTCAGTCCGTAAGGAATTCATTCAGTCCGTAAGGAATTCATTCAGTCCGTAAGGAATAAGTTCAGTCCGTAAGGAATTAATTCAGTCCGTAATGGATTAATTAAGTCCGTAATGAATTAATTCAGTCCGTACGAAATTCATTCAGTCCGTAAGGAATTCATTCAGTGTGAAAAGAATTCAATCAATCTTAAAGAATTAATTCAGTCCGTAAGGAACTAATTCAGTCCGTAAGGAATTAATTCAGTCCGTAAGGAATTAATTAAGTCCGTAAGGAATTAATTCAGTCCGTAAGGAATTAATTCAGTCCGTAAGGAATTAATTCAGTCCGTAAGGAATTAATTCAGTGAGTATGAAATTAATTCAGTCCGTAAGGAATTCATTCAGTCCGTAAGGAATTAATTCAGTAAGAAAGGAATTAATTCAGTCCGTAATTGATTAATTCAGTACGTAAGGAATTAATTCAGTCCGTAAGGAATTAATTCAGTCCGTAATGGATTAATTAAGTCCGTAATGAATTAATTCAGTCCGTAAGGAATTAATAAAATCCGTACGGAATTTATTCAGACAGTAAGGAATTAATTCAGTCCGTAAGGAATTAATTCAGTCCGTAAGGAATTAATTCAGTCAGTAAGGAATTAATTCAGTCCGTAAGGAATTAATTCAGTCCGTAAGGAATTAATTCAGTTCGTAAGGAATTAATTCAGTCCCTAAGGAATTAATTCAGTCCGTAAGGAATTATTTCAGTCCGTAAGGAATAATTTCAGTACGTAAGGAAATAATTCAGTCCGTAATGGATTAATTAAGTCCGTAATGAATTAATTTAAGTCCGTAAGGAATTAATAAAATCCGTACGGAATTAATTCAGACCGTAAGGAATTAATTCAGTCCGTAAGGAATTAATTCAGTCCGTAAGGAATTAATTCAGTCAGTAAGGAATTAATTCAGTCCGTAAAGAATTAATTCAGTCCGTAAATAATTAATTCAGTTCGAAATGAATTAATTAAGTCCATAAGGAATTAATTCAGTCTGTAAGGATTTAATTAAGTCCGTAATGAATTAATTCAGTCCGTAATGAATTAATTCAGTCCGTAATGAATTAATTCAGTCCGTAAGGAATTAATTCAGTCCGTAAGGTATTAATTCAGTCCGTATGAAATTAATTCAGTCCGTAAGGAATTCATTCAGTCCGTAAGGAATTCATTCAGTCCGCAAGGAATTAATTCAGTCCGTATGAAATTAATTCAGTCCGTAAGGAATTCATTCAGTCCGTAAGGAATTCATTCAGTGAGAAAAGAATTCAATCAATCTTAAAGAATTAATTCAGTCCGTAAGGAATTAATTCAGTCCGTAAGGAATTAATTAAGTCCGTAAGGAATTAATTCAGTCCGTAAGGAATTATTTCAGTCCGTAATTAATTAATTCATTCCTTACGGAATTAATTAAGTCCATAAGGAATTAATTTAGTCTGTAAGGATTTAATTAAGTCCGTAATGAATTAATTCAGTCCGTAAGGAATAACTTCAGTACGTAAGGAAATAATTCAGTACGTAAGGAATTAATTCAGTCCGTAATGGATTAATTAAGTCCGTAATGAATTAATTCAGTCCGTAAGGAATTAATAAAATCCGTACGGAATTTATTCAGACAGTAAGGAATTAATTCAGTCCGTAAGGAATTAATTCAGTCCGTAAGGAATTAATTCAGTCCGTAAGGAATTAATTCAGTCCGTAATGGATTAATTAAGTCCGTAATGAATTAATTCAGTCCGTAAGGAATTAATAAAATCCGTACGGAATTTATTCAGACAGTAAGGAATTAATTCAGTCCGTAAGGAATTAATTCAGTCCGTAAGGAATTAATTCAGTCAGTAAGGAATTAATTCAGTCCGTAAGGAATTAATTCAGTCCGTAAGGAATTAATTCAGTTCGTAAGGAATTAATTCAGTCCCTAAGGAATTAATTCAGTCCGTAAGGAATTATTTCAGTCCGTAAGGAATAATTTCAGTACGTAAGGAAATAATTCAGTCCGTAATGGATTAATTAAGTCCGTAATGAATTAATTTAAGTCCGTAAGGAATTAATAAAATCCGTACGGAATTAATTCAGACCGTAAGGAATTAATTCAGTCCGTAAGGAATTAATTCAGTCCGTAAGGAATTAATTCAGTCAGTAAGGAATTAATTCAGTCCGTAAAGAATTAATTCAGTCCGTAAATAATTAATTCAGTTCGAAATGAATTAATTAAGTCCATAAGGAATTAATTCAGTCTGTAAGGATTTAATTAAGTCCGTAATGAATTAATTCAGTCCGTAATGAATTAATTCAGTCCGTAATGAATTAATTCAGTCCGTAAGGAATTAATTCAGTCCGTAAGGTATTAATTCAGTCCGTATGAAATTAATTCAGTCCGTAAGGAATTCATTCAGTCCGTAAGGAATTCATTCAGTCCGCAAGGAATTAATTCAGTCCGTATGAAATTAATTCAGTCCGTAAGGAATTCATTCAGTCCGTAAGGAATTCATTCAGTGAGAAAAGAATTCAATCAATCTTAAAGAATTAATTCAGTCCGTAAGGAATTAATTCAGTCCGTAAGGAATTAATTAAGTCCGTAAGGAATTAATTCAGTCCGTAAGGAATTATTTCAGTCCGTAATTAATTAATTCATTCCTTACGGAATTAATTAAGTCCATAAGGAATTAATTTAGTCTGTAAGGATTTAATTAAGTCCGTAATGAATTAATTCAGTCCGTAAGGAATAACTTCAGTACGTAAGGAAATAATTCAGTACGTAAGGAATTAATTCAGTCCGTAATGGATTAATTAAGTCCGTAATGAATTAATTCAGTCCGTAAGGAATTAATAAAATCCGTACGGAATTTATTCAGACAGTAAGGAATTAATTCAGTCCGTAAGGAATTAATTCAGTCCGTAAGGAATTAATTCAGTCCGTAAGGAATTAATTCAGTCCGTAAGGAATTAATTCAGTTCGTAAGGAATTAATTCGGTCCCTAAGGAATTAATTCAGTCCGTAAGGAATTATTTCAGTCCGTAATTAATTCATTCATTCCTTACGGAATTAATTAAGTCCATAAGGAATTAATTTAGTCTGTAAGGATTTAATTAAGTCCGTAATGAATTAATTCAGTCCGTAAGGAATAATTTCAGTACGTAAGGAAATAATTCAGTCCGTAATGAATTAATTTAAGTCCGTAAGGAATTAATAAAATCCGTACGGAATTAATTCAGACCGTAAGGAATTAATTCAGTCCGTAAGGAATTAATTCAGTCCGTAAGGAATTAATTCAATCAGTAAGGAATTAATTCAGTCCGTAAAGAATTAATTCAGTCCGTAAATAATTAATTCAGTTCGAAATGAATTAATTAAGTCCATAAGGAATTAATTCAGTCTGTAAGGATTTAATTAAGTCCGTTATGAATTAATTCAGTCCGTAATGAATTAATTCAGTCCGTAAGGAATTAATTCAGTCCGTAAGGTATTAATTCAGTCCGTAAGGAATAAGTTCAGTACGTAAGGAATTAATTCAGTCCGTAATCGATTAATTAAGTCCGTAATGAATTAATTCAGTCCGTATGAAATTAATTCAGTCCGTAAGGAATTAATTCAGTCCGTAAGGAATTAATTCAGTCCGTAAGGAATTATTTCAGTCCGTAATTAATTAATTCATTCCTTACGGAATTAATTAAGTCCATAAGGAATTAATTCAGTCCGTAAGGAATTAATTCAGTTCGTAAGGAATTAATTCGGTCCCTAAGGAATTAATTCAGTCCGTAAGGAATTATTTCAGTCCGTAATTAATTCATTCATTCCTTACGGAATTAATTAAGTCCATAAGGAATTAATTTAGTCTGTAAGGATTTAATTAAGTCCGTAATGAATTAATTCAGTCCGTAAGGAATTAATTCAGTCCGTAAGGAATTAATTCAGTCCGTAAGGAATAAGTTCAGTACGTAAGGAATTAATTCAGTCCGTAATCGATTAATTAAGTCCGTAATGAATTAATTCAGTCCGTATGAAATTAATTCAGTCCGTAAGGAATTAATTTAGTCCGTAAGGAATTAATTCAGTCCGTAAGGAATTAATTCAGTCCGTAAGGAATAAGTTCAGTACGTAAGGAATTAATTCAGTCCGTAATCGATAAATTAAGTCCGTAATGAATTAATTCAGTCCGTATGAAATTAATTCAGTCCGTAAGGAATTAATTTAGTCCGTAAGGAATTAATTCAGTCCGTAAGGAATTATTTCAGTCCGTAATTAATTAATTCATTCCTTACGGAATTAATTAAGTCCATAAGGAATTAATTCAGTCTGTAAGGATTTAATTAAGTCCGTAATGAATTAATTCAGTCCGTAAGGAATTAATTCAGTCCTTAAGGAATTAATTCAGTCCGTAAGGAATTAATTCAGTCCGTAAGGAATAAGTTCAGTACGTAAGGAATTAATTCAGTCCGTAATGGATTAATTAAGTCCGTAATGAATTAATTCAATCCGTATGAATTAATTCAGTCCGTAAAGGAATTAATAAAATCCGTACGGAATTAATTCAGTCCGTAAGGAATTCATTCAGTCCGTAAGGAATAAGTTCAGTACGTAAGGAATTAATTCAGTCCGTAATGGATTAATTAAGTCCGTAATGAATTAATTCAGTCCGTATGAAATTAATTCAGTCCGTAAGGAATTCATTCAGTCCGTAAGGAATTCATTCAGTCCGCAAGGAATTAATTCAGTCCGTATGAAATTAATTCAGTCCGTAAGGAATTCATTCAGTCCGTAAGGAATTCATTCAGTGAGAAAAGAATTCAATCAATCTTAAAGAATTAATTCAGTCCGTAAGGAACTAATTCAGTCCGTAAGGACTTAATTCAGTCCGTAAGGAATTAATTAAGTCCGTAAGGAATTAATTAAGTCCGTAAGGAATTAATTCAGTCTGTAAGGAATTATTTCAGTCCGTAATTAATTAATTAATTCCTTACGGAATTAATTAAGTCCATAAGGAATTAATTTAGTCTGTAAGGATTTAATTAAGTCCGTAATGAATTAATTCAGTCCGTAAGGAATAACTTCAGTACGTAAGGAAATAATTCAGTCCGTAATGGATTAATTAAGTCCGTAATGAATTAATTCAGTCCGTATGAAATTAATTCCGTTCGTAAGGAATTAATTAAGGAATTAATTCAGTCCGAAAGGAATTAATTCAGTCCGTAAGGAATTAATTCAGTCCGTAAGGAATTAATTCAGTCCGTAAGGAATTAATTCAGTCCGTAAGGAATTAATTCAGTCCGTAAGGAGTTAATTCAGTCCCTAAGGAATTAATTATGTCCTTAAGGAATTAATTCAGTCCGTAAGGAATTAATTCAGTCCGAAAGGAATTAATTCAGTCCTTAAGGAATTATTTCAGTCCGTAATTAATTCATTCATTCCTTACGGAATTAATTTAGTCCATAAGGAATTAATTTAGTCTGTAAGGATTTAATTAAGTCCGTAATGAATTAATTCAGTCCGTAAGGAATAACTTCAGTACGTAATGGATTAATTAAGTCCGTAATGAATTAATTCAGTCCGTAAGGATTTAATAAAATCCGTAAGGAATTAATAAATTCCGTACGGAATTAATTCAGACCGTAAGGAATTAATTCAGTCCGTAAGGTATTAATTCAGTCCGTAAGGTATTAATTCAGTCCGTAAGGAATTAAATCAGTCCGTAAGGAATTAATTCAGTCCGTAAGGATTTAATTCAGTCCGTAAGGTATTAATTCAGTCCGTAATGAATTAAATCAGTCCGTAAGGAATAACTTCAGTACGTAAGGAAATAATTCAGTCTGTAATGAATTAATTCAGTCCGTA
This sequence comes from Lepidurus packardi, assembly GCA_023053545.1. Lineage (NCBI taxonomy): Eukaryota > Metazoa > Arthropoda > Branchiopoda > Notostraca > Triopsidae > Lepidurus > Lepidurus packardi. The sequence goes on from JAKZAN010000039.1 coordinate 105,839, forward strand.
AGGAATTAATAAAATCCGTACGGAATTTATTCAGACAGTAAGGAATTAATTCAGTCCGTAAGGAATTAATTCAGTCCGTAAGGAATTAATTCAGTCAGTAAGGAATTAATTCAGTCCGTAAGGAATTAATTCAGTCCGTAAGGAATTAATTCAGTTCGTAAGGAATTAATTCAGTCCCTAAGGAATTAATTCAGTCCGTAAGGAATTATTTTAGTCCGTAATTAATTCATTCATTCCTTACGGAATTAATTAAGTCCATAAGGAATTAATTTAGTCTGTAAGGATTTAATTAAGTCCGTAATGAATTAATTCAGTCCGTAAGGAATAACTTCAGTACGTAAGGAAATAATTCAGTCCGTTATGGATTAATTAAGTCCGTAATGAATTAATTCAGTCCGTAAGGAATTAATAAAATCCGTACGGAATTAATTCAGACCGTAAGGAATTAATTCAGTCCGTAAGGAATTAATTCAGTCCGTAAGGAATTAATTCAGTCAGTAAGGAATTAATTCATTCCGTAAAGAATTAATTCAGTCCGTAAATAATTAATTCAGTTCGAAATGAATTAATTAAGTCCATAAGGAATTAATTCAGTCTGTAAGGATTTAATTAAGTCCGTAATGAATTAATTCAGTCCGTAATGAATTAATTCAGTCCGTAAGGAATTAATTCAGTCCGTAAGGTATTAATTCAGTCCGTAAGGAATAAGTTCAGTACGTAAGGAATTAATTCAGTCCGTAATCGATTAATTAAGTCCGTAATGAATTAATTCAGTCCGTATGAAATTAATTCAGTCCGTAAGGAATTAATTCAGTCCGTAAGGAATTAATTCAGTCCGTAAGGAATTATTTCAGTCCGTAATTAATTAATTCATTCCTTACGGAATTAATTAAGTCCATAAGGAATTAATTCAGTCTGTAAGGATTTAATTAAGTCCGTAATGAATTAATTCAGTCCGTAATGAATTAATTCAGTCCGTAAGGAATTAATTAAGTCCGTAAGGAATTAATTCAGTCCGTAAGGAATTAATTCAGTCCGTAAGGAATTAATTCAGTCCGTAAGGAATTAATTCAGTCCGTAAGGAATAAGTTCAGTACGTAAGGAATTAATTCAGTCCGTAATGGATTAATTAAGTCCGTAATGAATTAATTCAGTCCGTATGAAATTAATTCAGTCCGTAAGGAATTCATTCAGTCCGTAAGGAATTCATTCAGTCCGCAAGGAATTAATTCAGTCCGTATGAAATTAATTCAGTCCGTAAGGAATTCATTCAGTCCGTAAGGAATTCATTCAGTGAGAAAAGAATTCAATCAATCTTAAAGAATTAATTCAGTCCGTAAGGAACTAATTCAGTCCGTAAGGAATTAATTCAGTCCGTAAGGAATTAATTAAGTCCGTAAGGAATTAATTAAGTCCGTAAGGAATTAATTTAGTCCGTAAGGAATTATTTCAGTCCGTAATTAATTAATTCATTCCTTACGGAATTAATTAAGTCCATAAGGAATTAATTTAGTCTGTAAGGATTTGATTAAGTCCGTAATGAATTAATTCAGTCCGTAAGGAATAACTTCAGTACGTAAGGAAATAATTCAGTCCGTAATGGATTAATTCAGTACGTAAGGAATTAATTCAGTCCGTAAGGAATTAATTCAGTCCGTAAGGAATAAGTTCAGTACGTAAGGAATTAATTCAGTCCGTAATGGATTAATTAAGTCCGTAATGAATTAATTCAGTCCGTAAGGAATTAATAAAATCCGTACGGAATTTATTCAGACAGTAAGGAATTAATTCAGTCCGTAAGGAATTAATTCAGTCCGTAAGGAATTAATTCAGTTCGTAAGGAATTAATTCGGTCCCTAAGGAATTAATTCAGTCCGTAAGGAATTATTTCAGTCCGTAATTAATTCATTCATTCCTTACGGAATTAATTAAGTCCATAAGGAATTAATTTAGTCTGTAAGGATTTAATTAAGTCCGTAATGAATTAATTCAGTCCGTAAGGAATAATTTCAGTACGTAAGGAAATAATTCAGTCCGTAATGGATTAATTAAGTCCGTAATGAATTAATTCAGTCCGTAAGGAATTCATTCAGTCCGTAAGGAATTCACTCAGTCCGTAAGGAATAAGTTCAGTCCGTAAGGAATTAATTCAGTCCGTAATGGATTAATTAAGTCCGTAATGAATTAATTCAGTCCGTATGAAATTCATTCAGTCCGTAAGGAATTCATTCAGTGTGAAAAGAATTCAATCAATCTTAAAGAATTAATTCAGTCCGTAAGGAACTAATTCAGTCCGTAAGGAATTAATTCAGTCCGTAAGGAATTAATTAAGTCCGTAAGGAATTAATTCAGTCCGTAAGGAATTAATTCAGTCCGTAAGGAATTAATTCAGTCCGTAAGGTATTAATTCAGTCCGTAAGGTATTAATTCAGTCCGTAAGGAATTAATTCAGTGAGTATGAAATTAATTCAGTCCGTAAGGAATTCATTCAGTCCGTAAGGAATTAATTCAGTAAGAAAGGAATTAATTCAGTCCGTAATGGATTAATTCAGTACGTAAGGAATTAATTCAGTCCGTAAGGAATTAATTCAGTCCGTAAGGAATAAGTTCAGTACGTAAGGAATTAATTCAGTCCGTAATGGATTAATTAAGTCCGTAATGAATTAATTCAGTCCGTAAGGAATTAATAAAATCCGTACGGAATTTATTCAGACAGTAAGGAATTAATTCAGTCCGTAAGGAATTAATTCAGTCCGTAAGGAATTAATTCAGTCAGTAAATAATTAATTCAGTCCGTAAGGAATTAATTCAGTCCGTAAGGAATTAATTCAGTTCGTAAGGAATTAATTCAGTCCCTAAGGAATTAATTCAGTCCGTAAGGAATTATTTCAGTCCGAAAGGAATAATTTCAGTACGTAAGGAAATACTTCAGTCCGTAATGGATTAATTAAGTCCGTAATGAATTAATTTAAGTCCGTAAGGAATTAATAAAATCCGTACGGAATTAATTCAGACCGTAAGGAATTAATTCAGTCCGTAAGGAATTAATTCAGTCCGTAAGGAATTAATTCAGTCAGTAAGGAATTAATTTAGTCTGTAAGGATTTAATTAAGTCCGTAATGAATTAATTCAGTCCGGAAGGAATAATTTCAGTACGTAAGGAAATAATTCAGTCCGTAATGGATTAATTAAGTCCGTAATGAATTAATTTAAGTCCGTAAGGAATTAATAAAATCCGTACGGAATTAATTCAGACCGTAAGGAATTAATTCAGTCCGTAAGGAATTAATTCAGTCCGTAAGGAATTAATTCAGTCAGTAAGGAATTAATTCAGTCCGTAAAGAATTAATTCAGTCCGTAAATAATTAATTCAGTTCGAAATGAATTAATTAAGTCCATAAGGAATTAATTCAGTCTGTAAGGATTTAATTAAGTCCGTAATGAATTAATTCAGTCCGTAATGAATTAATTCAGTCCGTAAGGAATTAATTCAGTCCGTAAGGTATTAATTCAGTCCGTAAGGAATAAGTTCAGTACGTAAGGAATTAATTCAGTCCGTAATCGATTAATTAAGTCCGTAATGAATTAATTCAGTCCGTATGAAATTAATTCAGTCCGTAAGGAATTAATTCAGTCCGTAAGGAATTATTTCAGTCCGTAATTAATTAATTCATTCCTTACGGAATTAATTAAGTCCATAAGGAATTAATTCAGTCTGTAAGGATTTAATTAATTCCGTAATGAATTAATTCAGTCCGTAATGAATTAATTCAGTCCGTAAGGAATTAATTAAGTCCGTAAGGAATTAATTCAGTCCGTAAGGAATTAATTCAGTCCGTAAGGAATTAATTCAGTCCGTAAGGAATTAATTCAGTTCGTAAGGAATTAATTCGGTCCCTAAGGAATTAATTCAGTCCGTAAGGAATTATTTCAGTCGGTAATTAATTCATTCATTCCTTACGGAATTAATTAAGTCCATAAGGAATTACTTTAGTCTGTAAGGATTTAATTAAGTCCGTAATGAATTAATTCAGTCCGTAAGGAATAATTTCAGTACGTAAGGAAATAATTCAGTCCGTAATGGGTTAATTAAGTCCGTCATGAATTAATTCAGTCCGTAAGGAATTCATTCAGTCCGTAAGGAATTCATTCAGTCCGTAAGGAATAAGTTCAGTCCGTAAGGAATTAATTCAGTCCGTAATGGATTAATTAAGTCCGTAATGAATTAATTCAGTCCGTATGAAATTCATTCAGTCCGTAAGGAATTCATTCAGTGTGAAAAGAATTCAATCAATCTTAAAGAATTAATTCAGTCCGTAAGGAACTAATTCAGTCCGTAAGGAATTAATTCAGTCCGTAAGGAATTAATTAAGTCCGTAAGGAATTAATTCAGTCCGTAAGGAATTAATTCAGTCCGTAAGGAATTAGTTCAGTCCGTAAGGAATTAATTCAGTTCGTAAGGAATTAATTCAGTCCCTAAGGAATTAATTCAGTCCGTAAGGAATTATTTCAGTCCGTAAGGAATAATTTCAGTACGTAAGGAAATAATTCAGTCCGTAATGGATTAATTAAGTCCGTAATGAATTAATTTAAGTCCGTAAGGAATTAATAAAATCCGTACGGAATTAATTCAGACCGTAAGGAATTAATTCAGTCCGTAAGGAATTAACTCAGTCCGTAAGGAATTAATTCAGTCAGTAAGGAATTAATTCAGTCCGTAAAGAATTAATTCAGTCCGTAAATAATTAATTCAGTTCGAAATGAATTAATTAAGTCCATAAAGAATTAATTCAGTCTGTAAGGATTTAATTAAGTCCGTAATGAATTAATTCAGTCCGTAATGAATTAATTCAGTCCGTAAGGAATTAATTCAGTCCGTAAGGTATTAATTCAGTCCGTATGAAATTAATTCAGTCCGTAAGGAATTCATTCAGTCCGTAAGGAATTAATTCAGTCCGCAAGGAATTAATTCAGTCCGTATGAAATTAATTCAGTCCGTAAGGAATTCATTCAGTCCGTAAGGAATTCATTCAGTGAGAAAAGAATTCAATCAATCTTAAAGAATTAATTCAGTCCGTAAGGAACTAATTCAGTCCGTAAGGAATTAATTCAGTCCGTAAGGAATTAATTAAGTCCGTAAGGAATTAATTAAGTCCGTAAGGAATTAATTCAGTCCGTAAGGAATTATTTCAGTCCGTAATTAATTAATTCATTCCTTACGGAATTAATTAAGTCCATAAGGAATTAATTTAGTCTGTAAGGATTTAATTAAGTCCGTAATGAATTAATTCAGTCCGTAAGGAATAACTTCAGTACGTAAGGAAATAATTCAGTCCGTAATGGATTAATTCAGTACGTAAGGAATTAATTCAGTCCGTAAGGAATTAATTCAGTCCGTAAGGAATAAGTTCAGTACGTAAGGAATTAATTCAGTCCGTAATGGATTAATTAAGTCCGTAATGAATTAATTCAGTCCGTAAGGAATTAATAAAATCCGTACGGAATTTATTCAGACAGTAAGGAATTAATTCAGTCCGTAAGGAATTAATTCAGTCCGTAAGGAATTAATTCAGTCCGTAAGGAATTAATTCAGTCCGTAAGGAATTAATTCAGTCCGTAAGGAGTTAATTCAGTCCCTAAGGAATTAATTATGTCCTTAAGGAATTAATTCAGTCCGTAAGGAATTAATTCAGTCCGAAAGGAATTAATTCAGTCCTTAAGGAATTATTTCAGTCCGTAATTAATTCATTCATTCCTTACGGAATTAATTTAGTCCATAAGGAATTAATTTAGTCTGTAAGGATTTAATTAAGTCCGTAATGAATTAATTCAGTCCGTAAGGAATAACTTCAGTACGTAATGGATTAATTAAGTCCGTAATGAATTAATTCAGTCCGTAAGGATTTAATAAAATCCGTAAGGAATTAATAAATTCCGTACGGAATTAATTCAGACCGTAAGGAATTAATTCAGTCCGTAAGGTATTAATTCAGTCCGTAAGGTATTAATTCAGTCCGTAAGGAATTAAATCAGTCCGTAAGGAATTAATTCAGTCCGTAAGGATTTAATTCAGTCCGTAAGGTATTAATTCAGTCCGTAATGAATTAAATCAGTCCGTAAGGAATAACTTCAGTACGTAAGGAAATAATTCAGTCTGTAATGAATTAATTCAGTCCGTAAGGAATTAATAAAATCCGTACGGAATTTATTCAGACAGTAAGGAATTAATTCAGTCCGTAAGGAATTAATTCAGTCCGTAAGGAATTAATTCAGTCAGTAAGGAATTAATTCAGTCCGTAAGGAATTAATTCAGTCCGTAAGGAATTAATTCAGTTCGTAAGGAATTAATTCAGTCCCTAAGGAATTAATTCAGTCCGTAAGGAATTATTTTAGTCCGTAATTAATTCATTCATTCCTTACGGAATTAATTAAGTCCATAAGGAATTAATTTAGTCTGTAAGGATTTAATTAAGTCCGTAATGAATTAATTCAGTCCGTAAGGAATAACTTCAGTACGTAAGGAAATAATTCAGTCCGTCATGGATTAATTAAGTCCGTAATGAATTAATTCAGTCCGTAAGGAATTAATAAAATCCGTACGGAATTAATTCAGACCGTAAGGAATTAATTCAGTCCGTAAGGAATTAATTCAGTCCGTAAGGAATTAATTCAGTCAGTAAGGAATTAATTCATTCCGTAAAGAATTAATTCAGTCCGTAAATAATTAATTCAGTTCGAAATGAATTAATTAAGTCCATAAGGAATTAATTCAGTCTGTAAGGATTTAATTAAGTCCGTAATGAATTAATTCAGTCCGTAATGAATTAATTCAGTCCGTAAGGAATTAATTCAGTCCGTAAGGTATTAATTCAGTCCGTAAGGAATAAGTTCAGTACGTAAGGAATTAATTCAGTCCGTAATCGATTAATTAAGTCCGTAATGAATTAATTCAGTCCGTATGAAATTAATTCAGTCCGTAAGGAATTAATTCAGTCCGTAAGGAATTAATTCAGTCCGTAAGGAATTATTTCAGTCCGTAATTAATTAATTCATTCCTTACGGAATTAATTAAGTCCATAAGGAATTAATTCAGTCTGTAAGGATTTAATTAAGTCCGTAATGAATTAATTCAGTCCGTAATGAATTAATTCAGTCCGTAAGGAATTAATTAAGTCCGTAAGGAATTAATTCAGTCCGTAAGGAATTAATTCAGTCCGTAAGGAATTAATTCAGTCCGTAAGGAATTAATTCAGTCCGTAAGGAATAAGTTCAGTACGTAAGGAATTAATTCAGTCCGTAATGGATTAATTAAGTCCGTAATGAATTAATTCAGTCCGTATGAAATTAATTCAGTCCGTAAGGAATTCATTCAGTCCGTAAGGAATTCATTCAGTCCGCAAGGAATTAATTCAGTCCGTATGAAATTAATTCAGTCCGTAAGGAATTCATTCAGTCCGTAAGGAATTCATTCAGTGAGAAAAGAATTCAATCAATCTTAAAGAATTAATTCAGTCTGTAAGGAACTAATTCAGTCCGTAAGGAATTAATTCAGTCCGTAAGGAATTAATTAAGTCCGTAAGGAATTAATTAAGTCCGTAAGGAATTAATTTAGTCCGTAAGGAATTATTTCAGTCCGTAATTAATTAATTCATTCCTTACGGAATTAATTAAGTCCATAAGGAATTAATTTAGTCTGTAAGGATTTGATTAAGTCCGTAATGAATTAATTCAGTCCGTAAGGAATAACTTCAGTACGTAAGGAAATAATTCAGTCCGTAATGGATTAATTCAGTACGTAAGGAATTAATTCAGTCCGTAAGGAATTAATTCAGTCCGTAAGGAATAAGTTCAGTACGTAAGGAATTAATTCAGTCCGTAATGGATTAATTAAGTCCGTAATGAATTAATTCAGTCCGTAAGGAATTAATAAAATCCGTACGGAATTTATTCAGACAGTAAGGAATTAATTCAGTCCGTAAGGAATTAATTCAGTCCGTAAGGAATTAATTCAGTTCGTAAGGAATTAATTCGGTCCCTAAGGAATTAATTCAGTCCGTAAGGAATTATTTCAGTCCGTAATTAATTCATTCATTCCTTACGGAATTAATTAAGTCCATAAGGAATTAATTTAGTCTGTAAGGATTTAATTAAGTCCGTAATGAATTAATTCAGTCCGTAAGGAATAATTTCAGTACGTAAGGAAATAATTCAGTCCGTAATGGATTAATTAAGTCCGTAATGAATTAATTCAGTCCGTAAGGAATTCATTCAGTCCGTAAGGAATTCACTCAGTCCGTAAGGAATAAGTTCAGTCCGTAAGGAATTAATTCAGTCCGTAATGGATTAATTAAGTCCGTAATGAATTAATTCAGTCCGTATGAAATTCATTCAGTCCGTAAGGAATTCATTCAGTGTGAAAAGAATTCAATCAATCTTAAAGAATTAATTCAGTCCGTAAGGAACTAATTCAGTCCGTAAGGAATTAATTCAGTCCGTAAGGAATTAATTAAGTCCGTAAGGAATTAATTCAGTCCGTAAGGAATTAATTCAGTCCGTAAGGAATTAATTCAGTCCGTAAGGTATTAATTCAGTCCGTAAGGTATTAATTCAGTCCGTAAGGAATTAATTCAGTGAGTATGAAATTAATTCAGTCCGTAAGGAATTCATTCAGTCCGTAAGGAATTAATTCAGTAAGAAAGGAATTAATTCAGTCCGTAATGGATTAATTCAGTACGTAAGGAATTAATTCAGTCCGTAAGGAATTAATTCAGTCCGTAAGGAATAAGTTCAGTACGTAAGGAATTAATTCAGTCCGTAATGGATTAATTAAGTCCGTAATGAATTAATTCAGTCCGTAAGGAATTAATAAAATCCGTACGGAATTTATTCAGACAGTAAGGAATTAATTCAGTCCGTAAGGAATTAATTCAGTCCGTAAGGAATTAATTCAGTCAGTAAATAATTAATTCAGTCCGTAAGGAATTAATTCAGTCCGTAAGGAATTAATTCAGTTCGTAAGGAATTAATTCAGTCCCTAAGGAATTAATTCAGTCCGTAAGGAATTATTTCAGTCCGAAAGGAATAATTTCAGTACGTAAGGAAATACTTCAGTCCGTAATGGATTAATTAAGTCCGTAATGAATTAATTTAAGTCCGTAAGGAATTAATAAAATCCGTACGGAATTAATTCAGACCGTAAGGAATTAATTCAGTCCGTAAGGAATTAATTCAGTCCGTAAGGAATTAATTCAGTCAGTAAGGAATTAATTCAGTCCGTAAAGAATTAATTCAGTCCGTAATGAATTAATTCAGTCCGTAATGAATTAATTCAGTCCGTAAGGAATTAATTCAGTCGGTAAGGTATTAATTCAGTCCGTATGAAATTAATTCAGTCCGTAAGGAATTCATTCAGTCCGTAAGGAATTCATTCAGTGAGAAAAGAATTCAATCAATCTTAAAGAATTAATTCAGTCCGTAAGGAACTAATTCAGTCCGTAAGGAATTAATTCAGTCCGTAAGGAATTAATTAAGTTCGTAAGGAATTAATTAAGTCCGTAAGGAATTAATTCAGTCCGTAAGGAATTATTTCAGTCCGTAATTAATTAATTCATTCCTTACGGAATTAATTAAGTCCATAAGGAATTAATTTAGTCTGTAAGGATTTAATTAAGTCCGTAATGAATTAATTCAGTCCGTAAGGAATAACTTCAGTACGTAAGGAAATAATTCAGTCCGTAATGGATTAATTCAGTACGTAAGGAATTAATTCAGTCCGTAAGGAATTAATTCAGTCCGTAAGGAATAAGTTCAGTACGTAAGGAATTAATTCAGTCCGTAATGGATTAATTAAGTCCGTAATGAATTAATTCAGTCCGTAAGGAATTAATAAAATCCGTACGGAATTTATTCAGACAGTAAGGAATTAATTCAGTCCGTAAGGAATTAATTCAGTCCGTAAGGAATTAATTCAGTCCGTAAGGAATTAATTCAGTCCGTAAGGAATTAATTCAGTTCGTAAGGAATTAATTCGGTCCCTAAGGAATTAATTCAGTCCGTAAGGAATTATTTCAGTCCGTAATTAATTCATTCATTCCTTACGGAATTAATTAAGTCCATAAGGAATTAATTTAGTCTGTAAGGATTTAATTAAGTCCGTAATGAATTAATTCAGTCCGGAAGGAATAATTTCAGTACGTAAGGAAATAATTCAGTCCGTAATGGATTAATTAAGTCCGTAATGAATTAATTTAAGTCCGTAAGGAATTAATAAAATCCGTACGGAATTAATTCAGACCGTAAGGAATTAATTCAGTCCGTAAGGAATTAATTCAGTCCGTAAGGAATTAATTCAGTCAGTAAGGAATTAATTCAGTCCGTAAAGAATTAATTCAGTCCGTAAATAATTAATTCAGTTCGAAATGAATTAATTAAGTCCATAAGGAATTAATTCAGTCTGTAAGGATTTAATTAAGTCCGTAATGAATTAATTCAGTCCGTAATGAATTAATTCAGTCCGTAAGGAATTAATTCAGTCCGTAAGGTATTAATTCAGTCCGTAAGGAATAAGTTCAGTACGTAAGGAATTAATTCAGTCCGTAATCGATTAATTAAGTCCGTAATGAATTAATTCAGTCCGTATGAAATTAATTCAGTCCGTAAGGAATTAATTCAGTCCGTAAGGAATTATTTCAGTCCGTAATTAATTAATTCATTCCTTACGGAATTAATTAAGTCCATAAGGAATTAATTCAGTCTGTAAGGATTTAATTAATTCCGTAATGAATTAATTCAGTCCGTAATGAATTAATTCAGTCCGTAAGGAATTAATTAAGTCCGTAAGGAATTAATTCAGTCCGTAAGGAATTAATTCAGTCCGTAAGGAATTAATTCAGTCCGTAAGGAATTAATTCAGTTCGTAAGGAATTAATTCGGTCCCTAAGGAATTAATTCAGTCCGTAAGGAATTATTTCAGTCGGTAATTAATTCATTCATTCCTTACGGAATTAATTAAGTCCATAAGGAATTAATTTAGTCTGTAAGGATTTAATTAAGTCCGTAATGAATTAATTCAGTCCGTAAGGAATAATTTCAGTACGTAAGGAAATAATTCAGTCCGTAATGGGTTAATTAAGTCCGTCATGAATTAATTCAGTCCGTAAGGAATTCATTCAGTCCGTAAGGAATTCATTCAGTCCGTAAGGAATAAGTTCAGTCCGTAAGGAATTAATTCAGTCCGTAATGGATTAATTAAGTCCGTAATGAATTAATTCAGTCCGTATGAAATTCATTCAGTCCGTAAGGAATTCATTCAGTGTGAAAAGAATTCAATCAATCTTAAAGAATTAATTCAGTCCGTAAGGAACTAATTCAGTCCGTAAGGAATTAATTCAGTCCGTAAGGAATTAATTAAGTCCGTAAGGAATTAATTCAGTCCGTAAGGAATTAATTCAGTCCGTAAGGAATTAGTTCAGTCCGTAAGGAATTAATTCAGTTCGTAAGGAATTAATTCAGTCCCTAAGGAATTAATTCAGTCCGTAAGGAATTATTTCAGTCCGTAAGGAATAATTTCAGTACGTAAGGAAATAATTCAGTCCGTAATGGATTAATTAAGTCCGTAATGAATTAATTTAAGTCCGTAAGGAATTAATAAAATCCGTACGGAATTAATTCAGACCGTAAGGAATTAATTCAGTCCGTAAGGAATTAACTCAGTCCGTAAGGAATTAATTCAGTCAGTAAGGAATTAATTCAGTCCGTAAAGAATTAATTCAGTCCGTAAATAATTAATTCAGTTCGAAATGAATTAATTAAGTCCATAAGGAATTAATTCAGTCTGTAAGGATTTAATTAAGTCCGTAATGAATTAATTCAGTCCGTAATGAATTAATTCAGTCCGTAAGGAATTAATTCAGTCCGTAAGGTATTAATTCAGTCCGTATGAAATTAATTCAGTCCGTAAGGAATTCATTCAGTCCGTAAGGAATTCATTCAGTCCGCAAGGAATTAATTCAGTCCGTATGAAATTAATTCAGTCCGTAAGGAATTCATTCAGTCCGTAAGGAATTCATTCAGTGAGAAAAGAATTCAATCAATCTTAAAGAATTAATTCAGTCCGTAAGGAACTAATTCAGTCCGTAAGGAATTAATTCAGTCCGTAAGGAATTAATTAAGTCCGTAAGGAATTAATTAAGTCCGTAAGGAATTAATTCAGTCCGTAAGGAATTATTTCAGTCCGTAATTAATTAATTCATTCCTTACGGAATTAATTAAGTCCATAAGGAATTAATTTAGTCTGTAAGGATTTAATTAAGTCCGTAATGAATTAATTCAGTCCGTAAGGAATAACTTCAGTACGTAAGGAAATAATTCAGTCCGTAATGGATTAATTCAGTACGTAAGGAATTAATTCAGTCCGTAAGGAATTAATTCAGTCCGTAAGGAATAAGTTCAGTACGTAAGGAATTAATTCAGTCCGTAATGGATTAATTAAGTCCGTAATGAATTAATTCAGTCCGTAAGGAATTAATAAAATCCGTACGGAATTTATTCAGACAGTAAGGAATTAATTCAGTCCGTAAGGAATTAATTCAGTCCGTAAGGAATTAATTCAGTCCGTAAGGAATTAATTCAGTCCGTAAGGAATTAATTCAGTTCGTAAGGAATTAATTCGGTCCCTAAGGAATTAATTCAGTCCGTAAGGAATTATTTCAGTCCGTAATTAATTCATTCATTCCTTACGGAATTAATTAAGTCCATAAGGAATTAATTTAGTCTGTAAGGATTTAATTAAGTCCGTAATGAATTAATTCAGTCCGTAAGGAATAATTTCAGTACGTAAGGAAATAATTCAGTCCGTAATGGATTAATTAAGTCCGTAATGAATTAATTTAAGTCCGTAAGGAATTAATAAAATCCGTACGGAATTAATTCAGACCGTAAGGTATTAATTCAGTCCGTAAGGAATTAATTCAGTCCGTAAGGAATTAATTCAGTCAGTAAGGAATTAATTCAGTCCGTAAAGAATTAATTCAGTCCGTAAATAATTAATTCAGTTCGAAATGAATTAATTAAGTCCATAAGGAATTAATTCAGTCTGTAAGGATTTAATTAAGTCCATTATGAATTAATTCAGTCCGTAATGAATTAATTCAGTCCGTAAGGAATTAATTCAGTCCGTAAGGTATTAATTCAGTCCGTAAGGAATAAGTTCAGTACGTAAGGAATTAATTCAGTCCGTAATCGATTAATTAAGTCCGTAATGAATTAATTCAGTCCGTATGAAATTAATTCAGTCCGTAAGGAATTAATTCAGTCCGTAAGGAATTAATTCAGTCCGTAAGGAATTAATTCAGTTCGTAAGGAATTAATTCGGTCCCTAAGGAATTAATTCAGTCCGTAAGGAATTATTTCAGTCCGTAATTAATTCATTCATTCCTTACGGAATTAATTAAGTCCATAAGGAATTAATTTAGTCTGTAAGGATTTAATTAAGTCCGTAATGAATTAATTCAGTCCGTAAGGAATTAATTCAGTCAGTAAGGAATTAATTCAGTCCGTAAAGAATTAATTCAGTCCGTAAATAATTAATTCAGTTCGAAATGAATTAATTAAGTCCATAAGGAATTAATTCAGTCTGTAAGGATTTAATTAAGTCCGTAATGAATTAATTCAGTCCGTAATGAATTAATTCAGTCCGTAAGGAATTAATTCAGTCCGTAAGGTATTAATTCAGTCCGTATGAAATTAATTCAGTCCGTAAGGAATTCATTCAGTCCGTAAGGAATTCATTCAGTCCGCAAGGAATTAATTCAGTCCGTATGAAACTAATTCAGTCCGTAAGGAATTCATTCAGTCCGTAAGGAATTCATTCAGTGAGAAAAGAATTCAATCAATCTTAAAGAATTAATTCAGTCCGTAAGGAACTAATTCAGTCCGTAAGGAATTAATTCAGTCCGTAAGGAATTAATTAAGTCCGTAAGGAATTAATTAAGTCCGTAAGGAATTAATTCAGTCCGTAAGGAATTATTTCAGTCCGTAATTAATTAATTCATTCCTTACGGAATTAATTAAGTCCATAAGGAATTAATTTAGTCTGTAAGGATTTAATTAAGTCCGTAATGAATTAATTCAGTCCGTAAGGAATAACTTCAGTACGTAAGGAAATAATTCAGTCCGTAATGGATTAATTCAGTACGTAAGGAATTAATTCAGTCCGTAAGGAATTAATTCAGTCCGTAAGGAATAAGTTCAGTACGTAAGGAATTAATTCAGTCCGTAATGGATTAATTAAGTCCGTAATGAATTAATTCAGTCCGTAAGGAATTAATAAAATCCGTACGGAATTTATTCAGACAGTAAGGAATTAATTCAGTCCGTAAGGAATTAATTCAGTCCGTAAGGAATTAATTCAGTCCGTAAGGAATTAATTCAGTCCGTAAGGAATTAATTCAGTTCGTAAGGAATTAATTCGGTCCCTAAGGAATTAATTCAGTCCGTAAGGAATTATTTCAGTCCGTAATTAATTAATTCATTCCTTACGGAATTAATTAAGTCCATAAGGAATTAATTTAGTCTGTAAGGATTTAATTAAGTCCGTAATGAATTAATTCAGTCCGTAAGGAATAATTTCAGTACGTAAGGAAATAATTCAGTCCGTAATGGATTAATTAAGTCCGTAATGAATTAATTTAAGTCCGTAAGGAATTAATAAAATCCGTACGGAATTAATTCAGACCGTAAGGAATTAATTCAGTCCGTAAGGAATTAATTCAGTCCGTAAGGAATTAATTCAGTCAGTAAGGAATTAATTCAGTCCGTAAAGAATTAATTCAGTCCGTAAATAATTAATTCAGTTCGAAATGAATTAATTAAGTCCATAAGGAATTAATTCAGTCCGTAAGGAATTAATTCAGTCCGTAAGGTATTAATTCAGTCCGTAAGGAATAAGTTCAGTACGTAAGGAATTAATTCAGTCCGTAATCGATTAATTAAGTCCGTAATGAATTAATTCAGTCCGTATGAAATTAATTCAGTCCGTAAGGAATTAATTCAGTCCGTAAGGAATTAATTCAGTCCGTAAGGAATTATTTCAGTCCGTAATTAATTAATTCATTCCTTACGGAATTAATTAAGTCCATAAGGAATTAATTCAGTCTGTAAGGATTTAATTAAGTCCGTAATGAATTAATTCAGTCCGTAATGAATTAATTCAGTCCGTAAGGAATTAATTAAGTCCGTAAGGAATTAATTCAGTCCGTAAGGAATTAATTCAGTCCGTAAGGAATTAATTCAGTCCGTAAGGAATTAATTCAGTCCGTAAGGAATAAGTTCAGTACGTAAGGAATTAATTCAGTCCGTAATGGATTAATTAAGTCCGTAATGAATTAATTCAGTCCGTATGAAATTAATTCAGTCCGTAAGGAATTCATTCAGTCCGTAAGGAATTCATTCAGTCCGCAAGGAATTAATTCAGTCCGTATGAAATTAATTCAGTCCGTAAGGAATTCATTCAGTCCGTAAGGAATTCATTCAGTGAGAAAAGAATTCAATCAATCTTAAAGAATTAATTCAGTCCGTAAGGAACTAATTCAGTCCGTAAGGAATTAATTCAGTCCGTAAGGAATTAATTAAGTCCGTAAGGAATTAATTCAGTCCGTAAGGAATTATTTCAGTCCGTAATTATTTCATTCATTCCTTACGGAATTAATTAAGTCCATAAGGAATTAATTTAGTCTGTAAGGATTTAATTAAGTCCGTAATGAATTAATTCAGTCCGTAAGGAATAACTTCAGTACGTAAGGAATTAATTCAGTCCGTAATCGATTAATTAAGTCCGTAATGAATTAATTCAGTCCGTATGAAATTAACTCAGTCCGTAAGGAATTAACTAAGGAATTAATTCAGTCCGTAAGGAATTAATTCAGTCCGTAAGGAAATAATTCAGTCCGTAATGGATTAATTAAGTCCGTAATGAATTAATTTAAGTCCGTAAGGAATTAATAAAATCCGTACGGAATTAATTCAGACCGTAAGGAATTAATTCAGTCCGTAAGGAATTAATTCAGTCCGTAAGGAATTAATTCAGTCAGTAAGGAATTAATTCAGTCCGTAAAGAATTAATTCAGTCCGTAAATAATTAATTCAGTTCGAAATGAATTAATTAAGTCCATAAGGAATTAATTCAGTCTGTAAGGATTTAATTAAGTCCGTTATGAATTAATTCAGTCCGTAATGAATTAATTCAGTCCGTAAGGAATTAATTCAGTCCGTAAGGTATTAATTCAGTCCGTAAGGAATAAGTTCAGTACGTAAGGAATTAATTCAGTCCGTAATCGATTAATTAAGTCCGTAATGAATTAATTCAGTCCGTATGAAATTAATTCAGTCCGTAAGGAATTAATTCAGTCCGTAATCGATTAATTAAGTCCGTAATGAATTAATTCAGTCCGTATGAAATTAATTCAGTCCGTAAGGAATTAATTCAGTCCGTAAGGAATTAATTCAGTCCGTAAGGAATTATTTCAGTCCGTAATTAATTAATTCATTCCTTACGGAATTAATTAAGTCCATAAGGAATTAATTCAGTCTGTAAGGATTTAATTAAGTCCGTAATGAATTAATTCAGTCCGTAATGAATTAATTCAGTCCGTAAGGAATTAATTCAGTCCGTAAGGAATTAATTCAGTCCGTAAGGAATTAATTCAGTCCGTAAGGAATTAATTCAGTCCGTAAGGAATTAATTCAGTCCGTAAGGAATAAGTTCAGTACGTAAGGAATTAATTCAGTCCGTAATGGATTAATTAAGTCCGTAATGAATTAATTCAGTCCGTATGAAATTAATTCAGTCCGTAAGGAATTCATTCAGTCCGTAAGGAATTCATTCAGTCCGCAAGGAATTAATTCAGTCCGTGTGAAATTAATTCAGTCCGTAAGGAATTCATTCAGTCCGTAAGGAATTCATTCAGTGAGAAAAGAATTCAATCAATCTTAAAGAATTAATTCAGTCCGTAAGGAACTAATTCAGTCCGTAAGGAATTAATTAAGTCTGTAAGGATTTAATTAAGTCCGTAATGAATTAATTCAGTCCGTAATGGATTAATTCAGTACGTAAGGAATTAATTCAGTCGGTAAGGAATTAATTCAGTCCGTAAGGAATAAGTTCAGTACGTAAGGAATTAATTCAGTCCGTAATGGATTAATTAAGTCCGTAATGAATTAATTCAGTCCGTAAGGAATTAATAAAATCCGTACGGAATTTATTCAGACAGTAAGGAATTAATTCAGTCCGTAAGGAATTAATTCAGTCCGTAAGGAATTAATTCAGTCCGTAAGGAATTAATTCAGTCCGTAAGGAATTAATTCAGTTCGTAAGGAATTAATTCGGTCCCTAAGGAATTAATTCAGTCCGTAAGGAATTATTTCAGTCCGTAATTAATTCATTCATTCCTTACGGAATTAATTAAGTCCATAAGGAATTAATTTAGTCTGTAAGGATTTAATTAAGTCCGTAATGAATTAATTCAGTCCGTAAGGAATAATTTCAGTACGTAAGGAAATAATTCAGTCCGTAATGGATTAATTAAGTCCGTAATGAATTAATTTAAGTCCGTAAGGAATTAATAAAATCCGTACGGAATTAATTCAGACCGTAAGGAATTAATTCAGTCCGTAAGGAATTAATTCAGTCCGTAAGGAATTAATTCAGTCAGTAAGGAATTAATTCAGTCCGTAAAGAATTAATTCAGTCCGTAAATAATTAATTCAGTTCGAAATGAATTAATTAAGTCCATAAGGAATTAATTCAGTCTGTAAGGATTTAATTAAGTCCGTAATGAATTAATTCAGTCCGTAAGGAATTAATTCAGTCCGTAAGGAATTAATTCAGTCCGTAAGGAATAAGTTCAGTACGTAAGGAATTAATTCAGTCCATAATCGATTAATTAAGTCCGTAATGAATTAATTCAGTCCGTATGAAATTAATTCAGTCCGTAAGGAATTAATTCAGTCCGTAAGGAATTAATTCAGTCCGTAAGGAATTATTTCAGTCCGTAATAAATTAATTCATTCCTTACGGAATTAATTAAGTCCATAAGGAATTAATTCAGTCTGTAAGGATTTAATAAAGTCCGTAATGAATTAATTCAGTCCGTAAGGAATTAATTCAGTCCTTAAGGAATTAATTCAGTCCGTAAGGAATTAATTCAGTCCGTAAGGAATAAGTTCAGTACGTAAGGAATTAATTCAGTCCGTAATGGATTAATTAAGTCCGTAATGAATTAATTCAGTCCGTATGAAATTAATTCAGTCCGTAAGGAATTCATTCAGTCCGTAATGAATTAATTCAGTCCGAAAGGAATTAATTCAGTCCTTAAGGAATTAATTCAGTCCGTAAGGAATTAATTCAGTCCGTAAGGAATAAGTTCAGTACGTAAGGAATTAATTCAGTCCGTAATGGATTAATTAAGTCCGTAATGAATTAATTCAGTCCGTATGAAATTAATTCAGTCCGTAAGGAATTCATTCAGTCCGTAAGGAATTCATTCAGTCCGCAAGGAATTAATTCAGTCCGTATGAAATTAATTCAGTCCGTAAGGAATTCATTCAGTCCGTAATTAATTCATTCAGTGAGAAAAGAATTCAATCAATCTTAAAGAATTAATTCAGTCCGTAAGGGACTAATTCAGTCCGTAAGGAATTAATTCAGTCCGTAAGGAATTAATTAAGTCCGTAAGGAATTAATTAAGTCCGTAAGGAATTAATTCAGTCCGTAAGGAATTATTTCAGTCCGTAATTAATTCATTCATTCCTTACGGAATTAATTAAGTCCATAAGGAATTAATTTAGTCTGTAAGGATTTAATTAAGTCCGTAATGAATTAATTCAGTCCGTAAGGAATAACTTCAGTACGTAAGGAATTAATTCAGTCCGTAATCGATTAATTAAGTCCGTAATGAATTAATTCAGTCCGTATGAAATTAACTCAGTCCGTAAGGAATTAATTAAGGAATTAATTCAGTCCGTAAGGAATTAATTCAGTCCGTAATTAATTAATTCATTCCTTACGGAATTAATTAAGTCCATAAGGAATTAATTCAGTCTGTAAGGATTTAATTAAGTCCGTAATGAATTAATTCAGTCCGTAAGGAATTAATTCAGTCCGTAAGGAATTAATTCAGTCCGTAAGGAATTAATTCAGTCCGTAAGGATTTAATTCAATCCGTAAGGGATTAATTCAGTCCGTAAGGAATTAATTCAGTCCGTAAGGAATTAATTAAGTCCGTAAGGGTTTAATTCAGTCCGTAAGGTATTAATTCAGTCCGTAAGGAATTCATTCAGTCCGTAAGGAATTCATTCAGTCCGCAAGGAATTAATTCAGTCCGTATGAAATTAATTCAGTCCGTAAGGAATTCATTCAGTCCGTAATTAATTCATTCAGTGAGAAAAGAATTCAATCAATCTTAAAGAATTAATTCAGTCCGTAAGGGACTAATTCAGTCCGTAAGGAATTAATTCAGTCCGTAAGGAATTAATTAAGTCCGTAAGGAATTAATTAAGTCCGTAAGGAATTAATTCAGTCCGTAAGGAATTATTTCAGTCCGTAATTAATTCATTCATTCCTTACGGAATTAATTAAGTCCATAAGGAATTAATTTAGTCTGTAAGGATTTAATTAAGTCCGTATTGAATTAATTCAGTCCGTAAGGAATAACTTCAGTACGTAAGGAATTAATTCAGTCCGTAATCGATTAAGTCCGTAATTAATTAAGTCCGTAATAAATTAATTCAGTCCGTATGAAATTAACTCAGTCCGTAAGGAATTAATTAAGGAATTAATTCAGTCCGTAAGGAATTAATTCAGTCCGTAATTAATTAATTCATTCCTTACGGAATTAATTAAGTCCATAAGGAATTAATTCAGTCTGTAAGGATTTAATTAAGTCCGTAATGAATTAATTCAGTCCGTAAGGAATTAATTCAGTCCGTAAGGAATTAATTCAGTCCGTAAGGAATTAATTCAGTCCGTAAGGATTTAATTCAATCCGTAAGGGATTAATTCAGTCCGTAAGGAATTAATTCATTCCGTAAGGAATTAATTAAGTCCGTAAGGGTTTAATTCAGTCCGTAAGGTATTAATTCAGTCCGTAAGGAATTAATTCAGTCCGTAAGGAATTAATTAAGTCCGTAATGAATTAATTCAGTCCGTATGAAATTAATTCAGTCCGTAAGGAATTCATTCAGTCCGTAAGGAATTCATTCAGTGAGAAAAGAATTCAATCAATCTTAAAGAATTAATTCAGTCCGTAAGGAACTAATTCAGTCCGTAAGGAATTAATTCAGTCCGTAAGGAATTAATTAAGTCCGTAAGGAATTAATTAAGTCCGTAAGGAATTAATTCAGTCCGTAAGGAATTATTTCAGTCCGTAATTAATTAATTCATTCCTTACGGAATTAATTAAGTCCATAAGGAATTAATTTAGTCTGTAAGGATTTAATTAAGTCCGTAATGAATTAATTCAGTCCGTAAGGAATAACTTCAGTACGTAAGGAAATAATTCAGTCCGTAATGGATTAATTCAGTACGTAAGGAATTAATTCAGTCCGTAAGGAATAAATTCAGTCCGTAATCAATAAGTTCAGTACGTAAGGAATTAATTCAGTCCGTAATCGATTATTAAGTCCGTAATGAATTAATGCAGTCCGTATGAAATTAACTCAGTCCGTAAGGAATTAATTAAGGAATTAATTCAGTCCGTAAGGAATTAATTCAGTCCGTAATTAATTAATTCATTCCTTACGGAATTAATTAAGTCCATAAGGAATTAATTCAGTCTGTAAGGATTTAATTAAGTCCGTAATGAATTAATTCAGTCCGTAAGGAATTAATTCAGTCCGTAAGGAATTAATTCAGTCCGTAAGGAATTAATTCAGTCCGTAAGGATTTAATTCAATCCGTAAGGGATTAATTCAGTCCGTAAGGAATTAATTCAGTCCGTAAGGAATTAATTAAGTCCGTAAGGGTTTAATTCAGTCCGTAAGGTATTAATTCAGTCCGTAAGGAATTAATTCAGTCCGTAAGGAATTAATTAAGTCCGTAATGAATTAATTCAGTCCGTATGAAATTAATTCAGTCCGTAAGGAATTCATTCAGTCCGTAAGGAATTCATTCAGTCAGTAAGGAATAAGTTCAGTACGTAAGGAATTAATTCAGTCCGTAATGGATTAATTAAGTCCGTAATGAATTAATTCAGTCCGTATGAAATTAATTCAGTCCGTAAGGAATTCATTCAGTCCGTAAGGAATTCATTCAGTCCGTAAGGAATTAATTCAGTCCGTATGAAATTAATTCAGTCCGTAAGGAATTCATTCAGTCCGTAAGGAATTCATTCAGTGAGAAAAGAATTCAATCAATCTTAAAGAATTAATTCAGTCCGTAAGGAACTAATTCAGTCCGTAAGGAATTAATTCAGTCCGTAAGGAATTAATTAAGTCCGTAAGGAATTAATTAAGTCCGTAAGGAATTAATTCAGTCCGTAAGGAATTATTTCAGTCCGTAATTAATTAATTCATTCCTTACGGAATTAATTAAGTCCATAAGGAATTAATTTAGTCTGTAAGGATTTAATTAAGTCCGTAATGAATTAATTCAGTCCGTAAGGAATAACTTCAGTACGTAAGGAAATAATTCAGTCCGTAATGGATTAATTCAGTACGTAATGAATTAATTCAGTCAGTAAGGAATTAATTCAGTCCGTAAGGAATTAATTTAGTCCGTAAGGAATTAATTCAGTCCGTAAGGGTTTAATTCAGTCCGTAAGGTATTAATTCAGTCCGTAAGGAATTAATTCAGTCCGTAAGGAATTAATTAAGTCCGTAATGAATTAATTCAGTCCGTATGAAATTAATTCAGTCCGTAAGGAATTCATTCAGTCCGTAAGGAATTCGTTCAGTCCGTAAGGAATTCATTCAGTCCGTAAGGAATTAATTCAGTCCGCAATGGATTAATTAAGTCCGTAAGGAATTCATTCAGTCCGTAAGGAATTCATTCAGTGAGAAAAGAATTCAGTCAATCTTAAAGAATTAATTCAGTCCGTAAGGAACTAATTCAGTCCGTAAGGAATTAATTCAGTCCGTAAGGAATTATTTCAGTCCGTAATTAATTAATTCATTCCTTACGGAATTAATTTAGTCCATAAGGAATTAATTTAGTCTGTAAGGATTTAATTAAGTCCGTAATGAATTAATTCAATCAGTAAATAATTAATTCAGTCCGTAAGGAATTAATTCAGTCCGTAAGGACTTAATTCAGTCCGTAAGGATTTAATTCAGTCCGGAAGGTATTAATTCAGTCCGTAAGGAATTAATTCAGTCCGTAAGGAATTAATTCAGTCCGTAAGGAATAAGTTCAGTACGTAAGGAATTAATTCAGTCCGTAATCGATTAATTCAGTCCGTAATGAATTAATTCAGTCCGTATGAAATTAATTCAGTCCGTAAGGAATTAATTCAGTCCGTAAGGAATTAATTCAGTCCATAAGTAATTATTTTAATTAAGTCCATAAGGAATTAATTCAGTCTGTAAGGATTTAATTAAGTCCGTAATGAATTAATTCAGTCCGTAAGGATTTAATTCAGTCCGTAAGGAATTAATTCAGTCCGTAAGGAATTAATTCAGTCCGTAAGGATTTAATTCAGTCCGTAAGGTATTAATTCAGTCCGTAAGGAATTAATTCAGTCCGTAAGGAATTAATTCAGTCCGTAAGGAATTAATTCAGTCCGTAAGGAATTAATTCAGTCCGTAAGGAATTAATTCAGTCCGTAAGGAATTAATTCAGTCCGTAAGGAATAAGTTCAGTACGTAAGGAATTAATTCATTCCGTAATCGATTAATTAAGTCCGTAATGAATTAATTCAGTCCGTATGAAATTAACTCAGTCCGTAAGGAATTAATTAAGGAATTAATTCAGTCCGTAAGGAATTAATTCAGTCCGTAAGGAATTAATTCAGTCCGTAAGGAATTAATTCAGTCCGTAAGGAATTAACTCAGTCCGTAAGGATTTAATTCAATCCGTAAGGTATTAATTCAGTCCGTAAGGAATTAATTCAGTCCGAAAGGAATTAATTCAGTCCGTAAGGAGTTAATTCAGTCCGTAAGGAATTAATTCTGTCCGTGAGGATGTAATTCAGTCCGTAAGGAATTAATTCAGTCCGTAAGGAATTAATTCAGTCTGTAAGGATTTAATTAAGTCCGTAATGAATTAATTCAGTCCGTAAGGATTTAATTCAGTCCGTAAGGAATTAATTCAGTCCGTAAGGAATTAATTCAGTCCGTAAGGAATTAATTAAGTCCGTAAGGAATTAATTAAGTCCGTAAGGAATTAATTCAGTCCGTAAGGAATTATTTCAGTCCGTAATTAATTAATTCATTCCTTACGGAATTAATTTAGTCCATAAGGAATTAATTTAGTCTGTAAGGATTTAATTAAGTCCGTAATGAATTAATTCAGTCAGTAAGGAATTAATTCAGTCCGTAAGGAATTAATTCAGTCCGTAAGGAATTAATTCAGTCCGTAAGGATTTAATTCAGTCCGGAAGGTATTAATTCAGTCCGTAAGGAATTAATTCAGTCCGTAAGGAATTAATTCAGTCCGTAAGGAATAAGTTCAGTACGTAAGGAATTAATTCAGTCCGTAATCGATTAATTCAGTCCGAAATGAATTAATTCAGTCCGTATGAAATTAATTCAGTCCATAAGGAATTATTTTAATTAAGTCCATAAGGAATTAATTCAGTCTGTAAGGATTTAATTAAGTCCGTAATGAATTAATTCAGTCCGTAAGGATTTAATTCAGTCCGTAAGGAATTAATTCAGTCCGTAAGGAATTAATTCAGTCCGTAAATATTTAATTCAGTCCGTAAGGTATTAATTCAGTCCGTAAGGAATTAATTCAGTCCGTAAGGAATTAATTCAGTCCGTAAGGAATTAATTCAGTCCGTAAGGAATTAATTCAGTCCGTAAGGAATTAATTCAGTCCGTAAGGAATTAATTCAGTCCGTAAGGAATAAGTTCAGTACGTAAGGAATACTTTCAGTCCGTAATCGATTAATTAAGTCCGTAATGAATTAATTCAGTCCGTATGAAATTAACTCAGTCCGTAAGGAATTAATTAAGGAATTAATTCAGTCCGTAAGGAATTAATTCAGTCCGTAAGGAATTATTTCAGTCCGTAATTAATTAATTCAGTCTGTAAGGATTTAATTAAGTCCGTAATGAATTAATTCAGTCCGTAAGGAATTAATTCAGCCCGTAAGGAATTAATTCAGTCCCCAAGGAATTAACTCAGTCCGTAAGGATTTAATTCAATCCGTAAGGTATTAATTCAGTCCGTAAGGAATTAATTCAGTCCGTAAGGAATTAATTCAGTCCGTAAGGAGTTAATTCAGTCCGTAAGGAATTAATTCTGTCCGTGAGGATGTAATTCAGTCCGTAAGGAATTAATTCAGTCCGTAAGGAATTAATTCAGTCTGTAAGGATTTAATTAAGTCCGTAATGAATTAATTCAGTCCGTAAGGATTTAATTCAGTCCGTAAGGAATTAATTCAGTCCGTAAGGAATTAATTCAGTCCGTAAGGAATTAATTCAGTCCGTAAGGAATTAATTCAGTCCGTAATCGAATAATTAAGTCCGTAAGGAATTAATTCAGTACGTATGAAATTAATTCAGTCCGTAAGGAATTAATTCAGTCCGTAAGAAATTAAGTCAGTCCGTAAGGAATTATTTTAATTAAGTCCATAAGGAATTAATTCAGTCTGTAAGGATTTAATTAAGTCCGTAATGAATTAATTCAGTCCGTAAGGATTTAATTCAGTCCGTAAGGAATTAATTCAGTCCGTAAGGAATTAATTCAGTCCGTAAGGATTTAATTCAGTCCGTAAGGTATTAATTCAGTCCGTAAGGAATTAATTCAGTCCGTAAGGAATTAATTCAGTCCGTAAGGAATTAATTCAGTCCGTAATTAATTAATTCAGTCCGTAAGGAATTAATTCAGTCCGTAAGGAATTAATTCAGTCCGTAAGGAATAAGTTCAGTACGTAAGGAATTAATTCAGTCCGTAATCGATTAATTAAGTCCGTAATGAATTAATTCAGTCCGTATGAAATTAACTCAGTCCGTAAGGAATTAATTAAGGAATTACTTCAGTCCGTAAGGAATTAATTCAGTCCGTAAGGAATTATTTCAGTCCGTAATTAATTAATTCATTCCTTACGGAATTAATTAAGTCCATAAGGAATTAATTCAGTCTGTAAGGATTTAATTAAGTCCGTAATGAATTAATTCAGTCCGTAAGGAATTAATTCAGTCCGTAAGGAATTAATTCAGTCCGTAAGGAATTAATTCAGTCCGTAAGGATTTAATTCAATCCGTAAGGAATTAATTCAGTCCGTAAGGAATTAATTCAGTCCGTAAGGAATTAATTCAGTCCGTAAGGAATTAATTCAGTCCGTAAGGAATTATTTCAGTCCGTAATTAATTAATTCATTCCTTACGGAATTAATTAAGTCCATAAGGAATTAATTCAGTCTGTAAGGATTTAATTAAGTCCGTAATGAATTAATTCAGTCCGTAAGGAATTAATTCAGTCCGTAAGGAATTAATTCAGTCCGTAAGGAATTAATTCAGTCCGTAAGGATTTAATTCAATCCGTAAGGTATTAATTCAGTCCGTAAGGAATTAATTCAGTCCGTAAGGAATTAATTCAGTCCGTAAGGAGTTAATTCAGTCCGTAAGGAATTAATTCTGTCCGTGAGGATGTAATTCAGTCCGTAAGGAATTAATTCAGTCCGTAAGGAATTAATTCAGTCCGTAAGGAATTAATTAAGTCCGTAAGGAATTAATTAAGTCCGTAAGGAATTAATTCAGTACGTAAGGAAATATTTCAGTCCGTAATTAATTAATTCATTCCTTACGGAATTAATTAAGTCCATAAGGAATTAATTTAGTCTGCAAGGATTTAATTAAGTCCGTAATGAATTAATTCAGTCCGTAAGGAAAAACTTCAGTACGTAAGGAAATAATTCAGTCCGTAATGGATTAATTCAGTACGTAAGGAATTAATTCAGTCAGTAAGGAATTAATTCAGTCCGTAAGGAATTAATTCAGTCCGTAAGGAATTAATTCAGTCCGTAAGGGTTTAATTCAGTCCGTAAGGTATTAATTCAGTCCGTAAGGAATTAATTCTGTCCGTAAGGAATTAATTAAGTCCGTAATGAATTAATTCAGTCCGTATGAAATTAATTCAGTCCGTAAGGAATTCATTCAGTCCGTAAGGAATTCGTTCAGTCCGTAAGGAATTCATTCAGTCCGTAAGGAATTAATTCAGTCCGTAAGGAATTAATTCAGTCCGTAAGGAATTAACTCAGTCCGTAAGGATTTAATTCAATCCGTAAGGTATTAATTCAGTCCGTAAGGAATTAATTCAGTCCGTAAGGAATTAACTCAGTCCGTAAGGATTTAATTCAATCCGTAAGGTATTAATTCAGTCCGTAAGGAATTAATTCAGTCCGTAAGGAATTAATTCAGTCCGTAAGGAGTTAATTCAGTCCGTAAGGAATTAATTCTGTCCGTGAGGATGTAATTCAGTCCGTAAGGAATTAATTCAGTCCGTAAGGAATTAATTCAGTCTGTAAGGATTTAATTAAGTCCGTAATGAATTAATTCAGTCCGTAAGGATTTAATTCAGTCCGTAAGGAATTAATTCAGTCCGTAAGGAATTAATTCAGTCCGTAAGGAATTAATTCAGTCCGTAAGGAATTAATTCTGTCCGTAAGGAATAAGTTCAGTACGTAAGGAATTAATTCAGTCCGTAATCGATTAATTAAGTCCGTAAGGAATTAATTCAGTACGTAAGGAAATATTTCAGTCCGTAATTAATTAATTCATTCCTTACGGAATTAATTAAGTCCATAAGGAATTAATTTAGTCTGTAAGGATTTAATTAAGTCCGTAATGAATTAATTCAGTCCGTAATGAAAAACTTCAGTACGTAAGGAAAAAATTCAGTCCGTAATGGATTAATTCAGTACGTAAGGAATTAATTCAGTCAGTAAGGAATTAATTCAGTCCGTAAGGAATTAATTCAGTCCGTAAGGAATTAATTCAGTCCGTAAGGGTTTAATTCAGTCCGTAAGGTATTAATTCAGTCCGTAAGGAATTAATTCAGTCCGTAAGGAATTAATTAAGTCCGTAATGAATTAATTCAGTCCGTATGAAATTAATTCAGTCCGTAAGGAATTCATTCAGTCCGTAAGGAATTCGTTCAGTCCGTAAGGAATTCATTCAGTCCGTAAGGAATTAATTCAGTCCGCAATGGATTAATTAAGTCCGTAAGGAATTCATTCAGTCCGTAAGGAATTCATTCAGTGAGAAAAGAATTCAATCAATCTTAAAGAATTAATTCAGTCCGTAAGGAACTAATTCAGTCCGTAAGGAATTAATTCAGTCCGTAAGGAATTAATTAAGTCCGTAAGGAATTAATTAAGTCCGTAAGGAATTAATTCAGTCCGTAAGGAATTATTTCAGTCCGTAATTAATTAATTCATTCCTTACGGAATTAATTTAGTCCATAAGGAATTAATTTAGTCTGTAAGGATTTAATTAAGTCCGTAATGAATTAATTCAGTCAGTAAGGAATTAATTCAGTCCGTAAGGAATTAATTCAGTCCGTAAGGAATTAATTCAGTCCGTAAGGATTTAATTCAGTCCGGAAGGTATTAATTCAGTCCGTAAGGAATTAATTCAGTCCGTAAGGAATTAATTCAGTCCGTAAGGAAAAAGTTCAGTACGTAAGGAATTAATTCAGTCCGTAATCGATTAATTCAGTCCGTAATGAATTAATTCAGTCCGTATGAAATTAATTCAGTCCGTAAGGAATTAATTCAGTCCGTAAGGAATTAATTCAGTCCATAAGGAATTATTTTAATTAAGTCCATAAGGAATTAATTCAGTCTGTAAGGATTTAATTAAGTCCGTAATGAATTAATTCAGTCCGTAAGGATTTAATTCAGTCCGTAAGGAATTAATTCAGTCCGTAAGGAATTAATTCAGTCCGTAAGGATTTAATTCAGTCCGTAAGGTATTAATTCAGTCCGTAAGGAATTAATTCAGTCCGTAAGGAATTAATTCAGTCCGTAAGGAATTAATTCAGTCCGTAAGGAATTAATTCAGTCCGTAAGGAATTAATTCAGTCCGTAAGGAATTAATTCAGTCCGTAAGGAATAAGTTCAGTACGTAAGGAATTAATTCAGTCCGTAATCGATTAATTAAGTCCGTAATGAATTAATTCAGTCCGTATGAAATTAACTCAGTCCGTAAGGAATTTATTAAGGAATTAATTCAGTCCGTAAGGAATTAATTCAGTCCGTAAGGAATTATTTCAGTCCGTAATTAATTAATTCATTCCTTACGGAATTAATTAAGTCCATAAGGAATTAATTCAGTCTGTAAGGATTTAATTAAGTCCGTAATGAATTAATTCAGTCCGTAAGGAATTAATTCAGTCCGTAAGGAATTAATTCAGTCCGTAAGGAATTAATTCAGTCCGTAAGGAATTAACTCAGTCCGTAAGGATTTAATTCAATCCGTAAGGTATTAATTCAGTCCGTAAGGAATTAATTCAGTCCGTAAGGAATTAATTCAGTCCGTAAGGAGTTAATTCAGTCCGTAAGGAATTAATTCTGTCCGTGAGGATGTAATTCAGTCCGTAAGGAATTAATTCAGTCCGTAAGGAATTAATTCAGTCTGTAAGGATTTAATTAAGTCCGTAATGAATTAATTCAGTCCGTAAGGATTTAATTCAGTCCGTAAGGAATTAATTCAGTCCGTAAGGAATTAATTCAGTCCGTAAGGAATAAGTTCGGTACGTAAGGAATTAATTCAGTCCGTAAGGAATTAATTCAGTCCGTAAGGAATTAATTTAGTCCGTAAGGAATTAATTCAGTCCGTAAGGAATAAGTTCAGTACGTAAGGAATTAATTCAGTCCGTAATCGATTAATTAAGTCCGTAAGGAATTAATTCAGTACGTATGAAATTAATTCAGTCCGTAAGGAATTAATTCAGTCCGTAAGGAATTAATTCAGTCCGTAAGGAATTATTTTAATTAAGTCCATAAGGAATTAATTCAGTCTGTAAGGATTTAATTAAGTCCGTAATGAATTAATTCAGTCCGTAAGGATTTAATTCAGTCCGTAAGGAATTAATTCAGTCCGTAAGGAATTAATTCAGTCCGTAAGGATTTAATTCAGTCCGTAAGGTATTAATTCAGTCCGTAAGGAATTAATTCAGTCCGTAAGGAATTAATTCAGTCCGTAAGGAATTAATTCAGTCCGTAATTAATTAATTCAGTCCGTAAGGAATTAATTCAGTCCGTAAGGAATTAATTCAGTCCGTAAGGAATAAGTTCAGTACGTAAGGAATTAATTCAGTCCGTAATCGATTAATTAAGTCCGTAATGAATTAATTCAGTCCGTATGAAATTAACTCAGTCCGTAAGGAATTAATTAAGGAATTAATTCAGTCCGTAAGGAATTAAATCAGTCCGTAAGGAATTATTTCGGTCCGTAATTAATTAATTCATTCCTTACGGAATTAATTAAGTCCATAAGGAATTAATTCAGTCTGTAAGGATTTAATTAAGTCCGTAATGAATTAATTCAGTCCGTAAGGAATTAATTCAGTCCGTAAGGAATTAATTCAGTCCGTAAGGAATTAATTCAGTCCGTAAGGATTTAATTCAATCCGTAAGGTATTAATT
This sequence comes from Lepidurus packardi, assembly GCA_023053545.1. NCBI lineage: Eukaryota > Metazoa > Arthropoda > Branchiopoda > Notostraca > Triopsidae > Lepidurus > Lepidurus packardi. The sequence goes on from JAKZAN010000039.1 coordinate 135,646, forward strand.
CAGTCCGTAAGGAATTAATTCAGTCCGTAAGGAATTAATTCAGTCCGTAAGGAATTAATTCAGTCCGTAAGGAATTATTTCAGTCCGTAATTAATTAATTCATTCCTTACGGAATTAATTAAGTCCATAAGGAATTAATTCAGTCTGTAAGGATTTAATTAAGTCCGTAATGAATTAATTCAGTCCGTAAGGAATTAATTCAGTCCGTAAGGAATTAATTCAGTCCGAAAGGAATTAATTCAGTCCGTAAGGATTTAATTCAATCCGTAAGGTATTAATTCAGTCCGTAAGGAATTAATTCAGTCCGTATGAAATTAATTCAGTCCGTAAGGAATTCATTCAGTCCGTAAGGAATTCATTCAGTGTGAAAAGAATTCAATCAATCTTAAAGAATTAATTCAGTCCGTAAGGAACTAATTCAGTCCGTAAGGAACTAATTCAGTCCGTAAGGAATTAATTCAGTCCGTAAGGAATTAATTAAGTCCGTAAGGAATTAATTAAGTCCGTAAGGAATTAATTCAGTCCGTAAGGAATTATTTCAGTCCGTAATTAATTAATTCATTCCTTACGGAATTAATTTAGTCCATAAGGAATTAATTTAGTCTGTAAGGATTTAATTAAGTCCGTAATGAATTAATTCAGTCAGTAAGGAATTAATTCAGTCCGTAAGGAATTAATTCAGTCCGTAAGGAATTAATTCAGTCCGTTAGGAATAAGTTCAGTACGTAAGGAATTAATTCAGTCCGTAATCGATTAATTCAGTCCGTAATGAATTAATTCAGTCCGTATGAAATTAATTCAGTCCGTAAGGAATTAATTCAGTCCGTAAGGAATTAATTCAGTCCGTAAGGAATTAATTCAGTCCGTAAGGAATTATTTTAATTAAGTCCATAAGGAATTAATTCAGTCTGTAAGGATTTAATTAAGTCCGTAATGAATTAATTCAGTCCGTAAGGATTTAATTAAGTCCGTAATGAATTAATTCAGTCCGTAAGGAATTAATTCAGTCTGTAAGGATTTAATTAAGTCCGTAATGAATTAATTCAGTCCGTAAGGAATTAATTCAGTCCGTAAGGAATTAATTCAGTCCGTAAGGAATCAATTCAGTCCGTAAGGATTTAATTCAATCCGTAAGGTATTAATTCAGTCCGTAAGGAATTAATTCAGTCCGTAAGGAGTTAATTCAGTCCGTAAGGAATTAATTCTGTCCGTGAGGATGTAATTCAGTCCGTAAGGAATTAATTCAGTCCGTAAGGAATTAATTAAGTCCGTAAGGAATTAATTAAGTCCGTAAGGAATTAATTCAGTACGTAAGGAAATATTTCAGTCCGTAATTAATTAATTCATTCCTTACGGAATTAATTAAGTCCGTAAGGAATTAATTTAGTCTGTAAGGATTTAATTAAGTCCGTAATGAATTAATTCAGTCAGTAAGGAATTAATTCAGTCCGTATGGAATTAATTCAGTCCGTAAGGAATTAATTCAGTCCGTAAGGAATAAGTTCAGTACGTAAGGAATTAATTCAGTCCGTAATCGATTAATTCAGTCCGTAATGAATTAATTCAGTCCGTATGAAATTAATTCAGTCCGTAAGGAATTAATTCAGTCCGTAAGGAATTAATTCAGTCCGTAAGGAATTAATTCAGTCCGTAAGGAATTATTTTAATTAAGTCCATAAGGAATTAATTCAGTCTGTAAGGATTTAATTAAGTCCGTAATGAATTAATTCAGTCCGTAAGGATTTAATTAAGTCCGTAATGAATTAATTCAGTCCGTAAGGAATTAATTCAGTCTGTAAGGATTTAATTAAGTCCGTAATGAATTAATTCAGTCCGTAATTAATTAATTCAGTCCGTAAGGAATTAATTCAGTCCGTAAGGAATTAATTCAGTCCGTAAGGAATAAGTTCAGTACGTAAGGAATTAATTCAGTCCGTAATCGATTAATTAAGTCCGTAATGAATTAATTCAGTCCGTATGAAATTAACTCAGTCCGTAAGGAATTAATTAAGGAATTAATTCAGTCCGTAAGGAATTAAATCAGTCCGTAAGGAATTATTTCAGTCCGTAATTAATTAATTCATTCCTTACGGAATTAATTAAGTCCATAAGGAATTAATTCAGTCTGTAAGGATTTAATTAAGTCCGTAATGAATTAATTCAGTCCGTAAGGAATTAATTCAGTCCGTAAGGAATTAATTCAGTCCGTAAGGAATTAATTCAGTCCGTAAGGATTTAATTCAATCCGTAAGGTATTAATTCAGTCCGTAAGGAATTAATTCAGTCCGTAAGGAATTAATTCAGTCCGTAAGGAATTAATTTAGTCTGTAAGGATTTAATTAAGTCCGTAATGAATTAATTCAGTCAGTAAGGAATTAATTCAGTCCGTAAGGAATTAATTCAGTCCGTAAGGAATTAATTCAGTCCGTAAGGAATAAGTTCAGTACGTAAGGAATTAATTCAGTCCGTAATCGATTAATTCAGTCCGTAATGAATTAATTCAGTCCGTATGAAATTAATTCAGTCCGTAAGGAATTAATTCAGTCCGTAAGGAATTAATTCAGTCCGTAAGGAATTATTTTAATTAAGTCCATAAGGAAATAATTCAGTCTGTAAGGATTTAATTAAGTCCGTAATGAATTAATTCAGTCCGTAAGGATTTAATTAAGTCCGTAATGAATTAATTCAGTCCGTAAGGATTTAATTCAATCCGTAAGGTATTAATTCAGTCCGTAAGGAATTAATTCAGTCCGTAAGGAATTAATTCAGTCCGTAAGGAATTAATTCAGTCCGTAAGGAATTAATTCAGTCCGTAAGGATTTAATTCAATCCGTAAGGTATTAATTCAGTCCGTAAGGAATTAATTCAGTCCGTAAGGAATTAATTCAGTCCGTAAGGAGTTAATTCAGTCCGTAAGGAATTAATTCTGTCCGTGAGGATGTAATTCAGTCCGTAAAGAACTAATTCAGTCCGTAAGGAATTAATTAAGTCCGTAAGGAATTAATTAAGTCCGTAAGGAATTAATTAAGTCCGTAAGGAATTAATTCAGTACGTAAGGAAATATTTCAGTCCGTAATTAATTAATTCATTCCTTACGGAATTAATTAAGTCCGTAAGGAATTAATTTAGTCTGTAAGGATTTAATTAAGTCCGTAATGAATTAATTCAGTCCGTAAGGAAAAACTTCAGTACGTAAGGAAATAATTCAGTCCGTAATGGATTAATTCAGTACGTAAGGAATTAATTCAGTCAGTAAGGAATTAATTCAGTCCGTAAGGAATTAATTCAGTCCGTAAGGAATTAATTCAGTCCTAAGGGTTTAATTCAGTCCGTAAGGTATTAATTCAGTCCGTAAGGAATTAATTCAGTCCGTAAGGAATTAATTAAGTCCGTAATGAATTAATTCAGTCCGTATGAAATTAATTCAGTCCGTAAGGAATTCATTCAGTCCGTAAGGAATTCGTTCAGTCCGTAAGGAATTCATTCAGTCCGTAAGGAATTAATTCAGTCCGCAATGGATTAATTAAGTCCGTAAGGAATTCATTCAGTCCGTAAGGAATTCATTCAGTGAGAAAAGAATTCAATCAATCTTAAAGATTTAATTCAGTCCGTAAGGAACTAATTCAGTCCGTAAGGAATTAATTCAGTCCGTAAGGAATTAATTCAGTCCGTAAGGAATTAATTAAGTCCGTAAGGAATTAATTCAGTCCGTAAGGAATTATTTCAGTCCGTAATTAATTAATTCATTCCTTACGGAATTAATTTAGTCCATAAGGAATTAATTTAGTCTGTAAGGATTTAATTAAGTCCGTAATGAATTAATTCAGTCAGTAAGGAATTAATTCAGTCCGTAAGGAATTAATTCAGTCCGTAAGGAATTAATTCAGTCCGTAAGGATTTAATTCAGTCCGGAAGGTATTAATTCAGTCCGTAAGGAATTAATTCAGTCCGTAAGGAATTAATTCAGTCCGTAAGGAATAAGTTCAGTACGTAAGGAATTAATTCAGTCCGTAATCGATTAATTCAGTCCGTAATGAATTATTTCAGTCCGTATGAAATTAATTCAGTCCGTAAGGAATTAATTCAGTCCGTAAGGAATTAATTCAGTCCGTAAGGAATTATTTTAATTAAGTCCATAAGGAATTAATTCAGTCTGTAAGGATTTAATTAAGTCCGTAATGAATTATATCAGTCCGTAAGGATTTAATTCAGTCCGTAAGGAATTAATTCAGTCCGTAAGGAATTAATTCAGTCCGTAAGGATTTAATTCAGTCAGTAAGGTATTAATTCAGTCCGTAAGGAATTAATTCAGTCCGTAAGGAATTAATTCAGTCCGTAAGGAATTAATTCAGTCCGTAAGGAATTAATTAAGTCCGTAAGGAATTAATTCAGTACGTAAGGAAATGTTTCAGTCCGTAATTAATTAATTCATTCCTTACGGAATTAATTAAGTCCATAAGGAATTAATTTAGTCTGTAAGGATTTAATTAAGTCCGTAATGAATTAATTCAGTCCGTAAGGAAAAACTTCAGTACGTAAGGAAATAATTCAGTCCGTAATGGATTAATTCAGTACGTAAGGAATTAATTCAGTCAGTAAGGAATTAATTCAGTCCGTAAGGAATTAATTCAGTCCGTAAGGAATTAATTCAGTCCGTAAGGGTTTAATTCAGTCCGTAAGGTATTAATTAAGTCCGTAAGGAATTAATTCAGTCCGTAAGGAATTAATTCAGTCCGTAAGGAATTCATTCAGTCCGTAAGGAATTCGTTCAGTCCGTAAGGAATTCATTCAGTCCGTAAGGAATTAATTCAGTCCGTAATGGATTAATTAAGTCCGTAAGGAATTCATTCAGTCCGTAAGGAATTCATTCAGTGAGAAAAGAATTCAATCAATCTTAAAGAATTAATTCAGTCCGTAAGCAACTAATTCAGTCCGTAAGGAATTAATTCAGTCCGTAATCGATTAATTCAGTCCGTAATGAATTAATTCAGTCCGTATGAAATTAATTCAGTCCGTAAGGAATTCATTCAGTCCGTAAGGAATTCATTCAGTCCGTAAGGAATTAATTCAGTCCGTATGAAATTAATTCAGTCCGTAAGGAATTCATTCAGTCCGTAAGGAATTCATTCAGTGTGAAAAGAATTCAATCAATCTTAAAGAATTAATTCAGTCCGTAAGGAACTAATTCAGTCCGTAAGGAACTAATTCAGTCCGTAAGGAATTAATTCAGTCCGTAAGGAATTAATTAAGTCCGTAAGGAATTAATTAAGTCCGTAAGGAATTAATTCAGTCCGTAAGGAATTATTTCAGTCCGTAATTAATTAATTCATTCCATACGGAATTAATTTAGTCCATAAGGAATTAATTTAGTCTGTAAGGATTTAATTAAGTCCGTAATGAATTAATTCAGTCAGTAAGGAATTAATTCAGTCCGTAAGGAATTAATTCAGTCCGTAAGGAATTAATTCAGTCCGTAAGGAATAAGTTCAGTACGTAAGGAATTAATTCAGTCCGTAATCGATTAATTCAGTCCGTAATGAATTAATTCAGTCCGTATGAAATTAATTCAGTCCGTAAGGAATTAATTCAGTCCGTAAGGAATTAATTCAGTCCGTAAGGAATTATTTTAATTAAGTCCATAAGGAATTAATTCAGTCTGTAAGGATTTAATTAAGTCCGTAATGAATTAATTCAGTCCGTAAGGATTTAATTAAGTCCGTAATGAATTAATTCAGTCCGTAAGGAATTAATTCAGTCTGTAAGGATTTAATTAAGTCCGTAATGAATTAATTCAGTCCGTAAGGAATTAATTCAGTCCGTAAGGAATTAATTCAGTCCGTAAGGAATTAATTCAGTCCGTAAGGATTTAATTCAATCCGTAAGGTATTAATTCAGTCCGTAAGGAATTAATTCAGTCCGTAAGGAATTAATTCAGTCCGTAAGGAGTTAATTCAGTCCGTAAGGAATTAATTCTGTCCGTGAGGATGTAATTCAGTCCGTAAGGAATTAATTCAGTCCGTAAGGAATTAATTAAGTCCGTAAGGAATTAATTAAGTCCGTAAGGAATTAATTCAGTACGTAAGGAAATATTTCAGTCCGTAATTAATTAATTCATTCCTTACGGAATTAATTAAGTCCGTAAGGAATTAATTTAGTCTGTAAGGATTTAATTAAGTCCGTAATGAATTAATTCAGTCCGTAAGGAAAAACTTCAGTACGTAAGGAAATAATTCAGTCCGTAATGGATTAATTCAGTACGTAAGGAATTAATTCAGTCAGTAAGGAATTAATTCAGTCCGTAAGGAATTAATTCAGTCCGTAAGGAATTAATTCAGTCCGTAAGGGTTTAATTCAGTCCGTAAGGTATTAATTCAGTCCGTAAGGAATTAATTCAGTCCGTAAGGAATTAATTAAGTCCGTAATGAATTAATTCAGTCCGTATGAAATTAATTCAGTCCGTAAGGAATTCATTCAGTCCGTAAGGAATTCGTTCAGTCCGTAAGGAATTCATTCAGTCCGTAAGGAATTAATTCAGTCCGCAATGGATTAATTAAGTCCGTAAGGAATTCATTCAGTCCGTAAGGAATTCATTCAGTGAGAAAAGAATTCAATCAATCTTAAAGATTTAATTCAGTCCGTAAGGAACTAATTCAGTCCGTAAGGAATTAATTCAGTCCGTAAGGAATTAATTCAGTCCGTAAGGAATTAATTAAGTCCGTAAGGAATTAATTCAGTCCGTAAGGAATTATTTCAGTCCGTAATTAATTAATTCATTCCTTACGGAATTAATTTAGTCCATAAGGAATTAATTTAGTCTGTAAGGATTTAATTAAGTCCGTAATGAATTAATTCAGTCAGTAAGGAATTAATTCAGTCCGTAAGGAATTAATTCAGTCCGTAAGGAATTAATTCAGTCCGTAAGGATTTAATTCAGTCCGGAAGGTATTAATTCAGTCCGTAAGGAATTAATTCAGTCCGTAAGGAATTAATTCAGTCCGTAAGGAATAAGTTCAGTACGTAAGGAATTAATTCAGTCCGTAATCGATTAATTCAGTCCGTAATGAATTAATTCAGTCCGTATGAAATTAATTCAGTCCGTAAGGAATTAATTCAGTCCGTAAGGAATTCATTCAGTCCGTAAGGAATTAATTCAGTCCGTATGAAATTAATTCAGTCCGTAAGGAATTCATTCAGTCCGTAAGGAATTCATTCAGTGTGAAAAGAATTCAATCAATCTTAAAGAATTAATTCAGTCCGTAAGGAACTAATTCAGTCCGTAAGGAATTAATTCAGTCCGTAAGGAATTAATTAAGTCCGTAAGGAATTAATTAAGTCCGTAAGGAATTAATTCAGTACGTAAGGAAATATTTCAGTCCGTAATTAATTAACTCATTCCTTACGGAATTAATTAAGTCCATAAGGAATTAATTTAGTCTGTAAGGATTTAATTAAGTCCGTAATAAATTAATTCAGTCCGTAAGGAAAAACTTCAGTACGTAAGGAAATAATTCAGTCCGTAATGGATTAATTCAGTACGTAAGGAATTAATTCAGTCAGTAAGGAATTAATTCAGTCCGTAAGGAATTAATTCAGTCCGTAAGGAATTAATTCAGTCCGTAAGGGTTTAATTCAGTCCGTTAGGTATTAATTCAGTCCGTAAGGAATTAATTCAGTCCGTAAGGAATTAATTAAGTCCGTAATGAATTAATTCAGTCCGTATGAAATTAATTCAGTCCGTTAGGAATTCATTCAGTCCGTAAGGAATTCGTTCAGTCCGTAAGGAATTCATTCAGTCCGTAAGGAATTAATTCAGTCCGTAATGGATTAATTAAGTCCGTAAGGAATTCATTCAGTCCGTAAGGAATTCATTCAGTGAGAAAAGAATTCAATCAATCTTAAAGAATTAATTCAGTCCGTAAGGAACTAATTCAGTCCGTAAGGAATTAATTCAGTCCGTAAGGAATTAATTAAGTCCATAAGGAATTAATTAAGTCCGTAAGGAATTAATTCAGTCCGTAAGGAATTATTTCAGTCCGTAATTAATTAATTCATTCCTTACGGAATTAATTTAGTCCATAAGGAATTAATTTAGTCTGTAAGGATTTAATTAAGTCCGTAATGAATTAATTAAGTCAGTAAGGAATTAATTCAGTCCGTAAGGAATTAATACAGTCCGTAAGGAATTAATTCAGTCCGTAAGGATTTAATTCAGTCCGGAAGGTATTAATTCAGTCCGTAAGGAATTAATTCAGTCCGTAAGGAATTAATTCAGTCCGTAAGGAATAAGTTCAGTACGTAAGGAATTAATTCAGTCCGTAATCGATTAATTCAGTCCGTAATGAATTAATTCAGTCCGTATGAAATTAATTCAGTCCGTAAGGAATTAATTCAGTCCGTAAGGAATTAATTCAGTCCGTAAGGAATTATTTTAATTAAGTCCATAAGGAATTAATTCAGTCTGTAAGGATTTAATTAAGTCCGTAATGAATTAATTCAGTCCGTAAGGATTTAATTCAGTCCGTAAGGAATTAATTCAGTCCGTAAGGAATTAATTCAGTCCGTAAGGATTTAATTCAGTCCGTAAGGTATTAATTCAGTCCGTAAGGAATTAATTCAGTCCGTAAGGAATTAATTCAGTCCGTAAGGAATTAATTCAGTCCGTAAGGAATTAATTCAGTCCGTAAGGAATTAATTCAGTCCGTAAGGAATTAATTCAGTCCGTAAGGAATAAGTTCAGTACGTAAGGAATTAATTCAGTCCGTAAGCGATTAATTAAGTCCGTAATGAATTAATTCAGTCCGTATGAAATTAACTCAGTCCGTAAGGAATTAATTAAGGAATTAATTCAGTCCGTAAGGAATTAATTCAGTCCGTAAGGAATTATTTCAGTCCGTAATTAATTAATTCATTCCTTACGGAATTAATTAAGTCCATAAGGAATTAATTCAGTCTGTAAGGATTTAATTAAGTCCGTAATGAATTAATTCAGTCCGTAAGGAATTAATTCAGTCCGTAAGGAATTAATTCAGTCCGTAAGGAATTAATTCAGTCCGTAAGGATTTAATTCAATCCGTAAGGTATTAATTCAGTCCGTAAGGAATTAATTCAGTCCGTAAGGAATTAATTCAGTCCGTAAGGAGTTAATTCAGTCCGTAAGGAATTAATTCTGTCCGTGAGGATGTAATTCAGTCCGTAAGGAATTAATTCAGTCCGTAAGGAATTAATTAAGTCCGTAAGGAATTAATTAAGTCCGTAAGGAATTAATTCAGTACGTAAGGAAATATTTCAGTCCGTAATTAATTAATTCATTCCTTACGGAATTAATTAAGCCCATAAGGAATTAATTTAGTCCGTAAGGATTTAATTAAGTCCGTAATGAATTAATTCAGTCCGTAAGGAAAAACTTCAGTACGTAAGGAAATAATTCAGTCCGTAATGGATTAATTCAGTACGTAAGGAATTAATTCAGTCAGTAAGGAATTAATCAGTCCGTAAGGAATTAATTCAGTCCGTAAGGAATTAATTCAGTCCGTAAGGGTTTAATTCAGTCCGTAAGGTATTAATTCAGTCCGTAAGGAATTAATTCAGTCCGTAAGGAATTAATTAAGTCCGTAAGGAATTCGTTCAGTCCGTAAGGAATTCATTCAGTCCGTAAGGAATTAATTCAGTCCGCAATGGATTAATTAAGTCCGTAAGGAATTCATTCAGTCCGTAAGGAATTCATTCAGTGAGAAAAGAATTCAATCAATCTTAAAGAATTAATTCAGTCCGTAAGGAACTAATTCAGTCCGTAAGGAACTAATTCAGTCCGTAAGGAATTAATTAAGTCCGTAAGGAATTAATTAAGTCCGTAAGGAATTAATTCAGTCCGTAAGGAATTATTTCAGTCCGTAATTAATTAATTCATTCCTTACGGAATTAATTTAGTCCATAAGGAATTAATTTAGTCTGTCAGGATTTAATTAAGTCCGTAATGAATTAATTCAGTCAGTAAGGAATTAATTCAGTCCGTAATGAATTAATTCAGTCCGTATGAAATTAATTCAGTCCGTAAGGAATTAATTCAGTCCGTAAGGAATTAATTCAGTCCGTAAGGAATTATTTTAATTAAGTCCATAAGGAATTAATTCAGTCTGTAAGGATTTAATTAAGTCCGTAATGAATTAATTCAGTCCGTAAGGATTTAATTCAGTCCGTAAGGAATTAATTCAGTCCGTAAGGAATTAATTCAGTCCGTAAGGATTTAATTCAGTCCGTAAGGTATTAATTCAGTCCGTAAGGAATTAATTCAGTCCGTAAGGAATTAATTCAGTCCGTAAGGAATTAATTCAGTCCGTAAGGAATTAATTCAGTCCGTAAGGAATTAATTCAGTCCGTAAGGAATTAATTCAGTCCGTAAGGAATAAGTTCAGTACGTAAGGAATTAATTCAGTCCGTAATCGATTAATTAAGTCCGTAATGAATTAATTCAGTCCGTATGAAATTAACTCAGTCCGTAAGGAATTAATTAAGGAAATAATTCAGTCCGTAAGGAATTAATTCAGTCCGTAAGGAATTATTTCAGTCCGTAATTAATTAATTCATTCCTTACGGAATTAATTAAGTCCATAAGGAATTAATTCAGTCTGTAAGGATTTAATTAAGTCCGTAATGAATTAATTCAGTCCGTAAGGAATTAATTCAGTCCGTAAGGAATTAATTCAGTCCGTAAGGAATTAATTCAGTCCGTAAGGATTTAATTCAATCCGTAAGGTATTAATTCAGTCCGTAAGGAATTAATTCAGTCCGTAAGGAATTAATTCAGTCCGTAAGGAGTTAATTCAGTCCGTAAGGAATTAATTCTGTCCGTGAGGATGTAATTCAGTCCGTAAGGTATTAATTCAGTCCGTAAGGAATTAATTCAGTCCGTAAGGAATTAATTCAGTCCGTAAGGAATTATTTCAGTCCGTAATTAATTAATTCATTCCTTACGGAATTAATTAAGTCCATAAGGAATTAATTCAGTCTGTAAGGATTTAATTAAGTCCGTAATGAATTAATTCAGTCCGTAAGGAATTAATTCAGTCCGTAAGGAATTAATTCAGTCCGTAAGGAATTAATTCAGTCCGTAAGGATTTAATTCAATCCGTAAGGTATTAATTCAGTCCGTAAGGAATTAATTCAGTCCGTAAGGAATTAATTCAGTCCGTAAGGAGTTAATTCAGTCCGTAAGGAATTAATTCTGTCCGTGAGGATGTAATTCAGTCCGTAAGGAATTAATTCAGTCCGTAAGGAATTAATTAAGTCCGTAAGGAATTAATTAAGTCCGTAAGGAATTAATTCAGTACGTAAGGAAATATTTCAGTCCGTAATTAATTAATTCATTCCTTACGGAATTAATTAAGTCCATAAGGAATTAATTTAGTCTGTAAGGATTTAATTAAGTCCGTAATGAATTAATTCAGTCCGTAAGGAAAAACTTCAGTACGTAAGGAAATAATTCAGTCCGTAATGGATTAATTCAGTACGTAAGGAATTAATTCAGTCCGTAAGGAATTAATTAAGTCCGTAATGAATTAATTCAGTCCGTATGAAATTAATTCAGTCCGTAAGGAATTCATTCAGTCCGTAAGGAATTCGTTCAGTCCGTAAGGAATTCATTCAGTCCGTAAGGAATTAATTCAGTCCGCAATGGATTAATTAAGTCCGTAAGGAATTCATTCAGTCCGTAAGGAATTCATTCAGTGAGAAAAGAATTCAATCAATCTTAAAGAATTAATTCAGTCCGTAAGGAACTAATTCAGTCCGTAAGGAATTAATTCAGTCCGTAAGGAATTAATTAAGTCCGTAAGGAATTAATTAAGTCCGTAAGGAATTAATTCAGTCCGTAAGGAATTATTTCAGTCCGTAATTAATTAATTCATTCCTTACGGAATTAATTTAGTCCATAAGGAATTAATTTAGTCTGTAAGGATTTAATTAAGTCCGTAATGAATTAATTCAGTCAGTAAGGAATTAATTCAGTCCGTAAGGAATTAATTCAGTCCGTAAGGAATTAATTCAGTCCGTAAGGATTTAATTCAGTCCGGAAGGTATTAATTCAGTCCGTAAGGAATTAATTCAGTCCGTAAGGAATTAATTCAGTATGTAAGGAATAAGTTCAGTACGTAAGGAATTAATTCAGTCCGTAAGGAATTAATTCAGTCCGTAAGGAATTAATTCAGTCCGTAAGGAATTATTTTAATTAAGTCCATAAGGAATTAATTCAGTCTGTAAGGATTTAATTAAGTCCGTAATGAATTAATTCAGTCCGTAAGGAATTAATTCAGTCCGTAAGGAATTCATTCAGTCCGTAAGGAATTCATTCAGTCCGCAAGGAATTAATTCAGTCCGTATGAAATTAATTCAGTCCGTAAGGAATTCATTCAGTCCGTAAGGAATTCATTCAGTGAGAAAAGAATTCAATCAATCTTAAAGAATTAATTAAGTCCGTAAGGAACTAATTCAGTCCGTAAGGAATTAATTCAGTCCGTAAGGAATTAATTAAGTCCGTAAGGAATTAATTAAGTCCGTAAGGAATTAATTAAGTCCATAAGGAATTAATTTAGTCTGTAAGGATTTAATTAAGTCCGTAATGAATTAATTCAGTCCGTAAGGAATAACTTCAGTACGTAAGGAAATAATTCAGTCCGTAATGGATTAATTCAGTACGTAAGGAATAAGTTCAGTACGTAAGGAATTAATTCAGTCCGTAATGGATTAATTCAGTCCGTAATGAATTAATTCAGTCCGTATGAAATTAATTCAGTCCGTAAGGAATTCATTCAGTCCGTAAGGAATTCATTCAGTCCGTAAGGAATAAGTTCAGTCCGTAAGGAATTAATTCAGTCCGTAATGGATTAATTAAGTCCGTAATGAATTAATTCAGTCCGTATGAAATTCATTCAGTCCGTAAGGAATTCATTCAGTGTGAAAAGAATTCAATCAATCTTAAAGAATTAATTCAGTCCGTAAGGAACTAATTCAGTCCGTAAGGAATTAATTCAGTCCGTAAGGAATTAATTAAGTCCGTAAGGAATTAATTCAGTCCGTAAGGTATTAATTCAGTCCGTAAGGTATTAATTCAGTCCGTAAGGAATTAATTCAGTCCGTATGAAATTAATTCAGTCCGTAAGGAATTCATTCAGTCCGTAAGGAATTAATTCAGTAAGAAAGGAATTAATTCAGTCCGTAATGGATTAATTCAGTACGTAAGGAATTAATTCAGTCCGTAAGGAATTAATTCAGTCCGTAAGGAATTAATAAAATCCGTACGGAATTTATTCAGACAGTAAGGAATTAATTCAGTCCGTAAGGAATTAATTCAGTCCGTAAGGAATTAATTCAGTCAGTAAGGAATTATTTTAATTAAGTCCATAAGGAATTAATTCAGTCTGTAAGGATTTAATTAAGTCCGTAATGAATTAATTCAGTCCGTAAGGATTTAATTCAGTCCGTAAGGAATTAATTCAGTCCGTAAGGAATTAATTCAGTCCGTAAGGATTTAATTCAGTCCGTAAGGTATTAATTCAGTCCGTAAGGAATTAATTCAGTCCGTAAGGAATTAATTCAGTCCGTAAGGAATTAATTCAGTCCGTAAGGAATTAATTCAGTCCGTAAGGAATTAATTCAGTCCGTAAGGAATTAATTCAGTCCGTAAGGAATAAGTTCAGTACGTAAGGAATTAATTCAGTCCGTAATCGATTAATTAAGTCCGTAATGAATTAATTCAGTCCGTATGAAATTAACTCAGTCCGTAAGGAATTAATTAAGGAAATAATTCAGTCCGTAAGGAATTAATTCAGTCCGTAAGGAATTATTTCAGTCCGTAATTAATTAATTCATTCCTTACGGAATTAATTAAGTCCATAAGGAATTAATTCAGTCTGTAAGGATTTAATTAAGTCCGTAATGAATTAATTCAGTCCGTAAGGAATTAATTCAGTCCGTAAGGAATTAATTCAGTCCGTAAGGAATTAATTCAGTCCGTAAGGATTTAATTCAATCCGTAAGGTATTAATTCAGTCCGTAAGGAATTAATTCAGTCCGTAAGGAATTAATTCAGTCCGTAAGGAGTTAATTCAGTCCGTAAGGAATTAATTCTGTCCGTGAGGATGTAATTCAGTCCGTAAGGTATTAATTCAGTCCGTAAGGAATTAATTCAGTCCGTAAGGAATTAATTCAGTCCGTAAGGAATTATTTCAGTCCGTAATTAATTAATTCATTCCTTACGGAATTAATTAAGTCCATAAGGAATTAATTCAGTCTGTAAGGATTTAATTAAGTCCGTAATGAATTAATTCAGTCCGTAAGGAATTAATTCAGTCCGTAAGGAATTAATTCAGTCCGTAAGGAATTAATTCAGTCCGTAAGGATTTAATTCAATCCGTAAGGTATTAATTCAGTCCGTAAGGAATTAATTCAGTCCGTAAGGAATTAATTCAGTCCGTAAGGAGTTAATTCAGTCCGTAAGGAATTAATTCTGTCCGTGAGGATGTAATTCAGTCCGTAAGGAATTAATTCAGTCCGTAAGGAATTAATTAAGTCCGTAAGGAATTAATTAAGTCCGTAAGGAATTAATTCAGTACGTAAGGAAATATTTCAGTCCGTAATTAATTAATTCATTCCTTACGGAATTAATTTAGTCCATAAGGAATTAATTTAGTCTGTAAGGATTTAATTAAGTCCGTAATGAATTAATTCAGTCAGTAAGGAATTAATTCAGTCCGTAAGGAATTAATTCAGTCCGTAAGGAATTAATTCAGTCCGTAAGGATTTAATTCAGTCCGGAAGGTATTAATTCAGTCCGTAAGGAATTAATTCAGTCCGTAAGGAATTAATTCAGTATGTAAGGAATAAGTTCAGTACGTAAGGAATTAATTCAGTCCGTAAGGAATTAATTCAGTCCGTAAGGAATTAATTCAGTCCGTAAGGAATTAATTCAGTCCGTAAGGATTTAATTCAATCCGTAAGGTATTAATTCAGTCCGTAAGGAATTAATTCAGTCCGTAAGGAATTAATTCAGTCCGTAAGGAGTTAATTCAGTCCGTAAGGAATTAATTCTGTCCGTGAGGATGTAATTCAGTCCGTAAGGAATTAATTCAGTCCGTAAGGAATTAATTAAGTCCGTAAGGAATTAATTAAGTCCGTAAGGAATTAATTCAGTACGTAAGGAAATATTTCAGTCCGTAATTAATTAATTCATTCCTTACGGAATTAATTTAGTCCATAAGGAATTAATTTAGTCTGTAAGGATTTAATTAAGTCCGTAATGAATTAATTCAGTCAGTAAGGAATTAATTCAGTCCGTAAGGAATTAATTCAGTCCGTAAGGAATTAATTCAGTCCGTAAGGAATTAATTCAGTCCGTAAGGAATTAATTCAGTCCGTAAGGAATTAATTCAGTCCGTAAGGATTTAATTCAGTCCGGAAGGTATTAATTCAGTCCGTAAGGAATTAATTCAGTCCGTAAGGAATTAATTCAGTATGTAAGGAATAAGTTCAGTACGTAAGGAATTAATTCAGTCCGTAAGGAATTAATTCAGTCCGTAAGGAATTAATTCAGTCCGTAAGGAATTAATTCAGTCCGTAAGGATTTAATTCAATCCGTAAGGTATTAATTCAGTCCGTAAGGAATTAATTCAGTCCGTAAGGAATTAATTCAGTCCGTAAGGAGTTAATTCAGTCCGTAAGGAATTAATTCTGTCCGTGAGGATGTAATTCAGTCCGTAAGGAATTAATTCAGTCCGTAAGGAATTAATTAAGTCCGTAAGGAATTAATTAAGTCCGTAAGGAATTAATTCAGTACGTAAGGAAATATTTCAGTCCGTAATTAATTAATTCATTCCTTACGGAATTAATTTAGTCCATAAGGAATTAATTTAGTCTGTAAGGATTTAATTAAGTCCGTAATGAATTAATTCAGTCAGTAAGGAATTAATTCAGTCCGTAAGGAATTAATTCAGTCCGTAAGGAATTAATTCAGTCCGTAAGGATTTAATTCAGTCCGGAAGGTATTAATTCAGTCCGTAAGGAATTAATTCAGTCCGTAAGGAATTAATTCAGTATGTAAGGAATAAGTTCAGTACGTAAGGAATTAATTCAGTCCGTAAGGAATTAATTCAGTCCGTAAGGAATTAATTCAGTCCGTAAGGAATTAATTCAGTCCGTAAGGAATTATTTTAATTAAGTCCATAAGGAATTAATTCAGTCCGTAAGGAATTCATTCAGTCCGTAAGGAATTCATTCAGTCCGCAAGGAATTAATTCAGTCCGTATGAAATTAATTCAGTCCGTAAGGAATTCATTCAGTCCGTAAGGAATTCATTCAGTGAGAAAAGAATTCAATCAATCTTAAAGAATTAATTAAGTCCGTAAGGAACTAATTCAGTCCGTAAGGAATTAATTCAGTCCGTAAGGAATTAATTAAGTCCGTAATGAATTAATTCAGTCCGTAAGGAATAACTTCAGTACGTAAGGAAATAATTCAGTCCGTAATGGATTAATTCAGTACGTAAGGAATTAATTCAGTCCGTAATGGATTAATTCAGTCCGTAATGAATTAATTCAGTCCGTATGAAATTAATTCAGTCCGTAAGGAATTCATTCAGTCCGTAAGGAATTCATTCAGTCCGTAAGGAATAAGTTCAGTCCGTAAGGAATTAATTCAGTCCGTAATGGATTAATTAAGTCCGTAATGAATTAATTCAGTCCGTATGAAATTCATTCAGTCCGTAAGGAATTCATTAAGTGTGAAAAGAATTCAATCAATCTTAAAGAATTAATTCAGTCCGTAAGGAACTAATTCAGTCCGTAAGGAATTAATTCAGTCCGTAAGGAATTAATTAAGTCCGTAAGGAATTAATTCAGTCCGTAAGGTATTAATTCAGTCCGTAAGGTATTAATTCAGTCCGTAAGGAATTAATTCAGTCCGTATGAAATTAATTCAGTCCGTAAGGAATTCATTCAGTCCGTAAGGAATTAATTCAGTAAGAAAGGAATTAATTCAGTCCGTAATGGATTAATTCAGTACGTAAGGAATTAATTCAGTCCGTAAGGAATTAATTCAGTCCGTATGGAATTAATTCAGTCAGTAAGGAATTAATTCAGTCCGTAAGGAATTAATTCAGTCCGTAAGGAATTAATTCAGTTCGTAAGGAATTAATTCAGTCCCTAATTAATTAATTCAGTCCGTAAGGAATTATTTCAGTCCGTAATTAATTCATTCATTCCTTACGGAATTAATTAAGTCCATAAGGAATTAATTTAGTCTGTAAGGATTTAATTAAGTCCGTAATGAATTAATTCAGTCCGTAAGGAATAATTTCAGTACGTAAGGAATTAATTCAGTAAGAAAGGAATTAATTCAGTCCGTAATGGATTAATTCAGTACGTAAGGAATTAATTCAGTTCGTAAGGAATTAATTCAGTCCCTAAGGAATTAATTCAGTCCGTAAGGAATTATTTCAGTCCGTAAGGAATTAATTAAGTCCGTAAGGAATTAATTAAGTCCGTAAGGAATTAATTAAGTCCATAAGGAATTAATTTAGTCTGTAAGGATTTAATTAAGTCCGTAATGAATTAATTCAGTCCGTAAGGAATAACTTCAGTACGTAAGGAAATAATTCAGTCCGTAATGGATTAATTCAGTACGTAAGGAATTAATTCAGTCCGTAAGGAATTAATTCAATCCGTAAGGAATAAGTTCAGTACGTAAGGAATTAATTCAGTCCGTAATGGATTAATTCAGTCCGTAATGAATTAATTCAGTCCGTATGAAATTAATTCAGTCCGTAAGGAATTCATTCAGTCCGTAAGGAATTCATTCAGTCCGTAAGGAATAAGTTCAGTCCGTAAGGAATTAATTCAGTCCGTAATGGATTAATTAAGTCCGTAATGAATTAATTCAGTCCGTATGAAATTCATTCAGTCCGTAAGGAATTCATTAAGTGTGAAAAGAATTCAATCAATCTTAAAGAATTAATTCAGTCCGTAAGGAACTAATTCAGTCCGTAAGGAATTAATTCAGTCCGTAAGGAATTAATTAAGTCCGTAAGGAATTAATTCAGTCCGTAAGGTATTAATTCAGTCCGTAAGGTATTAATTCAGTCCGTAAGGAATTAATTCAGTCCGTATGAAATTAATTCAGTCCGTAAGGAATTCATTCAGTCCGTAAGGAATTAATTCAGTAAGAAAGGAATTAATTCAGTCCGTAATGGATTAATTCAGTACGTAAGGAATTAATTCAGTCCGTAAGGAATTAATTCAGTCCGTATGGAATTAATTCAGTCAGTAAGGAATTAATTCAGTCCGTAAGGAATTAATTCAGTCCGTAAGGAATTAATTCAGTTCGTAAGGAATTAATTCAGTCCCTAATTAATTAATTCAGTCCGTAAGGAATTATTTCAGTCCGTAATTAATTCATTCATTCCTTACGGAATTAATTAAGTCCATAAGGAATTAATTTAGTCTGTAAGGATTTAATTAAGTCCGTAATGAATTAATTCAGTCCGTAAGGAATAATTTCAGTACGTAAGGAATTAATTCAGTAAGAAAGGAATTAATTCAGTCCGTAATGGATTAATTCAGTACGTAAGGAATTAATTCAGTTCGTAAGGAATTAATTCAGTCCCTAAGGAATTAATTCAGTCCGTAAGGAATTATTTCAGTCAGTAAGGAATTAATTCAGTCCGTAAGGAATTAATTCAGTCTGTAAGGATTTAATTAAGTCCGTAATGAATTAATTCAGTCCGTAAGGAATTAATTCAGTCCTTAAGGAATTAATTCAGTCCGTAAGGAATTAATTCAGTCCGTAAGGAATAAGTTCAGTACGTAAGGAATTAATTCAGTCCGTAATGGATTAATTAAGTCCGTAATGAATTAATTCAATCCGTATGAAATTAATTCAATCCGTAAGGAATTCATTCAGTCCGTAAGGAATTAATTCAGTCCGTAAGGAATAAGTTCAGTACGTAAGGAATTAATTCAGTCCGTAATGGATTAATTAAGTCCGTAGAGAATTAATTCAGTACGTATGAAATTAATTCAGTCCGTAAGGAATTCATTCAGTCCGTAAGGAATTCATTCAGTCCGCAAGGAATTAATTCAGTCCGTATAAAATTAATTCAGTCCGTAAGGAATTCATTCAGTCCGTAAGGAATTCATTCAGTGAGAAAAGAATTCAATCAATCCTAAAGAATTAATTCAGTCCGTAAGGAACTAATTCAGTCCGTAAGGAATTAATTCAGTCCGTAAGGAATTAATGAAGTCCGTAAGGAATTAATTAAGTCCGTAAGGAATTAATTCAGTCCGTAAGGAATTAATTAAGTCCATAAGGAATTAATTTAGTCTGTAAGGATTTAATTAAGTCCGTAATGAATTAATTCAGTCCGTAAGGAATAACTTCAGTACGTAAGGAAATAATTCAGTCCGTAATGAATTAATTCAGTCCGTATGAAATTAATTCAGTCCGTAAGGAATTCATTCAGTCCGTAAGGAATTCATTCAGTCCGTAAGGAATAAGTTCAGTCCGTAAGGAATTAATTCAGTCCGTAATGAATTAATTCAGTCCGTATGAAATTCATTCAGTCCGTAAGGAATTCATTCAGTGTGAAAAGAATTCAATCAATCTTAAAGAATTAATTCAGTCCGTAAGGAACTAATTCAGTCCGTAAGGAATTAATTCAGTCCGTAAGGAATTAATTAAGTCCGTAAGGAATTAATTCAGTCCGTAAGGAATTAATTCAGTCCGTAAGGTATTAATTCAGTCCGTAAGGTATTAATTCAGTCCGTAAGGAATTAATTCAGTCCGTATGAAATTAATTCAGTCCGTAAGGAATTCATTCAGTCCGTAAGGAATTAATTCAGTAAGAAAGGAATTAATTCAGTCCGTAATGGATTAATTCAGTACGTAAGGAATTAATTCAGTCCGTAAGGAATTAATTCAGTCCGTAAGGAATAAGTTCAGTACGTAAGGAATTAATTCAGTCCGTAATGGATTAATTAAGTCCGTAATGAATTAATTCAGTCCGTAAGGAATTAATAAAATCCGTACGGAATTTATTCAGACAGTAAGGAATTAATTCAGTCCGTAAGGAATTAATTCAGTCCGTAAGGAATTAATTCAGTCAGTAAGGAATTAATTCAGTCTGTAAGGAATTAATTCAGTCTGTAAGGATTTAATTAAGTCCGAAATGAATTAATTCAGTCCGTAAGGAATTAATTCAGTCCTTAAGGAATTAATTCAGTCCGTAAGGAATTAATTCAGTCCGTAAGGAATAAGTTCAGTACGTAAGGAATTAATTCAGTCCGTAATGGATTAATTAAGTCCGTAGAGAATTAATTCAGTACGTATGAAATTAATTCAGTCCGTAAGGAATTCATTCAGTCCGTAAGGAATTCATTCAGTCCGCAAGTAATTAATTCAGTCCGTATGAAATTAATTCAGTCCGTAAGGAATTCATTCAGTGAGAAAAGAATTCAATCAATCTTAAAGAATTAATTCAGTCCATAAGGAACTAATTCAGTCCGTAAGGAATTAATTCAGTCCGTAAGGAATTAATTAAGTCCGTAAGGAATTAATTAAGTCCGTAAGGAATTAATTCAGTCCGTAAGGAATTAATTAAGTCCATAAGGAATTAATTTAGTCTGTAAGGATTTAATTAAGTCCGTAATGAATTAATTCAGTCCGTAAGGAATAACTTCAGTACGTAAGGAAATAATTCAGTCCGTAATGGATTAATTCAGTACGTAAGGAATTAATTCAGTCCGTAAGGAATTAATTCAATCCGTAAGGAATAAGTTCAGTACGTAAGGAATTAATTCAGTCCGTAATGGATTAATTCAGTCCGTAATGAATTAATTCAGTCCGTAAGGAATTCATTCAGTGTGAAAAGAATTCAATCAATCTTAAAGAATTAATTCAGTCCGTAAGGAACTAATTCAGTCCGTAAGGAATTAATTCAGTCCGTAAGGAATTAATTAAGTCCGTAAGGAATTAATTCAGTCCGTAAGGTATTAATTCAGTCCGTAAGGTATTAATTCAGTCCGTAAGGAATTAATTCAGTCCGTATGAAATTAATTCAGTCCGTAAGGAATTCATTCAGTCCGTAAGGAATTAATTCAGTAAGAAAGGAATTAATTCAGTCCGTAATGGATTAATTCAGTACGTAAGGAATTAGTTCAGTCCGTAAGGAATTAATTCAGTCCGTAAGGAATAAGTTCAGTACGTAAGGAATTAATTCAGTCCGTAATGGATTAATTAAGTCCGTAATGAATTAATTCAGTCCGTAAGGAATTAATAAAATCCGTACGGAATTTATTCAGACAATAAGAAATTAATTCAGTCCGTAAGGAATTAATTCAGTCCGTAAGGAATTAATTCAGTCAGTAAGGAATTAATTCAGTCCGTAAGGAATTAATTCAGTCCGTAAGGAATTAATTCAGTTCGTAAGGAATTAATTCAGTCCCTAAGGAATTAATTCAGTCCGTAAGGAATTATTTCAGTCCGTAATTAATTCATTCATTCCTTACGGAATTAATTAAGTCCATAAGGAATTAATTTAGTCTGTAAGGATTTAATTAAGTCCGTAATGAATTAATTCAGTCCGTAAGGAATAATTTCAGTACGTAAGGAAATAATTCAGTCCGTAATGGATTAATTAAGTCCGTAATGAATTAATTTAAGTCCGTAAGGAATTAATAAAATCCGTACGGAATTAATTCAGACCGTAAGGAATTAATTCAGTCCATAAGGAATTAATTCAGTCCGTAAGGAATTAATTCAGTCAGTAAGGAATTAATTCAGTCCGTAAAGAATTAATTCAGTCCGTAAATAATTAATTCAGTTCGAAATGAATTAATTAAGTCCATAAGGAATTAATTCAGTCTGTAAGGATTTAATTAAGTCCGTAATGAATTAATTCAGTCCGTAAGGAATTAATTCAGTCCGTAAGGAATTAATTCAGTCCGTAAGGAATAAGTTCAGTACGTAAGGAATTAATTCAGTCCGTAATCGATTAATTAAGTCCGTAATGAATTAATTCAGTCCGTATGAAATTAATTCAGTCCGTAAGGAATTAATTCAGTCCGTAAGGAATTAATTCAGTCCGTAAGGAATTATTTCAGTCCGTAATTAATTAATTCATTCCTTACGGAATTAATTAAGTCCATAAGGAATTAATTCAGTCCGTAAGGAATTAATTCAATCCGTAAGGAATAAGTTCAGTACGTAAGGAATTAATTCAGTCCGTAATGGATTAATTCAGTCCGTAATGAATTAATTCAGTCCGTATGAAATTAATTCAGTCCGTAAGGAATTCATTCAGTCCGTAAGGAATTCATTCAGTCCGTAAGGAATAAGTTCAGTCCGTAAGGAATTAATTCAGTCCGTAATGGATTAATTAAGTCCGTAATGAATTAATTCAGTCCGTTTGAAATTCATTCAGTCCGTAAGGAATTCCTTCAGTGTGAAAAGAATTCAATCAATCTTAAAGAATTAATTCAGTCCGTAAGGAACTAATTCAGTCCGTAAGGAACTAATTCAGTCCGTAAGGAATTAATTCAGTCCGTAAGGAATTAATTAAGTCCGTAAGGAATTAATTCAGTCCGTAAGGTATTAATTCAGTCCGTAAGGTATTAATTCAGTCCGTAAGGAATTAATTCAGTCCGTATGAAATTAATTCAGTCCGTAAGGAATTCATTCAGTCCGTAAGGAATTAATTCAGTAAGAAAGGAATTAATTCAGTCCGTAATGGATTAATTCAGTACGTAAGGAATTAATTCAGTCCGTAAGGAATTAATTCAGTCCGTAAGGAATAAGTTCAGTACGTAAGGAATTAATTCAGTCCGTAATGGATTAATTAAGTCCGTAATGAATTAATTCAGTCCGTAAGGAATTAATAAAATCCGTACGGAATTTATTCAGACAGTAAGGAATTAATTCAGTCCGTAAGGAATTAATTCAGTCCGTAAGGAATTAATTCAGTCAGTAAGGAATTAATTCAGTCCGTAAGGAATTAATTCAGTCCGTAAGGAATTAATTCAGTTCGTAAGGAATTAATGCAGTCCCTAAGGAATTAATTCATTCCGTAAGGAATTATTTCAGTCCGTAATTAATTCATTCATTCCTTACGGAATTAATTAAGTCCATAAGGAATTAATTTAGTCTGTAAGGATTTAATTAAGTCCGTAATGAATTAATTCAGTCCGTAAGGAATAATTTCAGTACGTAAGGAAATAATTCAGTCCGTAATGGATTAATTAAGTCCGTAATGAATTAATTTAAGTCCGTAAGGAATTAATAAAATCCGTACGGAATTAATTCAGACCGTAAGGAATTAATTCAGTCCGTAAGGAATTAATTCAGTCCGTAAGGAATTAATTCAGTCAGTAAGGAATTAATTCAGTCCGTAAAGAATTAATTCAGTCCGTAAATAATTAATTCAGTTCGAAATGAATTAATTAAGTCCATAAGGAATTAATTCAGTCTGTAAGGATTTAATTAAGTCCGTAATGAATTAATTTAGTCCGTAAGGAATTAATTCAGTCCGTAAGGAATTAATTCAGTCCGTAAGGAATAAGTTCAGTACGTAAGGAATTAATTCAGTCCGTAATCGATTAATTAAGTCCGTAATGAATTAATTCAGTCCGTATGAAATTAATTCAGTCCGTAAGGAATTAATTCAGTCCGTAAGGAATTGATTCAGTCCGTAAGGAATTATTTCAGTCCGTAATTAATTAATTCATTCCTTACGGAATTAATTAAGTCCATAAGGAATTAATTTAGTCTGTAAGGATTTAATTAAGTCCGTAATGAATTAATTCAGTCCGTAAGGAATAACTTCAGTACGTAAGGAATTAATTCAGTCCGTAATCGATTAATTAAGTCCGTAATGAATTAATTCAGTCCGTATGAAATTAACTCAGTCCGTAAGGAATTAATTAAGGAATTAATTCAGTCCGTAAGGAATTAATTCAGTCCGTAATTAATTAATTCATTCCTTACGGAATTAATTAAGTCCATAAGGAATTAATTCAGTCTGTAAGGATTTAATTAAGTCCGTAATGAATTAATTCAGTCCGTAAGGAATTAATTCAGTCCGTAAGGAATTAATTCAGTCCGTAAGGAATTAATTCAGTCCGTAAGGATTTAATTCAATCCGTAAGGGATTAATTCAGTCCGTAAGGAATTAATTCAGTCCGTAAGGAATTAATTAAGTCCGTAAGGGTTTAATTCAGTCCGTAAGGTATTAATTCAGTCCGTAAGGAATTAATTCAGTCCGTAAGGAATTAATTAAGTCCGTAATGAATTAATTCAGTCCGTATGAAATTAATTCAGTCCGTAAGGAATTCATTCAGTCCGTAAGGAATTCATTCAGTGAGAAAAGAATTCAATCAATCTTAAAGAATTAATTCAGTCCGTAAGGAACTAATTCAGTCCGTAAGGAATTAATTCAGTCCGTAAGGAATTAATTAAGTCCGTAAGGAATTAATTAAGTCCGTAAGGAATTAATTCAGTCCGTAAGGAATTATTTCAGTCCGTAATTAATTAATTCATTCCTTACGGAATTAATTTAGTCCATAAGGAATTAATTTAGTCTGTAAGGATTTAATTAAGTCCGTAATGAATTAATTCAGTCCGTAAGGATTTAATTCAGTCCGTAAGGAATTAATTCAGTCCGTAAGGAATTAATTCAGTCCGTAAGGATTTAATTCAGTCCGTAAGGTATTAATTCAGTCCGTAAGGAATTAATTCAGTCCGTAAGGAATTAATTCAGTCCGTAAGGAATTAATTCAGTCCGTAAGGAATTAATTCAGTCCGTAAGGAATTAATTCAGTCCGTAAGGAATTAATTCAGTCCGTAAGGAATAAGTTCAGTACGTAAGGAATTAATTCAGTCCTTAATCGATTAATTAAGTCCGTAATGAATTAATTCAGTCCGTATGAAATTAACTCAGTCCGTAAGGAATTAATTAAGGAATTAATTCAGTCCGTAAGGAATTAATTCAGTCCGTAAGGAATTATTTCAGTCCGTAATTAATTAATTCATTCCTTACGGAATTAATTAAGTCCATAAGGAATTAATTCAGTCTGTAAGGATTTAATTAAGTCCGTAATGAATTAATTCAGTCCGTAAGGAATTAATTCAGTCCGTAAGGAATTAATTCAGTCCGTCAGGAATTAACTCAGTCCGTAAGGATTTAATTCAATCCGTAAGGTATTAATTCAGTCCGTAAGGAATTAATTCAGTCCGTAAGGAATTAATTCAGTCCGTAAGGAGTTAATTCAGTCCGTAAGGAATTAATTCTGTCCGTGAGGATGTAATTCAGTCCGTAAGGAATTAATTCAGTCCGTAAGGAATTAATTCAGTCCGTAATCGATTAATTAAGTCCGTAAGGAATTAATTCAGTACGTAAGGAAATATTTCAGTCCGTAATTAATTAATTCATTCCTTACGGAATTAATTAAGTCCATAAGGAATTAATTTAGTCTGTAAGGATTTAATTAAGTCCGTAATGAATTAATTCAGTCCGTAAGGAAAAACTTCAGTACGTAAGGAAATAATTCAGTCCGTAAGGGATTAATTCAGTACGTAAGGAATTAATTCAGTCAGTAAGGAATTAATTCAGTCCGTAAGGAATTAATTCAGTCCGTAAGGAATTAATTCAGTCCGTAAGGGTTTAATTCAGTCCGTAAGGTATTAATTCAGTCCGTAAGGAATTAATTCAGTCCGTAAGGAATTAATTAAGTCCGTAATGAATTAATTCAGTCCGTATGAAATTAATTCAGTCCGTAAGGAATTCATTCAGTCCGTAAGGAATTCGTTCAGTCCGTAAGGAATTCATTCAGTCCGTAAGGAATTAATTCAGTCCGCAATGGATTAATTAAGTCCGTAAGGAATTCATTCAGTCCGTAAGGAATTAGTTCAGTCCGTAAGGAATTAATTAAGTCCGTAAGGAATTAATTAAGTCCGTAAGGAATTAATTCAGTCCGTAAGGAATTATTTCAGTCCGTAATTAATTAATTCATTCCTTACGGAATTAATTTAGTCCATAAGGAATTAATTTAGTCTGTAAGGATTTAATTAAGTCCGTAATGAATTAATTCAGTCAGTAAGGAATTAATTCAGTCCGTAAGGAATTAATTCAGTCCGTAAGGAATTAATTCAGTCCGTAAGGATTTAATTCAGTCCGGAAGGTATTAATTCAGTCCGTAAGGAATTAATTCAGTCCGTAAGGAATTAATTCAGTCCGTAAGGAATAAGTTCAGTACGTAAGGAATTAATTCAGTCCGTAATCGATTAATTCAGTCCGTAATGAATTAATTCAGTCCGTATGAAATTAATTCAGTCCGTAAGGAATTAATTCAGTCCGTAAGGAATTAATTCAGTCCGTAAGGAATTAATTCAGTCCGTAAGGGTTTAATTCAGTCCGTAAGGTATTAATTCAGTCCGTAAGGAATTAATTCAGTCCGTAAGGAATTAATTAAGTCCGTAATGAATTAATTCAGTCCGTATGAAATTAATTCAGTCCGTAAGGAATTCATTCAGTCCGTAAGGAATTCGTTCAGTCCGTAAGGAATTCATTCAGTCCGTAAGGAATTAATTCAGTCCGCAATGGATTAATTAAGTCCGTAAGGAATTCATTCAGTCCGTAAGGAATTAGTTCAGTCCGTAAGGAATTAATTAAGTCCGTAAGGAATTAATTAAGTCCGTAAGGAATTAATTCAGTCCGTAAGGAATTATTTCAGTCCGTAATTAATTAATTCATTCCTTACGGAATTAATTTAGTCCATAAGGAATTAATTTAGTCTGTAAGGATTTAATTAAGTCCGTAATGAATTAATTCAGTCAGTAAGGAATTAATTCAGTCCGTAAGGAATTAATTCAGTCCGTAAGGAATTAATTCAGTCCGTACGGATTTAATTCAGTCCGGAAGGTATTAATTCAGTCCGTAAGGAATTAATTCAGTCCGTAAGGAATTAATTCAGTCCGTAAGGAATAAGTTCAGTACGTAAGGAATTAATTCAGTCCGTAATCGATTAATTCAGTCCGTAATGAATTAATTCAGTCCGTATGAAATTAATTCAGTCCGTAAGGAATTAATTCAGTCCGTAAGGAATTAATTCAGTCCATAAGGAATTATTTTAATTAAGTCCATAAGGAATTAATTCAGTCTGTAAGGATTTAATTAAGTCCGTAATGAATTAATTCAGTCCGTAAGTATTTAATTCAGTCCGTAAGGAATTAATTCAGTCCGTAAGGAATTAATTCAGTCCGTAAGGATTTAATTCAGTCCGTAAGGTATTAATTCAGTCCGTAAGGAATTAATTCAGTCCGTAAGAAATTAATTCAGTCCGTAAGGAA
Organism: Lepidurus packardi; assembly: GCA_023053545.1. Classification (NCBI taxonomy): domain Eukaryota; kingdom Metazoa; phylum Arthropoda; class Branchiopoda; order Notostraca; family Triopsidae; genus Lepidurus; species Lepidurus packardi. Next base: position 163,027 of record JAKZAN010000039.1, read on the forward strand.
TTAATTCAGTCCGTAAGGAATTAATTCAGTCCGTAAGGAATTAATTCAGTCCGTAAGGAATTAATTCAGTCCGTAAGGAATAAGTTCAGTACGTAAGGAATTAATTCAGTCCGTAATCGATTAATTAAGTCCGTAATGAATTAATTCAGTCCGTATGAAATTAACTCAGTCCGTAAGGAATTAATTAAGGAATTAATTCAGTCCGTAAGGAATTAATTCAGTACGTAAGGAAATATTTCAGTCCGTAATTAATTAATTCATTCCTTACGGAATTAATTAAGTCCATAAGGAATTAATTTAGTCTGTAAGGATTTAATTAAGTCCGTAATGAATTAATTCAGTCCGTAAGGAAAAACTTCAGTACGTAAGGAAATAATTCAGTCCGTAATGGATTAATTCAGTACGTAAGGAATTAATTCAGTCAGTAAGGAATTAATTCAGTCCGTAAGGAATTAATTCAGTCCGTAAGGAATTAATTCAGTCCGTAAGGGTTTAATTCAGTCCGTAAGGTATTAATTCAGTCCGTAAGGAATTAATTCAGTCCGTAAGGAATTAATTAAGTCCGTAATGAATTAATTCAGTCCGTATGAAATTAATTCAGTCCGTAAGGAATTCATTCAGTCCGTAAGGAATTCGTTCAGTCCGTAAGGAATTCATTCAGTCCGTAAGGAATTAATTCAGTCCGCAATGGATTAATTAAGTCCGTAAGGAATTCATTCAGTCCGTAAGGAATTCATTCAGTGAGAAAAGAATTCAATCAATCTTAAAGAATTAATTCAGTCCGTAAGGAACTAATTCAGTCCGTAAGGAATTAATTCAGTCCGTAAGGAATTAATTAAGTCCGTAAGGAATTAATTAAGTCCGTAAGGAATTAATTCAGTCCGTAAGGAATTATTTCAGTCCGTAATTAATTAATTCATTCCTTACGGAATTAATTTAGTCCATAAGGAATTAATTTAGTCTGTAAGGATTTAATTAAGTCCGTAATGAATTAATTCAGTCCGTAAGGAAATAATTCAGTCCGTAAGGATTTAATTCAGTCCGGAAGGTATTAATTCAGTCCGTAAGGAATTAATTCAGTCCGTAAGGAATTAATTCAGTCCGTAAGGAATAAGTTCAGTACGTAAGGAATTAATTCAGTCCGTAATCGTTTAATTCAGTCCGTAATGAATTAATTCAGTCCGTATGAAATTAATTCAGTCCGTAAGGAATTAATTCAGTCCGTAAGGAATTAATTCAGTCCGTAAGGAATTATTTTAATTAAGTCCGTAATGAATTAATTCAGTCCGTAAGTATTTAATTCAGTCAGTAAGGAATTAATTCAGTCCGTAAGGAATTAATTCAGTCCGTAAGGAATTAATTCAGTCCGTAAGGGTTTAATTCAGTCCGTAAGGTATTAATTCAGTCCGTAAGGAATTAATTCAGTCCGTAAGGAATTAATTAAGTCCGTAATGAATTAATTCAGTCCGTATGAAATTAATTCAGTCCGTAAGGAATTCATTCAGTCCGTAAGGAATTCGTTCAGTCCGTAAGGAATTCATTCAGTCCGTAAGGAATTAATTCAGTCCGCAATGGATTAATTAAGTCCGTAAGGAATTCATTCAGTCCGTAAGGAATTCATTCAGTGAGACAAGAATTCAATCAATCTTAAAGAATTAATTCAGTCCGTAAGGAACTAATTCAGTCCGTAAGGAATTAATTCAGTCCGTAAGGAATTAATTAAGTCCGTAAGGAATTAATTAAGTCCGTAAGGAATTAATTCAGTCCGTTAGGAATTATTTCAGTCCGTAATTAATTAATTCATTCCTTACGGAAATAATTTAGTCCATAAGGAATTAATTTAGTCTGTAAGGATTTAATTAAGTCCGTAATGAATTAATTCAGTCAGTAAGGAATTAATTCAGTCCGTAAGGAATTAATTCAGTCCGTAAGGAAATAATTCAGTCCGTAAGGATTTAATTCAGTCCGGAAGGTATTAATTCAGCCCGTAAGGAATTAATTCAGTCCGTAAGGAATTAATTCAGTCCGTAAGGAATAAGTTCAGTACGTAAGGAATTAATTCAGTCCGTAATCGTTTAATTCAGTCCGTAATGAATTAATTCAGTCCGTATGAAATTAATTCAGTCCGTAAGGAATTAATTCAGTCCGTAAGGAATTAATACAGTCCGTAAGGAATTATTTTAATTAAGTCCATAAGGAATTAATTCAGTCTGTAAGGATTTAATTAAGTCCGTAATGAATTAATTCAGTCCGTAAGGATTTAATTCAGTCCGTAAGGAATTAATTCAGTCCGTAAGGAATTAATTCAGTCCGTAAGGAATTAATTCAGTCCGTAAGGATTTAATTCAGTCCGTAAGGTATTAATTCAGTCCGTAAGGAATTAATTCAGTCCGTAAGGAATTAATTCAGTCCGTAAGGAATTAATTCAGTCCGTAATTAATTAATTCAGTCCGTAAGGAATTAATTCAGTCCGTAAGGAATTAATTCAGTCCGTAAAGAATAAGTTCAGTACGTAAGGAATTAATTCAGTCCGTAATCGATTAATTAAGTCCGTAATGAATTAATTCAGTCCGTATGAAATTAACTCAGTCCGTAAGGAATTAATTAAGGAATTAATTCAGTCCGTAAGGAATTATTTCAGTCCGTAATTAAATAATTCATTCCTTACGGAATTAATTAAGTCCATAAGGGTTTAATTCAGTCCGTAAGGTATTAATTCAGTCCGTAAGGAATTAATTCAGTCCGTAAGGAATTAATTAAGTCCGTAATGAATTAATTCAGTCCGTATGAAATTAATTCAGTCCGTAAGGAATTCATTCAGTCCGTAAGGAATTCGTTCAGTCCGTAAGGAATTCATTCAGTCCGTAAGGAATTAATTCAGTCCGCAATGGATTAATTAAGTCCGTAAGGAATTCATTCAGTCCGTAAGGAATTCATTCAGTGAGAAAAGAATTCAATCAATCTTAAAGAATTAATTCAGTCCGTAAGGAACTAATTCAGTCCGTAAGGAATTAATTCAGTCCGTAAGGAATTAATTAAGTCCGTAAGGAATTAATTAAGTCCGTAAGGAATTAATTCAGTCCGTAAGGAATTATTTCAGTCCGTAATTAATTAATTCATTCCTTACGGAATTAATTTAGTCCATAAGGAATTAATTTAGTCTGTAAGGATTTAATTAAGTCCGTAATGAATTAATTCAGTCAGTAAGGAATTAATTCAGTCCGTAAGGAATTAATTCAGTCCGTAAGGAATTAATTCAGTCCGTAAGGATTTAATTCAGTCCGGAAGGTATTAATTCAGTCCGTAAGGAATTAATTCAGTCCGTAAGGAATTAATTCAGTCCGTAAGGAATAAGTTCAGTACGTAAGGAATTAATTCAGTCCGTAATCGATTAATTCAGTCCGTAATGAATTAATTCAGTCCGTATGAAATTAATTCAGTCCGTAAGGAATTCATTCAGTCCGTAAGGAATTCATTCAGTCCGTAAGGAATTAATTCAGTCCGTATGAAATTAATTCAGTCCGTAAGGAATTCATTCAGTCCGTTAGGAATTCATTCAGTGTGAAAAGAATTCAATCAATCTTAAAGAATTAATTCAGTCCGTAAGGAACTAATTCAGTCCGTAAGGAATTAATTCAGTCCGTAAGGAATTAATTAAGTCCGTAAGGAATTAATTAAGTCCGTAAGGAATTAATTCAGTACGTAAGGAAATATTTCAGTCCGTAATTAATTAATTCATTCCTTACGGAATTAATTAAGTCCATAAGGAATTAATTTAGTCTGTAAGGATTTAATTAAGTCCGTAATAAATTAATTCAGTCCGAAAGGAAAAACTTCAGTACGTAAGGAAATAATTCGGTCCGTAATGGATTAATTCAGTACGTAAGGAATTAATTCAGTCAGTAAGGAATTAATTCAGTCCGTAAGGAATTAATTCAGTCCGTAAGGAATTAATTCAGTCCGTAAGGGTTTAATTCAGTCCGTAAGGTATTAATTCAGTCCGTAAGGAATTAATTCAGTCCGTAAGGAATTAATTAAGTCCGTAATGAATTAATTCAGTCCGTATGAAATTAATTCAGTCCGTAAGGAATTCATTCAGTCCGTAAGGAATTAATTCAGTCCGTAAGGAATAAGTTCAGTACGTAAGGAATTAATTCAGTCCGTAATCGATTAATTCAGTCCGTAATGAATTAATTCAGTCCGTATGAAATTAATTCAGTCCGTAAGGAATTAATTCAGTCCGTAAGGAATTAATTCAGTCCGTAAGGAATTATTTTAATTAAGTCCATAAGGAATTAATTCAGTCTGTAAGGATTTAATTAAGTCCGTAATGAATTAATTCAGTCCGTAAGGATTTAATTCAGTCCGTAAGGAATTAATTCAGTCCGTAAGGAATTAATTCAGTCCGTAAGGATTTAATTCAGTCCGTAAGGTATTAATTCAGTCCGTAAGGAATTAATTCAGTCCGTAAGGAATTAATTCATTCCGTAAGGAATTAATTCAGTCCGTAAGGAATTAATTCAGTCCGTAAGGAATTAATTCAGTCCGTAAGGAATTAATTCAGTCCGTAAGGAATAAGTTCAGTACGTAAGGAATTAATTCAGTCCGTAATCGATTAATTAAGTCCGTAATGAATTAATTCAGTCCGTATGAAATTAACTCAGTCCGTAAGGAATTAATTAAGGAATTAATTCAGTCCGTAAGGAATTAATTCAGTCCGTAAGGAATTATTTCAGTCCGTAATTAATTAATTCATTCCTTACGGAATTAATTAAGTCCATAAGGAATTAATTCAGTCTGTAAGGATTTAATTAAGTCCGTAATGAATTAATTCAGTCCGTAAGGAATTAATTCAGTCCGTAAGGAATTAATTCAGTCCGTAAGGAATTAATTCAGTCCGTAAGGATTTAATTCAATCCGTAAGGTATTAATTCAGTCCGTAAGGAATTAATTCAGTCCGTAAGGAATTAATTCAGTCCGTAAGGAGTTAATTCAGTCCGTAAGGAATTAATTCTGTCCGTGAGGATGTAATTCAGTCCGTAAGGAATTAATTCAGTCCGTAAGGAATTAATTAAGTCCGTAAGGAATTAATTAAGTCCGTAAGGAATTAATTCAGTACGTAAGGAAATATTTCAGTCCGTAATTAATTAATTCATTCCTTACGGAATTAATTAATTCCATAAGGAATTAATTTAGTCTGTAAGGATTTAATTAAGTCCGTAATGAATTAATTCAGTCCGTAAGGAAAAACTTCAGTACGTAAGGAAATAATTCAGTCCGTAATGGATTAATTCAGTACGTAAGGAATTAATTCAGTCAGTAAGGAATTAATTCAGTCCGTAAGGAATTAATTCAGTCCGTAAGGAATTAATTCAGTCCGTAAGGGTTTAATTCAGTCCGTAAGGTATTAATTCAGTCCGTAAGGAATTAATTCAGTCCGTAAGGAATTAATTAAGTCCGTAATGAATTAATTCAGTCCGTATGAAATTAATTCAGTCCGTAAGGAATTAATTCAGTCCGTAAGGAATTCGTTCAGTCCGTAAGGAATTCATTCAGTCCGTAAGGAATTAATTCAGTCCGTAATGGATTAATTAAGTCCGTAAGGAATTCATTCAGTCCGTAAGGAATTCATTCAGTGAGAAAAGAATTCAATCAATCTTAAAGAATTAATTCAGTCCGTAAGGAACTAATTCAGTCCGTAAGGAATTAATTCAGTCCGTAAGGAATTAATTAAGTCCGTAAGGAATTAATTAAGTCCGTAAGGAATTAATTCAGTCCGTAAGGAATTATTTCAGTCCGTAATTAATTAATTCATTCCTTACGGAATTAATTTAGTCCATAAGGAATTAATTTAGTCTGTAAGGATTTAATTAAGTCCGTAATGAATTAATTCAGTCAGTAAGGAATTAATTCAGTCCGTAAGGAATTAATTCAGTCCGTAAGGAATTAATTCAGTCCGTAAGGATTTAATTCAGTCCGGAAGGTATTAATTCAGTCCGTAAGGAATTAATTCAGTCCGTAAGGAATTAATTCAGTCCGTAAGGAATAAGTTCAGTACGTAAGGAATTAATTCAGTCCGTAATCGATTAATTCAGTCCGTAATGAATTAATTCAGTCCGTATGAAATTAATTCAGTCCGTAAGGAATTAATTCAGTCCGTAAGGAATTAATTCAGTCCGTAAGGAATTATTTTAATTAAGTCCATAAGGAATTAATTCAGTCTGTAAGGATTTAATTAAGTCCGTAATGAATTAATTCAGTCCGTAAGGATTTAATTCAGTCCGTAAGGAATTAATTCAGTCCGTAAGGAATTAATTCAGTCCGTAAGGATTTAATTCAGTCCGTAAGGTATTAATTCAGTCCGTAAGGAATTAATTCAGTCCGTAAGGAATTAATTCATTCCGTAAGGAATTAATTCAGTCCGTAAGGAATTAATTCAGTCCGTAAGGAATTAATTCAGTCCGTAAGGAATTAATTCAGTCCGTAAGGAATAAGTTCAGTACGTAAGGAATTAATTCAGTCCGTAATCGATTAATTAAGTCCGTAATGAATTAATTCAGTCCGTATGAAATTAACTCAGTCCGTAAGGAATTAATTAAGGAATTAATTCAGTCCGTAAGGAATTAATTCAGTCCGTAAGGAATTATTTCAGTCCGTAATTAATTAATTCATTCCTTACGGAATTAATTAAGTCCATAAGGAATTAATTCAGTCTGTAAGGATTTAATTAAGTCCGTAATGAATTAATTCAGTCCGTAAGGAATTAATTCAGTCCGTAAGGAATTAATTCAGTCCGTAAGGAATTAATTCAGTCCGTAAGGATTTAATTCAATCCGTAAGGTATTAATTCAGTCCGTAAGGAATTAATTCAGTCCGTAAGGAATTAATTCAGTCCGTAAGGAGTTAATTCAGTCCGTAAGGAATTAATTCTGTCCGTGAGGATGTAATTCAGTCCGTAAGGAATTAATTCAGTCCGTAAGGAATTAATTAAGTCCGTAAGGAATTAATTCAGTCCGTAAGGAATTAATTCAGTACGTAAGGAAATATTTCAGTCCGTAATTAATTAATTCAGTACGTAAGGAAATATTTCAGTCCGTAATTAATTAATTCATTCCTTACGGAATTAATTAATTCCATAAGGAATTAATTTAGTCTGTAAGGATTTAATTAAGTCCGTAATGAATTAATTCAGTCCGTAAGGAAAAACTTCAGTACGTAAGGAAATAATTCAGTCCGTAATGGATTAATTCAGTACGTAAGGAATTAATTCAGTCAGTAAGGAATTAATTCAGTCCGTAAGGAATTAATTCAGTCCGTAAGGAATTAATTCAGTCCGTAAGGGTTTAATTCAGTCCGTAAGGTATTAATTCAGTCCGTAAGGAATTAATTCAGTCCGTAAGGAATTAATTAAGTCCGTAATGAATTAATTCAGTCCGTATGAAATTAATTCAGTCCGTAAGGAATTAATTCAGTCCGTAAGGAATTAATTAAGTCCGTAAGGAATTAATTAAGTCCGTAAGGAATTAATTCAGTACGTAAGGAATTATTTCAGTCCGTAATTAATTAATTCATTCCTTACGGAATTAATTTAGTCCATAAGGAATTAATTTAGTCTGTAAGGATTTAATTAAGTCCGTAATGAATTAATTCAGTCAGTAAGGAATTAATTCAGTCCGTAAGGAATTAATTCAGTCCGTAAGGAATAATTCAGTCCGTAAGGATTTAATTCAGTCCGGAAGGTATTAATTCAGTCCGTAAGGAATTAATTCAGTCCGTAAGGAATTAATTCAGTCCGTAAGGAATAAGTTCAGTACGTAAGGAATTAATTCAGTCCGTAATCGATTAATTCAGTCCGTAATTAATTAATTCAGTCCGTATGAAATTAATTCAGTCCGTAAGGAATTAATTCAGTCCGTAAGGAATTAATTCAGTCCGTAAGGAATTATTTTAATTAAGTCCATAAGGAATTAATTCAGTCTGTAAGGATTTAATTAAGTCCGTAATGAATTAATTCAGTCCGTAAGGATTTAATTCAGTCCGTAAGGAATTAATTCAGTCCGTAAGGAATTAATTCAGTCCGTAAGGATTTAATTCAGTCCGTAAGGTATTAATTCAGTCCGTAAGGAATTAATTCAGTCCGTAAGGAATTAATTCAGTCCGTAAGGAATTAATTCAGTCCGTAAGGAATTAATTCAGTCCGTAAGGAATTAATTCAGTCCGTAAGGAATTAATTCAGTCCGTAAGGAATTAATTCAGTCCGTAAGGAATAAGTTCAGTACGTAAGGAATTAATTCAGTCCGTAATCGATTAATTAAGTCCGTAATGAATTAATTCAGTCCGTATGAAATTAACTCAGTCCGTAAGGAATTAATTAAGGAATTAATTCAGTCCGTAAGGAATTAATTCAGTCCGTAAGGAATTATTTCAGTCCGTAATTAATTAATTCATTCCTTACGGAATTAATTAAGTCCATAAGGAATTAATTCAGTCTGTAAGGATTTAATTAAGTCCGTAATGAATTAATTCAGTCCGTAAGGAATTAATTCAGTCCGTAAGGAATTAATTCAGTCCGTAAGGAATTAATTCAGTCCGTAAGGATTTAATTCAATCCGTAAGGTATTAATTCAGTCCGTAAGGAATTAATTCAGTCCGTAAGGAATTAATTCAGTCCGTAAGGAGTTAATTCAGTCCGTAAGGAATTAATTCTGTCCGTGAGGATGTAATTCAGTCCGTAAGGAATTAATTCAGTCCGTAAGGAATTAATTAAGTCCGTAAGGAATTAATTAAGTCCGTAAGGAATTAATTCAGTACGTAAGGAAATATTTCAGTCCGTAATTAATTAATTCATTCCTTACGGAATTAATTAATTCCATAAGGAATTAATTTAGTCTGTAAGGATTTAATTAAGTCCGTAATGAATTAATTCAGTCCGTAAGGAAAAACTTCAGTACGTAAGGAAATAATTCAGTCCGTAATGGATTAATTCAGTACGTAAGGAATTAATTCAGTCAGTAAGGAATTAATTCAGTCCGTAAGGAATTAATTCAGTCCGTAAGGAATTAATTCAGTCCGTAAGGGTTTAATTCAGTCCGTAAGGTATTAATTCAGTCCGTAAGGAATTAATTCAGTCCGTAAGGAATTAATTAAGTCCGTAATGAATTAATTCAGTCCGTATGAAATTAATTCAGTCCGTAAGGAATTAATTCAGTCCGTAAGGAATTAATTAAGTCCGTAAGGAATTAATTAAGTCCGTAAGGAATTAATTCAGTACGTAAGGAATTATTTCAGTCCGTAATTAATTAATTCATTCCTTACGGAATTAATTTAGTCCATAAGGAATTAATTTAGTCTGTAAGGATTTAATTAAGTCCGTAATGAATTAATTCAGTCAGTAAGGAATTAATTCAGTCCGTAAGGAATTAATTCAGTCCGTAAGGAATAATTCAGTCCGTAAGGATTTAATTCAGTCCGGAAGGTATTAATTCAGTCCGTAAGGAATTAATTCAGTCCGTAAGGAATTAATTCAGTCCGTAAGGAATAAGTTCAGTACGTAAGGAATTAATTCAGTCCGTAATCGATTAATTCAGTCCGTAAGGAATTAATTAAGTCCGTAAGGAATTAATTAAGTCCGTAAGGAATTAATTCAGTACGTAAGGAATTATTTCAGTCCGTAATTAATTAATTCATTCCTTACGGAATTAATTTAGTCCATAAGGAATTAATTTAGTCTGTAAGGATTTAATTAAGTCCGTAATGAATTAATTCAGTCAGTAAGGAATTAATTCAGTCCGTAAGGAATTAATTCAGTCCGTAAGGAATAATTCAGTCCGTAAGGATTTAATTCAGTCCGGAAGGTATTAATTCAGTCCGTAAGGAATTAATTCAGTCCGTAAGGAATTAATTCAGTCCGTAAGGAATAAGTTCAGTACGTAAGGAATTAATTCAGTCCGTAATCGATTAATTCAGTCCGTAATGAATTAATTCAGTCCGTATGAAATTAATTCAGTCCGTAAGGAATTAATTCAGTCCGTAAGGAATTAATTCAGTCCGTAAGGAATTATTTTAATTAAGTCCATAAGGAATTAATTCAGTCTGTAAGGATTTAATTAAGTCCGTAATGAATTAATTCAGTCCGTAAGGATTTAATTCAGTCCGTAAGGAATTAATTCAGTCCGTAAGGAATTAATTCAGTCCGTAAGGATTTAATTCAGTCCGTAAGGTATTAATTCAGTCCGTAAGGAATTAATTCAGTCCGTAAGGAATTAATTCAGTCCGTAAGGAATTAATTCAGTCCGTAAGGAATTAATTCAGTCCGTAAGGAATTAATTCAGTCCGTAAGGAATTAATTCAGTCCGTAAGGAATTAATTCAGTCCGTAAGGAATAAGTTCAGTACGTAAGGAATTAATTCAGTCCGTAATCGATTAATTAAGTCCGTAATGAATTAATTCAGTCCGTATGAAATTAACTCAGTCCGTAAGGAATTAATTAAGGAATTAATTCAGTCCGTAAGGAATTAATTCAGTCCGTAAGGAATTATTTCAGTCCGTAATTAATTAATTCATTCCTTACGGAATTAATTAAGTCCATAAGGAATTAATTCAGTCTGTAAGGATTTAATTAAGTCCGTAATGAATTAATTCAGTCCGTAAGGATTTAATTCAGTCCGTAAGGAATTAATTCAGTCCGTAAGGAATTAATTCAGTCCGTAAGGATTTAATTCAGTCCGTAAGGTATTAATTCAGTCCGTAAGGAATTAATTCAGTCCGTAAGGAATTAATTCAGTCCGTAAGGAATTAATTCAGTCCGTAAGGAATTAATTCAGTCCGTAAGGAATTAATTCAGTCCGTAAGGAATTAATTCAGTCCGTAAGGAATTAATTCAGTCCGTAAGGAATAAGTTCAGTACGTAAGGAATTAATTCAGTCCGTAATCGATTAATTAAGTCCGTAATGAATTAATTCAGTCCGTATGAAATTAACTCAGTCCGTAAGGAATTAATTAAGGAATTAATTCAGTCCGTAAGGAATTAATTCAGTCCGTAAGGAATTATTTCAGTCCGTAATTAATTAATTCATTCCTTACGGAATTAATTAAGTCCATAAGGAATTAATTCAGTCTGTAAGGATTTAATTAAGTCCGTAATGAATTAATTCAGTCCGTAAGGATTTAATTCAGTCCGTAAGGAATTAATTCAGTCCGTAAGGAATTAATTCAGTCCGTAAGGATTTAATTCAGTCCGTAAGGTATTAATTCAGTCCGTAAGGAATTAATTCAGTCCGTAAGGAATTAATTCATTCCGTAAGGAATTAATTCAGTCCGTAAGGAATTAATTCAGTCCGTAAGGAATTAATTCAGTCCGTAAGGAATTAATTCAGTCCGTAAGGAATAAGTTCAGTACGTAAGGAATTAATTCAGTCCGTAATCGATTAATTAAGTCCGTAATGAATTAATTCAGTCCGTATGAAATTAACTCAGTCCGTAGGGAATTAATCAAGGAATTAATTCAGTCCGTAAGGAATTAATTCAGTCCGTAAGGAATTATTTCTGTCCGTAATTAATTAATTCATTCCTTACGGAATTAATTAAGTCCATAAGGAATTAATTCAGTCTGTAAGGATTTAATTAAGTCCGTAATGAATTAATTCAGTCCGTAAGGAATTAATTCAGTCCGTAAGGAATTAATTCAGTCCGTAAGGAATTAATTCAGTCCGTAAGGATTTAATTCAATCCGTAAGGTATTAATTCAGTCCGTAAGGAATTAATTCAGTCCGTAAGGAATTAATTCAGTCCGTAAGGAGTTAATTCAGTCCGTAAGGAATTAATTCAGTCCGTAAGGAATTAATTCAGTCCGTAAGGAATTAATTCAGTCCGTAAGGAATTAATTAAGTCCGTAAGGAATTAATTAAGTCCGTAAGGAATTAATTCAGTACGTAAGGAAATATTTCAGTCCGTAATTAATTAATTCATTCCTTACGGAATTAATTAATTCCATAAGGAATTAATTTAGTCTGTAAGGATTTAATTAAGTCCGTAATGAATTAATTCAGTCCGTAAGGAAAAACTTCAGTACGTAAGGAAATAATTCAGTCCGTAATGGATTAATTCAGTACGTAAGGAATTAATTCAGTCAGTAAGGAATTAATTCAGTCCGTAAGGAATTCATTCAGTCCGTAAGGAATTAATTCAGTCCGTAAGGGTTTAATTCAGTCCGTAAGGTATTAATTCAGTCCGTAAGGAATTAATTCAGTCCGTAAGGAATTAATTAAGTCCGTAATGAATTAATTCAGTCCGTATGAAATTAATTCAGTCCGTAAGGAATTAATTCAGTCCGTAAGGAATTAATTCAGTCCGTAAGGAATTAATTCAGTCCGTAAGGAATTAATTAAGTCCGTAAGGAATTAATTAAGTCCGTAAGGAATTAATTCAGTCCGTAAGGAATTATTTCAGTCCGTAATTAATTAATTCATTCCTTACGGAATTAATTTAGTCCATAAGGAATTAATTTAGTCTGTAAGGATTTAATTAAGTCCGTAATGAATTAATTCAGTCAGTAAGGAATTAATTCAGTCCGTAAGGAATTAATTCAGTCCGTAAGGAATAATTCAGTCCGTAAGGATTTAATTCAGTCCGGAAGGTATTAATTCAGTCCGTAAGGAATTAATTCAGTCCGTAAGGAAGTAATTCAGTCCGTAAGGAATAAGTTCAGTACGTAAGGAATTAATTCAGTCCGTAATCGATTAATTCAGTCCGTAATGAATTAATTCAGTCCGTATGAAATTAATTCAGTCCGTAAGGAATTAATTCAGTCCGTAAGGAATTAATTCAGTCCGTAAGGAATTATTTTAATTAAGTCCATAAGGAATTAATTCAGTCTGTAAGGATTTAATTAAGTCCGTAATGAATTAATTCAGTCCGTAAGGATTTAATTCAGTCCGTAAGGAATTAATTCAGTCCGTAAGGAATTAATTCAGTCCGTAAGGATTTAATTCAGTCCGTAAGGTATTAATTCAGTCCGTAAGGAATTAATTCAGTCCGTAAGGAATTAATTCAGTCCGTAAGGAATTAATTCAGTCCGTAAGGAATTAATTCAGTCCGTAAGGAATTAATTCAGTCCGTAAGGAATTAATTCAGTCCGTAAGGAATTAATTCAGTCCGTAAGGAATAAGTTCAGTACGTAAGGAATTAATTCAGTCCGTAATCGATTAATTAAGTCCGTAATGAATTAATTCAGTCCGTATGAAATTAACTCAGTCCGTAAGGAATTAATTAAGGAATTAATTCAGTCCGTAAGGAATTAATTCAGTCCGTAAGGAATTATTTCAGTCCGTAATTAATTAATTCATTCCTTACGGAATTAATTAAGTCCATAAGGAATTAATTCAGTCTGTAAGGATTTAATTAAGTCCGTAATGAATTAATTCAGTCCGTAAGGAATTAATTCAGTCCGTAAGGAATTAATTCAGTCCGTAAGGAATTAATTCAGTCTGTAAGGATTTAATTAAGTCCGTAATGAATTAATTCAGTCCGTAAGGAATTAATTCAGTCCGTAAGGAATTAATTCAGTCCGTAAGGAATTAATTCAGTCCGTAAGGATTTAATTCAATCCGTAAGGTATTAATTCAGTCCGTAAGGAATTAATTCAGTCCGTAAGGAATTAATTCAGTCCGTAAGGAGTTAATTCAGTCCGTAAGGAATTAATTCTGTCCGTGAGGATGTAATTCAGTCCGTAAGGAATTAATTCAGTCCGTAAGGAATTAATTAAGTCCGTAAGGAATTAATTAAGTCCGTAAGGAATTAATTCAGTACGTAAGGAAATATTTCAGTCCGTAATTAATTCATTCATTCCTTACGGAATTAATTAAGTCCATAAGGAATTAATTCAGTCTGTAAGGATTTAATTAAGTCCGTAATGAATTAATTCAGTCCGTAAGGAATTAATTCAGTCCGTAAGGAATTAATTCAGTCCGTAAGGAATTAATTCAGTCCGTAAGGATTTAATTCAATCCGTAAGGTATTAATTCAGTCCGTAAGGAATTAATTCAGTCCGTAAGGAATTAATTCAGTCCGTAAGGAGTTAATTCAGTCCGTAAGGAATTAATTCTGTCCGTGAGGATGTAATTCAGTCCGTAAGGAATTAATTCAGTCCGTAAGGAATTAATTAAGTCCGTAAGGAATTAATTAAGTCCGTAAGGAATTAATTCAGTACGTAAGGAAATATTTCAGTCCGTAATTAATTAATTCATTCCTTACGGAATTAATTAAATCCATAAGGAATTAATTTAGTCTGTAAGGATTTAATTAAGTCCGTAATGAATTAATTCAGTCCGTAAGGAAAAACTTCAGTACGTAAGGAAATAATTCAGTCCGTAATGGATTAATTCAGTACGTAAGGAATTAATTCAGTCAGTAAGGAATTAATTCAGTCCGTAAGGAATTAATTCAGTCCGTAAGGAATTAATTCAGTCCGTAAGGGTTTAATTCAGTCCGTAAGGTATTAATTCAGTCCGTAAGGAATTAATTCAGTCCGTAAGGAATTAATTAAGTCCGTAATGAATTAATTCAGTCCGTATGAAATTAATTCAGTCCGTAAGGAATTCATTCAGTCCGTAAGGAATTCGTTCAGTCCGTAAGGAATTCATTCAGTCTGTAAGGAATTAATTCAGTCCGCAATGGATTAATTAAGTCCGTAAGGAATTCATTCAGTCCGTAAGGAATTCATTCAGTGAGAAAAGAATTCAATCAATCTTAAAGAATTAATTCTGTCCGTGAGGATGTAATTCAGTCCGTAAGGAATTAATTCAGTCCGTAAGGAATTAATTAAGTCCGTAAGGAATTAATTAAGTCCGTAAGGAATTAATTCAGTACGTAAGGAAATATTTCAGTCCGTAATTAATTAATTCATTCCTTACGGAATTAATTAAGTCCATAAGGAATTAATTTAGTCTGTAACGATTTAATTCAGTCCGTAATGGATTAATTCAGTACGTAAGGAATTAATTCAGTCAGTAAGGAATTAATTCAGTCCGTAAGGAATTAATTCAGTCCGTAAGGAATTAATTCAGTCCGTAAGGGTTTAATTCAGTCCGTAAGGTATTAATTCAGTCCGTAAGGAATTAATTCAGTCCGTAAGGAATTAATTAAGTCCGTAATGAATTAATTCAGTCCGTATGAAATTAATTCAGTCCGTAAGGAATTCATTCAGTCCGTAAGGAATTCGTTCAGTCCGTAAGGAATTCATTCAGTCCGTAAGGAATTAATTCAGTCCGCAATGGATTAATTAAGTCCGTAAGGAATTCATTCAGTCCGTAAGGAATTAATTCAGTCCGTAAGGAATTAATTCAGTCCGTAATGGATTAATTAAGTCCGTAATGAATTAATTCAGTCCGTATGAAATTAATTCAGTCCGTAAGGAATTCATTCAGTCCGTAAGGAGTTCATTCAGTCCGTAAGGAATTAATTCAGTCCGTATGAAATTAATTCAGTCCGTAAGGAATTCATTCAGTCCGTAAGGAATTCATTCAGTGAGAAAAGAATTCATTCAATCTTAAAGAATTAATTCAGTCCGTAAGGAACTAATTCAGTCCGTAAGGAATTAATTCAGTCCGTAAGGAATTAATTAAGTCCGTAAGGAATTAATTAAGTCCGTAAGGAATTAATTCAGTCCGTAAGGAATTATTTCAGTCCGTAATTAATTAATTCATTCCTTACGGAATTAATTAAGTCCATAAGGAATTAATTTAGTCTGTAAGGATTTAATTAAGTCCGTAATGAATTAATTCAGTCCGTAAGGAATAACTTCAGTACGTAAGGAAATAATTCAGTCCGTAATGGATTAATTCAGTACGTAATGAATTAATTCAGTCCGTATGAAATTAATTCAGTCCGTAAGGAATTCATTCAGTCCGTAAGGAATTCATTCAGTCCGTAAGGAATAAGTTCAGTCTGTAAGGAATTAATTCAGTCCGTAATGGATTAATTAAGTCCGTAATGAATTAATTCAGTCCGTATGAAATTAATTCAGTCCGTAAGGAATTCATTCAGTCCGTAAGGAATTCATTCAGTCCGTAAGGAATTAATTCAGTCCGTATGAAATTAATTCAGTCCGTAATGAATTAATTCAGTCCGTATGAAATTAATTCAGTCCGTAAGGAATTCATTCAGTCCGTAAGGAATTCGTTCAGTCCGTAAGGAATTCATTCAGTCCGTAAGGAATTCATTCAGTGAGAAAAGAATTCAATCAATCTTAAAGAATTAATTCAGTCCGTAAGGAACTAATTCAGTCCGTAAGGAATTAATTCAGTCCGTAAGGAATTAATTCAGTCCGTAAGGAATTAATTAAGTCCGTAAGGAATTAATTAAGTCCGTAAGGAATTAATTCAGTCCGTAAGGAATTATTTCAGTCCGTAATTAATTAATTCATTCCTTACGGAATTAATTTAGTCCATAAGGAATTAATTTAGTCAGTAAGGAATTAATTCAGTCCGTAAGGAATTAATTCAGTCCGTAAGGAATTAATTCAGTCCGTAAGGATTTAATTCAGTCCGGAAGGTATTAATTCAGTCCGTAAGGAATTAATTCAGTCCGTAAGGAATTAATTCAGTCCGTAAGGAATAAGTTCAGTACGTAAGGAATTAATTCAGTCCGTAATCGATTAATTCAGTCCGTAATGAATTAATTCAGTCCGTATGAAATTAATTCAGTCCGTAAGGAATTATTTTAATTAAGTCCATAAGGAATTAATTCAGTCTGTAAGGATTTAATTAAGTCCGTAATGAATTAATTCAGTCCGTAAGGATTTAATTCAGTCCGTAAGGAATTAATTCAGTCCGTAAGGAATTAATTCAGTCCGTAAGGATTTAATTCAGTCCGTAAGGAATTAATTCAGTCCGTAAGGAATTAATTCAGTCCGTAAGGAATTAATTCAGTCCGTAAGGAATAAGTTCAGTACGTAAGGAATTAATTCAGTCCGTAATCTATTAATTAAGTCCGTAATGAATTAATTCAGTCCGTATGAAATTAACTCAGTCCGTAAGGAATTAATTCAGTCCGTAAGGAATTAATTCAGTCCGTAAGGAATTAATTCAGTCCGTAAGGAATTAATTCAGTCCGTAAGGAATTATTTCAGTCCGTAATTAATTAATTCATTCCTTACGGAATTAATTAAGTCCATAAGGAATTAATTTAGTCTGTAAGGATTTAATTAAGTCCGTAATGAATTAATTCAGTCCGTAAGGAATAACTTCAGTACGTAAGGAAATAATTCAGTCCGTAATGGATTAATTCAGTACGTAATGAATTAATTCAGTCCGTATGAAATTAATTCAGTCCGTAAGGAATTCATTCAGTCCGTAAGGAATTCATTCAGTCCGTAAGGAATAAGTTCAGTCTGTAAGGAATTAATTCAGTCCGTAATGGATTAATTAAGTCCGTAATGAATTAATTCAGTCCGTATGAAATTAATTCAGTCCGTAAGGAATTCATTCAGTCCGTAATGAATTAATTCAGTCCGTAAGGAATAACTTCAGTACGTAAGGAAATAATTCAGTCCGTAATGGATTAATTCAGTACGTAATGAATTAATTCAGTCCGTATGAAATTAATTCAGTCCGTAAGGAATTCATTCAGTCCGTAAGGAATTCATTCAGTCCGTAAGGAATAAGTTCAGTCTGTAAGGAATTAATTCAGTCCGTAATGGATTAATTAAGTCCGTAATGAATTAATTCAGTCCGTATGAAATTAATTCAGTCCGTAAGGAATTCATTCAGTCCGTAAGGAATTCATTCAGTCCGTAAGGAATTAATTCAGTCCGTATGAAATTAATTCAGTCCGTAAGGAATTCATTCAGTCCGTAAGGAATTCATTCAGTGTGAAAAGAATTCAATCAATCTTAAAGAATTAATTCAGTCCGTAAGGAACTAATTCAGTCCGTAAGGAATTAATTCAGTCCGTAAGGAATTAATTAAGTCCGTAAGGAATTAATTAAGTCCGTAATGAATTAATTCAGTCCGTATGAAATTAATTCAGTCCGTAAGGAATTCATTCAGTCCGTAAGGAATTCGTTCAGTCCGTAAGGAATTCATTCAGTCCGTAAGGAATTCATTCAGTGAGAAAAGAATTCAATCAATCTTAAAGAATTAATTCAGTCCGTAAGGAACTAATTCAGTCCGTAAGGAATTAATTCAGTCCGTAAGGAATTAATTCAGTCCGTAAGGAATTAATTAAGTCCGTAAGGAATTAATTAAGTCCGTAAGGAATTAATTCAGTCCGTAAGGAATTATTTCAGTCCGTAATTAATTAATTCATTCCTTACGGAATTAATTTAGTCCATAAGGAATTAATTTAGTCAGTAAGGAATTAATTCAGTCCGTAAGGAATTAATTCAGTCCGTAAGGAATTAATTCAGTCCGTAAGGATTTAATTCAGTCCGGAAGGTATTAATTCAGTCCGTAAGGAATTAATTCAGTCCGTAAGGAATTAATTCAGTCCGTAAGGAATAAGTTCAGTACGTAAGGAATTAATTCAGTCCGTAATCGATTAATTCAGTCCGTAATGAATTAATTCAGTCCGTATGAAATTAATTCAGTCCGTAAGGAATTATTTTAATTAAGTCCATAAGGAATTAATTCAGTCTGTAAGGATTTAATTAAGTCCGTAATGAATTAATTCAGTCCGTAAGGATTTAATTCAGTCCGTAAGGAATTAATTCAGTCCGTAAGGAATTAATTCAGTCCGTAAGGATTTAATTCAGTCCGTAAGGAATTAATTCAGTCCGTAAGGAATTAATTCAGTCCGTAAGGAATTAATTCAGTCCGTAAGGAATAAGTTCAGTACGTAAGGAATTAATTCAGTCCGTAATCTATTAATTAAGTCCGTAATGAATTAATTCAGTCCGTATGAAATTAACTCAGTCCGTAAGGAATTAATTCAGTCCGTAAGGAATTAATTCAGTCCGTAAGGAATTAATTCAGTCCGTAAGGAATTAATTCAGTCCGTAAGGAATTATTTCAGTCCGTAATTAATTAATTCATTCCTTACGGAATTAATTAAGTCCATAAGGAATTAATTTAGTCTGTAAGGATTTAATTAAGTCCGTAATGAATTAATTCAGTCCGTAAGGAATAACTTCAGTACGTAAGGAAATAATTCAGTCCGTAATGGATTAATTCAGTACGTAATGAATTAATTCAGTCCGTATGAAATTAATTCAGTCCGTAAGGAATTCATTCAGTCCGTAAGGAATTCATTCAGTCCGTAAGGAATAAGTTCAGTCTGTAAGGAATTAATTCAGTCCGTAATGGATTAATTAAGTCCGTAATGAATTAATTCAGTCCGTATGAAATTAATTCAGTCCGTAAGGAATTCATTCAGTCCGTAATGAATTAATTCAGTCCGTAAGGAATAACTTCAGTACGTAAGGAAATAATTCAGTCCGTAATGGATTAATTCAGTACGTAATGAATTAATTCAGTCCGTATGAAATTAATTCAGTCCGTAAGGAATTCATTCAGTCCGTAAGGAATTCATTCAGTCCGTAAGGAATAAGTTCAGTCTGTAAGGAATTAATTCAGTCCGTAATGGATTAATTAAGTCCGTAATGAATTAATTCAGTCCGTATGAAATTAATTCAGTCCGTAAGGAATTCATTCAGTCCGTAAGGAATTCATTCAGTCCGTAAGGAATTAATTCAGTCCGTATGAAATTAATTCAGTCCGTAAGGAATTCATTCAGTCCGTAAGGAATTCATTCAGTGTGAAAAGAATTCAATCAATCTTAAAGAATTAATTCAGTCCGTAAGGAACTAATTCAGTCCGTAAGGAATTAATTCAGTCCGTAAGGAATTAATTAAGTCCGTAAGGAATTAATTAAGTCCGTAATGAATTAATTCAGTCCGTATGAAATTAATTCAGTCCGTAAGGAATTCATTCAGTCCGTAAGGAATTCGTTCAGTCCGTAAGGAATTCATTCAGTCCGTAAGGAATTCATTCAGTGAGAAAAGAATTCAATCAATCTTAAAGAATTAATTCAGTCCGTAAGGAACTAATTCAGTCCGTAAGGAATTAATTCAGTCCGTAAGGAACTAATTCAGTCCGTAAGGAATTAATTAAGTCCGTAAGGAATTAATTAAGTCCGTAAGGAATTAATTCAGTCCGTAAGGAATTATTTCAGTCCGTAATTAATTAATTCATTCCTTACGGAATTAATTTAGTCCATAAGGAATTAATTTAGTCAGTAAGGAATTAATTCAGTCCGTAAGGAATTAATTCAGTCCGTAAGGAATTAATTCAGTCCGTAAGGATTTAATTCAGTCCGGAAGGTATTAATTCAGTCCGTAAGGAATTAATTCAGTCCGTAAGGAATTAATTCAGTCCGTAAGGAATAAGTTCAGTACGTAAGGAATTAATTCAGTCCGTAATCGATTAATTCAGTCCGTAATGAATTAATTCAGTCCGTATGAAATTAATTCAGTCCGTAAGGAATTATTTTAATTAAGTCCATAAGGAATTAATTCAGTCTGTAAGGATTTAATTAAGTCCGTAATGAATTAATTCAGTCCGTAAGGATTTAATTCAGTCCGTAAGGAATTAATTCAGTCCGTAAGGAATTAATTCAGTCCGTAAGGATTTAATTCAGTCCGTAAGGAATTAATTCAGTCCGTAAGGAATTAATTCAGTCCGTAAGGAATTAATTCAGTCCGTAAGGAATAAGTTCAGTACGTAAGGAATTAATTCAGTCCGTAATCTATTAATTAAGTCCGTAATGAATTAATTCAGTCCGTATGAAATTAACTCAGTCCGTAAGGAATTAGTTCAGTCCGTAAGGAATTAATTCAGTCCGTAAGGAATTAATTCAGTCCGTAAGGAATTAATTCAGTCCGTAAGGAATTATTTCAGTCCGTAATTAATTAATTCATTCCTTACGGAATTAATTAAGTCCATAAGGAATTAATTTAGTCTGTAAGGATTTAATTAAGTCCGTAATGAATTAATTCAGTCCGTAAGGAATAACTTCAGTACGTAAGGAAATAATTCAGTCCGTAATGGATTAATTCAGTACGTAATGAATTAATTCAGTCCGTATGAAATTAATTCAGTCCGTAAGGAATTCATTCAGTCCGTAAGGAATTCATTCAGTCCGTAAGGAATAAGTTCAGTCTGTAAGGAATTAATTCAGTCCGTAATGGATTAATTAAGTCCGTAATGAATTAATTCAGTCCGTATGAAATTAATTCAGTCCGTAAGGAATTCATTCAGTCCGTAAGGAATTCATTCAGTCCGTAAGGAATTAATTCAGTCCGTATGAAATTAATTCAGTCCGTAAGGAATTCATTCAGTCCGTAAGGAATTCATTCAGTGTGAAAAGAATTCAATCAATCTTAAAGAATTAATTCAGTCCGTAAGGAACTAATTCAGTCCGTAAGGAATTAATTCAGTCCGTAAGGAATTAATTAAGTCCGTAAGGAATTAATTAAGTCCGTAAGGAATTAATTCAGTACGTAAGGAAATATTTCAGTCCGTAACTAATTAATTCATTCCTTACGGAATTAATTAAGTCCATAAGGAATTAATTCAGTCAGTAAGGAATTAATTCAGTCCGTAAGGAATTAATTCAGTCCGTAAGGAATTAATTCAGTCCGTAAGGGTTTAATTCAGTCCGTAAGGTATTAATTCAGTCCGTAAGGAATTAATTCAGTCCGTAAGGAATTAATTAAGTCCGTAATGAATTAATTCAGTCCGTATGAAATTAATTCAGTCCGTAAGGAATTCATTCAGTCCGTAAGGAATTCGTTCAGTCCGTAAGGAATTCATTCAGTCCGTAAGGAATTCATTCAGTGAGAAAAGAATTCAATCAATCTTAAAGAATTAATTCAGTCCGTAAGGAACTAATTCAGTCCGTAAGGAATTAATTCAGTCCGTAAGGAATTAATTCAGTCCGTAAGGAATTAATTCAGTCCGTAAGGAATTAATTCAGTCCGTAAGGAATAAGTTCAGTACGTAAGGAATTAATTCAGTCCGTAATCAATTAATTAAGTCCGTAATGAATTAATTCAGTCCGTATGAAATTAACTCAGTCCGTAAGGAATTAATTAAGGAATTAATTCAGTCCGTAAGGAATTAATTCAGTCCATAAGGAATTATTTCAGTCCGTAATTAATTAATTCATTCCTTACGGAATTAATTAAGTCCATAAGGAATTAATTCAGTCTGTAAGGATTTAATTAAGTCCGTAATGAATTAATTCAGTCCGTAAGGAATTAATTCAGTCCGTAAGGAATTAATTCAGTCCGTAAGGAATTAATTCAGTCCGTAAGGATTTAATTCAATCCGTAAGGTATTAATTCAGTCCGTAAGGAATTAATTCAGTCCGTAAGGAATTAATTCAGTCCGTAAGGAATTAATTCAGTCCGTAAGGAATTAATTCAGTCCGTAAGGAATTATTTTAATTAAGTCCATAAGGAATTAATTCAGTCTGTAAGGATTTAATTAAGTCCGTAATGAATTAATTCAGTCCGTAAGGATTTAATTCAGTCCGTAAGGAATTAATTCAGTCCGTAAGGAATTAATTCAGTCCGTAAGGATTTAATTCAGTCCGTAAGGTATTAATTCAGTCCGTAAGGAATTAATTCAGTCCGTAAGGAATTAATTCAGTCCGTAAGGAATTAATTCAGTCCGTAAGGAATTAATTCAGTCCGTAAGGAATTAATTCAGTCCGTAAGGAATTAATTCAGTCCGTAAGGAATAAGTTCAGTACGTAAGGAATTAATTCAGTCCGTAATCAATTAATTAAGTCCGTAATGAATTAATTCAGTCCGTATGAAATTAACTCAGTCCGTAAGGAATTAATTAAGGAATTAATTCAGTCCGTAAGGAATTAATTCAGTCCATAAGGAAATATTTCAGTCCGTAACTAATTAATTCATTCCTTACGGAATTAATTAAGTCCATAAGGAATTAATTCAGTCAGTAAGGAATTAATTCAGTCCGTAAGGAATTAATTCAGTCCGTAAGGAATTAATTCAGTCCGTAAGGGTTTAATTCAGTCCGTAAGGTATTAATTCAGTCCGTAAGGAATTAATTCAGTCCGTAAGGAATTAATTAAGTCCGTAATGAATTAATTCAGTCCGTATGAAATTAATTCAGTCCGTAAGGAATTCATTCAGTCCGTAAGGAATTCGTTCAGTCCGTAAGGAATTCATTCAGTCCGTAAGGAATTCATTCAGTGAGAAAAGAATTCAATCAATCTTAAAGAATTAATTCAGTCCGTAAGGAACTAATTCAGTCCGTAAGGAATTAATTCAGTCCGTAAGGAATTAATTCAGTCCGTAAGGAATTAATTCAGTCCGTAAGGAATTAATTCAGTCCGTAAGGAATAAGTTCAGTACGTAAGGAATTAATTCAGTCCGTAATCAATTAATTAAGTCCGTAATGAATTAATTCAGTCCGTATGAAATTAACTCAGTCCGTAAGGAATTAATTCAGTCCATAAGGAATTATTTCAGTCCGTAATTAATTAATTCATTCCTTACGGAATTAATTAAGTCCATAAGGAATTAATTCAGTCTGTAAGGATTTAATTAAGTCCGTAATGAATTAATTCAGTCCGTAAGGAATTAATTCAGTCCGTAAGGAATTAATTCAGTCCGTAAGGAATTAATTCAGTCCGTAAGGATTTAATTCAATCCGTAAGGTATTAATTCAGTCCGTAAGGAATTAATTCAGTCCATAAGGAATTATTTCAGTCCGTAATTAATTAATTCATTCCTTACGGAATTAATTAAGTCCATAAGGAATTAATTCAGTCTGTAAGGATTTAATTAAGTCCGTAATGAATTAATTCAGTCCGTAAGGAATTAATTCAGTCCGTAAGGAATTAATTCAGTCCGTAAGGAATTAATTCAGTCCGTAAGGATTTAATTCAATCCGTAAGGTATTAATTCAGTCCGTAAGGAATTAATTCAGTCCGTAAGGAATTAATTCAGTCCGTAAGGAGTTAATTCAGTCCGTAAGGAATTAATTCTGTCCGTGAGGTATTAATTCAGTCCGTAAGGAATTAATTCAGTCCGTAAGGAATTAATTAAGTCCGTAATGAATTAATTCAGTCCGTATGAAATTAATTCAGTCCGTAAGGAATTCATTCAGTCCGTAAGGAATTCATTCAGTCCGTAAGGAATAAGTTCAGTACGTAAGGAATTAATTCAGTCCGTAATGGATTAATTAAGTCCGTAATGAATTAATTCAGTCCGTAAGGAATTAATTCAGTCCGTAAGGAATTCATTCAGTCCGTAAGGAATTCATTCAGTCCGTAAGGAACTAATTCAGTGAGAAAGGAATTCAATCAATCTTAAAGAATTAATTCAGTCCGTAAGGAACTAATTCAGTCCGTAAGGAATTAATTCCGTAAGTAATAAATTAATTAAGTCCGTAAGGAATTAATTAAGTCCGTAAGGAATTAATTAAGTCCGTAAGGAATTATTTCAGTCCGTAATTAATTAATTCATTCCTTACGGAATTAATTAAGTCCATAAGGAATTAATTTAGTCTGTAAGGATTTAATTCAGTCCGTAATGAATTAATTCAGTCCGTAAGGAATAACTTCAGTACGTAAGGAAATAATTCAGTCCGTAATGGATTAATTCAGTACGTAAGGAATTAATTCAGTCAGTAAGGAATTAATTCAGTCCGTAAGGAATAAGTTCAGTCCGTAAGGAATTATTGCAGTCCGTAATTAATTAATTAATTCCTTACGGAATTAATTAAGTCCATAAGGAATTAATTCAGTCTGTAAGGATTTAATTAAGTCCGTAATGAATTAATTCAGTCCGTATGAAATAAATTCAGTCCGTAAGGAATTCATTCAGTCCGTAAGGAATTCATTCAGTCCGTAAGGAATTCATTCAGTCCGTAAGGAATTAATTCAGTCCGTAAGGAATTAATTCAGTCCGTAAGGAATTAATTCAGTCCGTAAGGAATTAATTCAGTCCGTAAGGAATTAATTCAGTCCGTAAGGAATTAATTCAGTCCGTAAGGAATAAGTTCAGTACGTAAGGAATTAATTCAGTCCGTAATCGATTAATTAAGTCCGTAATGAATTAATTCAGTCCGTATGAAATTAACTCAGTCCGTAAGGAATTAATTAAGGAATTAATTCAGTCCGTAAGGAATTAATTCAGTCCGTAAGGAATTAATTCAGTCCGTAAGGAATTATTTCAGTCCGTAATTAATTAATTCATTCCTTACGGAATTAATTAAGTCCATAAGGAATTAATTCAGTCTGTAAGGATTTAATTAAGTCCGTAATGAATTAATTCAGTCCGTAAGGAATTAATTCAGTCCGTAAGGAATTAATTCAGTCCGTAAGGAATTAATTCAGTCCGTAAGGATTTAATTCAATCCGTAAGGTATTAATTCAGTCCGTAAGGAATTAATTCAGTCCGTAAGGAATTAATTCAGTCCGTAAGGAGTTAATTCAGTCCGTAAGGAATTAATTCTGTCCGTGAGGATGTAATTCAGTCCGTAAGGTATTAATTCAGTCCGTAAGGAATTAATTCAATCCGTAAGGAATTAATTCAGTCCGTAAGGATTTAATTCAGTCCGTAAGGTATTAATTCCGTCCGTAAGGAATTAATTCAGTACGTAAGGAATTAATTCAGTCCGTATGGAATTAATTCAGTCCGTAAGGAATTATTTTAATTAAGTCCATAAGGAATTAATTCAGTCTGTAAGGATTTAATTAAGTCCGTAATGAATTAATTCAGTCCGTAAGGAAAAACTTCAGTACGTAAGGAAATAATTCAGTCCGTAATGGATTAATTCAGTACGTAAGGAATTAATTCAGTCAGTAAGGAATTAATTCAGTCCGTAAGGAATTAATTCAGTCCGTAAGGAATTAATTCAGTCCGTAAGGGTTTAATTCAGTCCGTAAGGTATTAATTCAGTCCGTAAGGAATTAATTCAGTCCGTAAGGAATTAATTAAGTCCGTAATGAATTAATTCAGTCCGTATGAAATTAATTCAGTCCGTAAGGAATTCATTCAGTCCGTAAGGAATTCATTCAGTCCGTAAGGAATAAGTTCAGTACGTAAGGAATTAATTCAGTCCGTAATGGATTAATTAAGTCCGTAATGAATTAATTCAGTCCGTAAGGAATTAATTCAGTCCGTAAGGAATTAATTCAGTCCGTAAGGAATTCATTCAGTCCGTAAGGAATTCATTCAGTCCGTAAGGAATTAATTCAGTGAGAAAGGAATTCAATCAATCTTAAAGAATTAATTCAGTCCGTAAGGAACTAATTCAGTCCATAAGGAATTAATTCAGTCCGTAAGGAATTAATTAAGTCCGTAAGGAATTAATTAAGTCCGTAAGGAATTATTTCAGTCCGTAATTAATTAATTCATTCCTTACGGAATTAATTAAGTCCATAAGGAATTAATTTAGTCTGTAAGGATTTAATTCAGTCCGTAATGAATTAATTCAGTCCGTAAGGAATAACTTCAGTACGTAAGGAAATAATTCAGTCCGTAATGGATTAATTCAGTACGTAAGGAATTAATTCAGTCAGTTAGGAATTAATTCAGTCCGTAAGGAATAAGTTCAGTACTTAAGGAATTAATTCAGTCCGTAATCGATTAATTAAGTCCGTAATGAATTAATTCAGTCCGTATGAAATTAATTCAGTCCGTAAGGAATTAATTCAGTCCGTAAGGAATTAATTCAGTCCGTAAGGAATTATTTCAGTCCGTAATTAATTAATTAATTCCTTACGGAATTAATTAAGTCCATAAGGAATTAATTCAGTCTGTAAGGATTTAATTAAGTCCGTAATGAATTAATTCAGTCCGTATGAAATAAATTCAGTCCGTAAGGAATTCATTCAGTCCGTAAGGAATTCATTCAGTCCGTAAGGAATTCATTCAGTCCGTAAGGAATTCATTCAGTCCGTAAGGAATTAATTCAGTGAGAAAGGAATTCAATCAATCTTAAAGAATTAATTCAGTCCGTAAGGAACTAATTCAGTCCGTAAGGAATTAATTCAGTTCGTAAGGAATTAATTAAGTCCGTAAGGAACTAATTAAGTCCGTAAGGAATTAATTAAGTGCGTAAGGAATTATTTCAGTCCGTAATTAATTAATTCATTCCTTACGGAATTAATTAGGTCCATAAGGAATTAATTCAGTCTGTAAGGATTTAATTAAGTCCGTAATGAATTAATTCAGTCCGTAAGGAATTAATTCAGTCCGTAATGGATTAATTAAGTCCGTAATGAATTAATTCAGTCCGTATGAAATTAATTCAGTCCGTAAGGAATTCATTCAGTCCTTAAGGAATTAATTCAGTAAGAAAGGAATTCAATCAATCCTAAAGAATTAATTCAGTCCGTAAGGAACTAATTCAGTCCGTAAGGAATTAATTCTGTCCGTAAGGAATTAATTCAGTGTGTAAGGAATTAATTAAGTCCGTAAGGAATTAATTAAGATCGTAAGAAATTAATTCAGTCCGTAAGGAATTAATTCAGTCCGTAAGGAATTAATTCAGTCCGTAAGGAATTATTTCAGTCCGTAATTAATTAATTCATTCCTTACGGAATTAATTAAGTCCATAAGGAATTAATTTAGTCTGTAAGGATTTAATTAAGTCCGTAATGAATTAATTCAGTCCTTAAGGAATAACTTCTGTACGTAAGGAAATAATTCAGTCCGTAATGGATTAATTAATTCCGTAATGAATTAATTCAGTCCGTAAAGAATTAATAAAATCCGTACAGAATTAATTTAGACCGTAAGGAATTAATTCAGTCCGTAAGGAATTAATTCAGTCCGTAAGGAATTAATTCAGTCCGTAAGGAATTATTTCAGTCCGTAAGGAATTAATTCAGTAAGAAAGGAATTCAATCAATCCATAAGGAATTAATTCAGTCTGTAAGGATTTAATTAAGTCCGTAATGAATTAATTCAGTCCGTAAGGAATTAATTCAGTCCGTAATGGATTAATTAAGTCCGTAATGAATTAATTCAGTCCGTATGAAATTAATTCAGTCCGTAAGGAATTCATTCAGTCCTTAAGGAATTAATTCAGTAAGAAAGGAATTCAATCAATCCTAAAGAATTAATTCAGTCCGTAAGGAACTAATTCAGTCCGTAAGGAATTAATTATGTCCGTAAGGAATTAATTCAGTGTGTAAGGAATTAATGAAGTCCGTAAGGAATTAATTAAGATCGTAAGGAATTAATTCAGTCCGTAAGGAATTAATTCAGTCCGTAAGGAATTTATTCAGTCCGTAAGGAATTAATTCAGTCCGTAAGGAATTATTTCAGTCCGTAATTAATTAATTCATTCCTTACGGAATTAATTAAGTCCATAAGGAATTAATTTAGTCTGTAAGGATTTAATTAAGTCCGTAATGAATTAATTCAGTCCTTAAGGAATAACTTCTGTACGTATGGAAATAATTCAGTCCGTAATGGATTAATTAATTCCGTAATGAATTAATTCAGTCCGTAAAGAATTAATAAAATCCGTACGGAATTAATTCAGACCGTAAGGAATTAATTCAGTCCGTAAGGAATTAATTCAGTCCGTAAGGAATTAATTCAGTCCGTAAGGAATTATTTCAGTCCGTAAGGAATTAATTCAGTAAGAAAGGAATTCAATCAATCCATAAGGAATTAATTCAGTCTGTAAGGATTTAATTAAGTCCGTAATGAATTAATTGAGTCCGTAAGGAATTAATTCAGTCCGTAAGGAATTAATTCAGTCCGTAAGGATTTAATTCAGTCCGTAAGAAATTAATTCAGTCCGTAAGGAATTAATTCAGTCCGTAAGGAATTATTTCAGTCCGTAAGGAATTAATTCAGTAAGAAAGGAATTCAATCAATCCTAAAGAATTAATTCAGTCCGTAAGGAAATATTTCAGTCCGTAAGGAATTCATTCAGTCCGTAAGGAATTCAATCAATCTTAAAGAATTAATTCAGTCCGTAAGGAACTAATTCAGTCCGTAAGGAATTAATTCAGTCCGTAAGGAATTTATTAAGTCCGTAAGGAATTAATTAAGTCCGTAAGGAATTAATTAAGTCCGTAAGGAATTAATTAAGTCCGTAAGGAATTAAATAAGTCCGTAAGGAATTAATTCAGTCCGTAAGGAATTAATTCAGTCCGTAAGGAATTAATTCAGTCCGTAAGGAATTATTTCAGTCCGTAATTAATTAATTCATTCCTTACGGAATTAATTAAGTCCATAAAGAATTAATTCAGTCTGTAAGGATTTAATTAAGTCCGTAATGAATTAATTCAGTCCGTAAGGAATTAATTCAGTCCTTACGGAATTAATTCAGTCCGTAAGGAATTAATTCAGTCCGTAAGGAATAAGTTCAGTACGTAAGGAATTAATTCAGTCCGTAATGGATTAATTAAGTCCGTAATGAATTAATTCAATCCGTATGAAATTAATTCAGTCCGTAAGGAATTCATTCAGTCCGTAAGGAATTCATTCAGTCCGTAAGGAATAAGTTCAGTACGTAAGGAATTAATTCAGTCCGTAATGGATTAATTAAGTCCGTAATGAATTAATTCAGTCCGTATGAAATTAATTCAGTCCGTAAGGAATTCATTCAGTCCGTAAGGAATTCATTCAGTCCTTAAGGAATTAATTCAGTAAGAAAGGAATTCAATCAATCCTAAAGAATTAGTTCAGTCCGTAAGGAAATAATTCAGTCCGTAAGGAATTAATTCTGTCCGTAAGGAATTAATTCTGTCCGTAAGGAATTAATTAAGATCGTAAGGAATTAATTCAGTCCGTAAGGAATTAATTCAGTCCGTAAGGAATTAATTCAGTCCTTAAGGAATTAATTCAGTCCGTAAGGAATTATTTCAGTCCGTAATTAATTAATTCATTCCTTACGGAATTAATTAAGTCCATAAGGAATTAATTTAGTCTGTAAGGATTTAATTAAGTCCGTAATGAATTAATTCAGTCCTTAAGGAATAACTTCTGTACGTAAGGAAATAATTCAGTCCGTAATGGATTAATTAATTCCGTAATGAATTAATTCAGTCCGTAAAGAATTAATAAAATCCGTACGGAATTAATTTAGACCGTAAGGAATTAATTCAGTCCGTAAGGAATTAATTCAGTCCGTAAGGAATTAATTCAGTCCGTAAGGAATTATTTCAGTCCGTAAGGAATTAATTCAGTAAGAAAGGAATTCAATCAATCCATAAGGAATTAATTCAGTCTGTAAGGATTTAATTAAGTCCGTAATGAATTAATTCAGTCCGTAAGGAATTAATTAAGTGCGTAAGGAATTATTTCAGTCCGTAATTAATTAATTCATTCCTTACGGAATTAATTAAGTCCATAAGGAATTAATTCAGTCTGTAAGGATTTAATTAAGTCCGTAATGAATTAATTCAGTCCGTAAGGAATTAATTCAGTCCGTAATGGATTAATTAAGTCCGTAATGAATTAATTCAATCCGTATGAAATTAATTCAGTCCGTAAGGAATTCATTCAGTCCGTAAGGAATTCATTCAGTCCGTAAGGAATAAGTTCAGTACGTAAGGAATTAATTCAGTCCGTAATGGATTAATTAAGTCCGTAATGAATTAATTCAGTCCGTATGAAATTAATTCAGTCCGTAAGGAATTCATTCAGTCCGTAAGGAATTCATTCAGTCCTTAAGGAATTAATTCAGTAAGAAAGGAATTCAATCAATCCTAAAGAATTAGTTCAGTCCGTAAGGAACTAATTCAGTCCGTAAGGAATTAATTCTGTCCGTAAGGAATTAATTAAGATCGTAAGGAATTAATTCAGTCCGTAAGGAATTAATTTAGTCCGTAAGGAATTAATTCAGTCCTTAAGGAATTAATTCAGTCCGTAAGGAATTATTTCAGTCCGTAATTAATTAATTCATTCCTTACGGAATTAATTAAGTCCATAAGGAATTAATTTAGTCTGTAAGGATTTAATTAAGTCCGTAATGAATTAATTCAGTCCTTAAGGAATAACTTCTGTACGTAAGGAAATAATTCAGTCCGTAATGGATTAATTAATTCCGTAATGAATTAATTCAGTCCGTAAAGAATTAATAAAATCCGTACGGAATTAATTTAGACCGTAAGGAATTAATTCAGTCCGTAAGGAATTAATTCAGTCCGTAAGGAATTAATTCAGTCCGTAAGGAATTATTTCAGTCCGTAAGGAATTAATTCAGTAAGAAAGGAATTCAATCAATCCATAAGGAATTTATTCAGTCTGTAAGGATTTAATTAAGTCCGTAATGAATTAATTCAGTCCGTAAGGAATTAATTAAGTGCGTAAGGAATTATTTCAGTCCGTAATTAATTAATTCATTCCTTACGGAATTAATTAAGTCCATAAGGAATTAATTCAGTCTGTAAGGATTTAATTAAGTCCGTAATGAATTAATTCAGTCCGTAAGGAATTAATTCAGTCCGTAATGGATTAATTAAGTCCGTAATAAATTAATTCAGTCCGTATGAAATTAATTCAGTCCGTAAGGAATTCATTCAGTCCTTAAGGAATTAATTCAGTAAGAAAGGAATTCAATCAATCCTAAAGAATTAATTCAGTCCGTAAGGAACTAATTCAGTCCGTAAGGAATTAATTCTGTCCGTAAGGAATTAATTCAGTGTGTAAGGAATTAATGAAGTCCGTAAGGAATTAATTAAGATCGTAAGGAATTAATTCAGTCCGTAAGGAATAAATTCAGTCCGTAAGGAATTAATTCAGTCCGTAAGGAATTAATTCAGTCCGTAAGGAATTATTTCAGTCCGTAATTAATTAATTCATTCCTTACGGAATTAATTAAGTCCATAAGGAATTAATTTAGTCTGTAAGGATTTAATTAAGTCCGTAATGAATTAATTCAGTCCTTAAGGAATAACTTCTGTACGTATGGAAATAATTCAGTCCGTAATGGATTAACTAATTCCGTAATGAATTAATTCAGTCCGTAAAGAATTAATAAAATCCGTACGGAATTAATTCAGACCGTAAGGAATTAATTCAGTCCGTAAGGAATTAATTCAGTCCGTAAGGAATTAATTCAGTAAGAAAGGAATTCAATCAATCCTAAAGAATTAGTTCAGTCCGTAAGGAACTAATTCAGTCCGTAAGGAATTAATTCTGTCCGTAAGGAATTAATTAAGATCGTAAGGAATTAATTCAGTCCGTAAGGAATTAATTTAGTCCGTAAGGAATTAATTCAGTCCTTAAGGAATTAATTCAGTCCGTAAGGAATTATTTCAGTCCGTAATTAATTAATTCATTCCTTACGGAATTAATTAAGTCCATAAGGAATTAATTTAGTCTGTAAGGATTTAATTAAGTCCGTAATGAATTAATTCAGTCCTTAAGGAATAACTTCTGTACGTAAGGAAATAATTCAGTCCGTAATGGATTAATTAATTCCGTAATGAATTAATTCAGTCCGTAAAGAATTAATAAAATCCGTACGGAATTAATTTAGACCGTAAGGAATTAATTCAGTCCGTAAGGAATTAATTCAGTCCGTAAGGAATTAATTCAGTCCGTAAGGAATTATTTCAGTCCGTAAGGAATTAATTCAGTAAGAAAGGAATTCAATCAATCCATAAGGAATTTATTCAGTCTGTAAGGATTTAATTAAGTCCGTAATGAATTAATTCAGTCCGTAAGGAATTAATTAAGTGCGTAAGGAATTATTTCAGTCCGTAATTAATTAATTCATTCCTTACGGAATTAATTAAGTCCATAAGGAATTAATTCAGTCTGTAAGGATTTAATTAAGTCCGTAATGAATTAATTCAGTCCGTAAGGAATTAATTCAGTCCGTAATGGATTAATTAAGTCCGTAATAAATTAATTCAGTCCGTATGAAATTAATTCAGTCCGTAAGGAATTCATTCAGTCCTTAAGGAATTAATTCAGTAAGAAAGGAATTCAATCAATCCTAAAGAATTAATTCAGTCCGTAAGGAACTAATTCAGTCCGTAAGGAATTAATTCTGTCCGTAAGGAATTAATTCAGTGTGTAAGGAATTAATGAAGTCCGTAAGGAATTAATTAAGATCGTAAGGAATTAATTCAGTCCGTAAGGAATAAATTCAGTCCGTAAGGAATTAATTCAGTCCGTAAGGAATTAATTCAGTCCGTAAGGAATTATTTCAGTCCGTAATTAATTAATTCATTCCTTACGGAATTAATTAAGTCCATAAGGAATTAATTTAGTCTGTAAGGATTTAATTAAGTCCGTAATGAATTAATTCAGTCCTTAAGGAATAACTTCTGTACGTATGGAAATAATTCAGTCCGTAATGGATTAATTAATTCCGTAATGAATTAATTCAGTCCGTAAAGAATTAATAAAATCCGTACGGAATTAATTCAGACCGTAAGGAATTAATTCAGTCCGTAAGGAATTAATTCAGTCCGTAAGGAATTAATTCAGTCCGTAAGGAATTATTTCAGTCCGTAAGGAATTAATTCAGTAAGAAAGGAATTCAATCAATCCATAAGGAATTAATTCAGTCTGTAAGGATTTAATTAAGTCCGTAATGAATTAATTCAGTCCGTAAGGAATTAATTCAGTCCGTAAGGAATTAATTCAGTCCGTAAGGAATTAATTCAGTCCGTAAGAAATTAATTCAGTCCGTAAGGAATTAATTCAGTCCGTAAGGAATTATTTCAGTCCGTAAGGAATTAATTCAGTAAGAAAGGAATTCAATCAATCCTAAAGAATTAATTCAGTCCGTAAGGAAATATTTCAGTCCGTAAGGAATTCATTCAGTCCGTAAGGAATTCAATCAATCTTAAAGAATTAATTCAGTCCGTAAGGAACTAATTCAGTCCGTAAGGAATTAATTCAGTCCGTAAGGAATTAATTAAGTCCGTAAGGAATTAATTAAGTCCGTAATGAATTAATTCAGTCCGTAAGGAATTAATTCAGTCCGTAAGGAATTAATTCAGTCCGTAAGGAATTAATTCAGTCCGTAAGGAATTATTTCAGTCCGTAATTAATTAATTCATTCCTTACGGAATTAATTAAGTCCGTAAGGAATTAATTCAGTAAGAAAGGAATTCAATCAATCCTAAAGAATTAATTCAGTCCGTAAGGAAATATTTCAGTCCTTAAGGAATTAATTCAGTCCGTAAGGAATTCAATCAATCTTAAAGAATTAATTCAGTCCGTAAGGAACTAATTCAGTCCGTAAGGAATTAATTCAGTCCGTAAGGAATTAATTAAGTCCGTAAGGAATTAATTAAGTCCGTAAGGAATTAATTAAGTCCGTAAGGAATTAATTCAGTCCGTAAGGAATTAATTCAGTCCGTAAGGAATTAATTCAGTCCGTAAGGAATTATTTCAGTCCGTAATTAATTAATTCATTCCTTACGGAATTAATTAAGTCCATAAAGAATTAATTCAGTCTGTAAGGATTTAATTAAGTCCGTAATGAATTAATTCAGTCCGTAAGGAATTAATTCAGTCCTTAAGGAATTAATTCAGTCCGTAAGGAATTAATTCAGTCCGTAAGGAATAAGTTCAGTACGTAAGGAATTAATTCAGTCCGTAATGGATTAATTAAGTCCGTAATGAATTAATTCAATCCGTATGAAATTAATTCAGTCCGTAAGGAATTCATTCAGTCCGTAAGGAATTCATTCAGTCCGTAAGGAATAAGTTCAGTACGTAAGGAATTAATTCAGTCCGTAATGGATTAATTAAGTCCGTAATGAATTAATTCAGTCCGTATGAAATTAATTCAGTCCGTAAGGAATTCATTCAGTCCGTAAGGAATTCATTCAGTCCTTAAGGAATTAATTCAGTAAGAAAGGAATTCAATCAATCCTAAAGAATTAGTTCAGTCCGTAAGGAACTAATTCAGTCCGTAAGGAATTAATTCTGTCCGTAAGGAATTAATTCAGTGTGTAAGGAATTAATTAAGTCCGTAAGGAATTAATTAAGATCGTAAGGAATTAATTCAGTCCGTAAGGAATTAATTCAGTCCGTAAGGAATTAATTCAGTCCGTAAGGAATTAATTCAGTCCGTAAGGAATTATTTCAGTCCGTAATTAATTAATTCATTCCTTACGGAATTAATTAAGTCCATAAGGAATTAATTTAGTCTGTAAGGATTTAATTAAGTCCGTAATGAATTAATTCAGTCCTTAAGGAATAACTTCTGTACGTATGGAAATAATTCAGTCCGTAATGGATTAATTAATTCCGTAATGAATTAATTCAGTCCGTAAAGAATTAATAAAATCCGTACGGAATTAATTCAGACCGTAAGGAATTAATTCAGTCCGTAAGGAATTAATTCAGTCCGTAAGGAATTAATTCAGTCCGTAAGGAATTATTTCAGTCCGTAAGGAATTAATTCAGTAAGAAAGGAATTCAATCAATCCATAAGGAATTAATTCAGTCTGTAAGGATTTAATTAAGTCCGTAATGAATTAATTCAGTCCGTAAGGAATTAATTCAGTCCGTAAGGAATTAATTCAGTCCGTAAGGAATTAATTCAGTCCGTAAGAAATTAATTCAGTCCGTAAGGAATTAATTCAGTCCGTAAGGAATTATTTCAGTCCGTAAGGAATTAATTCAGTAAGAAAGGAATTCAATCAATCCTAAAGAATTAATTCAGTCCGTAAGGAACTAATTCAGTCCGTAAGGAATTAATTCTGTCCGTAAGGAATTAATTCAGTGTGTAAGGAATTAATTAAGTCCGTAAGGAATTAATTAAGATCGTAAGGAATTAATTCAGTCCGTAAGGAATTAATTCAGTCCGTAAGGAATTAATTCAGTCCGTAAGGAATTATTTCAGTCCTTAATTAATTAATTCATTCCTTACGGAATTAATTAAGTCCATAAGGAATTAATTTAGTCTGAAAGGATTTAATTAAGTCCGTAATGAATTAATTCAGTCCTTAAGGAATAACTTCTGTACGTATGGAAATAATTCTGTCCGTAATGGATTAATTAATTCCGTAATGAATTAATTCAGTCCGTAAAGAATTAATAAAATCCGTACGGAATTAATTCAGACCGTAAGGAATTAATTCAGTCCGTAAGGAATTAATTCAGTCCGTAAGGAATTAATTCAGTCCGTAAGGAATTAATTCAGTCCGTAAGAAATTAATTCAGTCCGTAAGGAATTAATTCAGTCCGTAAGGAATTATTTCAGTCCGTAAGGAATTAATTCAGTAAGAAAGGAATTCAATCAATCCTAAAGAATTAATTCAGTCCGTAAGGAAATATTTCAGTCCGTAAGGAATTCAATCAATCTTAAAGAATTAATTCAGTCCGTAAGGAACTAATTCAGTCCGTAAGGAATTAATTCAGTCCGTAAGGAATTAATTCAGTCCGTAAGGAATTAATTAAGTCCGTAAGGAATTAATTAAGTCCGTAAGGAATTAATTAAGTCCGTAAGGAATTAATTCAGTCCGTAAGGAATTAATTCAGTCCGTAAGGAATTAATTCAGTCCGTAAGGAATTATTTCAGTCCGTAATTAATTAATTCATTCCTTACGGAATTAATTAAGTCCATAAAGAATTAATTCAGTCTGTAAGGATTTAATTAAGTCCGTAATGAATTAATTCAGTCCGTAAGGAATTAATTCAGTCCTTAAGGAATTAATTCAGTCCGTAAGGAATTAATTCTGTCCGTAAGGAATAAGTTCAGTACGTAAGGAATTAATTCAGTCCGTAATGGATTAATTAAGTCCGTAATGAATTAATTCAATACGTATGAAATTAATTCAGTCCGTAAGGAATTCATTCAGTCCGTAAGGAATTCATTCAGTCCGTAAGGAATAAGTTCAGTACGTAAGGAATTAATTCAGTCCGTAATGGATTAATTAAGTCCGTAATGAATTAATTCAGTCCGTATGAAATTAATTCAGTCCGTAAGGAACTAATTCAGTCCGTAAGGAATTAATTCTGTCCGTAAGGAATTAATTCAGTGTGTAAGGAATTAATTAAGTCCGTAAGGAATTAATTAAGATCGTAAGGAATTAATTCAGTCCGTAAGGAATTAATTCAGTCCGTAAGGAATTAATTCAGTCCGTAAGGAATTATTTCAGTCCGTAATTAATTAATTCATTCCTTACGGAATTAATTAAGTCCATAAGGAATTAATTTAGTCTGTAAGGATTTAATTAAGTCCGTAATGAATTAATTCAGTCCTTAAGGAATAACTTCTGTACGTAAGGAAATAATTCAGTCCGTAATGGATTAATTAATTCCGTAATGAATTAATTCAGTCCGTAAAGAATTAATAAAATCCGTACGGAATTAATTTAGACCGTAAGGAATTAATTCAGTCCGTAAGGAATTAATTCAGTCCGTAAGGAATTAATTCAGTCCGTAAGGAATTATTTCAGTCCGTAAGGAATTAATTCAGTAAGAAAGGAATTCAATCAATCCATAAGGAATTAATTCAGTCTGTAAGGATTTAATTAAGTCCGTAATGAATTAATTCAGTCCGTAAGGAATTAATTAAGTGCGTAAGGAATTATTTCAGTCCGTAATTAATTAATTCATTCCTTACGGAATTAATTAAGTCCATAAGGAATTAATTCAGTCTGTAAGGATTTAATTAAGTCCGTAATGAATTAATTCAGTCCGTAAGGAATTAATTCAGTCCGTAAGGAATTAATTCAGTCCGTAAGGAATTAATTCAGTCCGTAAGGAATTAATTAAGTCCGTAAGGAATTAATTAAGTCCGTAAGGAATTAATTAAGTCCGTAAGGAATTAATTCAGTCCGTAAGGAATTAATTCAGTCCGTAAGGAATTAATTCAGTCCGTAAGGAATTATTTCAGTCCGTAATTAATTCATTCATTCCTTACGGAATTAATTAAGTCCATAAAGAATTAATTCAGTCTGTAAGGATTTAATTAAGTCCGTAATGAATTAATTCAGTCCGTAAGGAATTAATTCAGTCCTTAAGGAATTAATTCAGTCCGTAAGGAATTAATTCAGTCCGTAAGGAATAAGTTCAGTACGTAAGGAATTAATTCAGTCCGTAATGGATTAATTAAGTCCGTAATGAATTAATTCAATCCGTATGAAATTAATTCTGTCCGTAAGGAATTCATTCAGTCCGTAAGGAATTCATTCAGTCCGTAAGGAATAATTTCAGTACGTAAGGAATTAATTCAGTCCGTAATGGATTAATTAAGTCCGTAATGAATTAATTCAGTCCGTATGAAATTAATTCAGTCCGTAAGGAACTAATTCAGTCCGTAAGGAATTAATTCTGTCCGTAAGGAATTAATTCAGTGTGTAAGGAATTAATTAAGTCCGTAAGGAATTAATTAAGATCGTAAGGAATTAATTCAGTCCGTAAGGAATTAATTCAGTCCGTAAGGAATTAATTCAGTCCGTAAGGAATTAATTCAGTCCGTAAGGAATTATTTCAGTCCGTAATTAATTAATTCATTCCTTACGGAATTAATTAAGTCCATAAGGAATTAATTTAGTCTGTAAGGATTTAATTAAGTCCGTAATGAATTAATTCAGTCCTTAAGGAATAACTTCTGTACGTAAGGAAATAATTCAGTCCGTAATGGATTAATTAATTCCGTAATGAATTAATTCAGTCCGTAAAGAATTAATAAAATCCGTACGGAATTAATTTAGACCGTAAGGAATTAATTCAGTCCGTAAGGAATTAATTCAGTCCGTAAGGAATTAATTCAGTCCGTAAGGAATTATTTCAGTCCGTAAGGAATTAATTCAGTAAGAAAGGAATTCAATCAATCCATAAGGAATTAATTCAGTCTGTAAGGATTTAATTAAGTCCGTAATGAATTAATTCAGTCCGTAACGAATTAATTAAGTGCGTAAGGAATTATTTCAGTCCGTAATTAATTAATTCATTCCTTACGGAATTAATTAAGTCCATAAGGAATTAATTCAGTCTGTAAGGATTTAATTAAGTCCGTAATGAATTAATTCAGTCCGTAAGGAATTAATTCAGTCCGTAATGGATTAATTAAGTCCGTAATGAATTAATTCAGTCCGTATGAAATTAATTCAGTCCGTAAGGAATTCATTCAGTCCTTAAGGAATTAATTCAGTAAGAAAGGAATTCAATCAATCCTAAAGAATTAATTCAGTCCGTAAGGAACTAATTCAGTCCGTAAGGAATTAATTCTGTCCGTAAGGAATTAATTCAGTGTGTAAGGAATTAATGAAGTCCGTAAGGAATTAATTAAGATCGTAAGGAATTAATTCAGTCCGTAAGGAATTAATTCAGTCCGTAAGGAATTAATTCAGTCCGTAAGGAATTAATTCAGTCCGTAAGGAATTAATTCAGTCCGTAAGGAATTATTTCAGTCCGTAATTAATTAATTCATTCCTTACGGAATTAATTAAGTCCATAAGGAATTAATTTAGTCTGTAAGGATTTAATTAAGTCCGTAATGAATTAATTCAGTCCTTAAGGAATAACTTCTGTACGTATGGAAATAATTCAGTCCGTAATGGATTAATTAATTCCGTAATGAATTAATTCAGTCCGTAAAGAATTAATAAAATCCGTACGGAATTAATTCAGACCGTAAGGAATTAATTCAGTCCGTAAGGAATTAATTCAGTCCGTAAGGAATTAATTCAGTCCGTAAGGAATTATTTCAGTCCGTAAAGAATTAATTCAGTAAGAAAGGAATTCAATCAATCCTAAAGAATTAATTCAGTCCGTAAGGAAATATTTCAGTCCGTAAGGAATTCATTCAGTCCGTAAGGAATTCAATCAATCTTAAAGAATTAATTCAGTCCGTAAGGAACTAATTCAGTCCGTAAGGAATTAATTAAGTACGTAAGGAATTAATTAAGTCCGTAAGGAATTGATTAAGTCCGTAAGGAATTAATTCAGTCCGTAAGGAATTAATTCAGTCCGTAAGGAATTAATTCAGTCCGTAAGGAATTATTTCAGTCCGTAATTAATTAATTCATTCCTTACGGAATTAATTAAGTCCATAAGGAATTAATTCAGTCTGTAAGGATTTAATTAAGTCCGTAATGAATTAATTCAGTCCGTAAGGAATTAATTAAGTGCGTAAGGAATTATTTCAGTCCGTAATTAATTAATTCATTCCTTACGGAATTAATTAAGTCCATAAGGAATTAATTCAGTCTGTAAGGATTTAATTAAGTCCGTAATGAATTAATTCAGTCCGTAAGGAATTAATTCAGTCCGTAAGGAATTAATTCAGTCCGTAAGGAATTAATTCAGTCCGTAAGGAATTAATTAAGTCCGTAAGGAATTAATTAAGTCCGTAAGGAATTAATTAAGTCCGTAAGGAATTAATTCAGTCCGTAAGGAATTAATTCAGTCCGTAAGGAATTAATTCAGTCCGTAAGGAATTATTTCAGTCCGTAATTAATTAATTCATTCCTTACGGAATTAATTAAGTCCATAAAGAATTAATTCAGTCTGTAAGGATTTAATTAAGTCCGTAATGAATTAATTCAGTCCGTAAGGAATTAATTCAGTCCTTAAGGAATTAATTCAGTCCGTAAGGAATTAATTCTGTCCGTAAGGAATAAGTTCAGTACGTAAGGAATTAATTCAGTCCGTAATGGATTAATTAAGTCCGTAATGAATTAATTCAATACGTATGAAATTAATTCAGTCCGTAAGGAATTCATTCAGTCCGTAAGGAATTCATTCAGTCCGTAAGGAATAAGTTCAGTACGTAAGGAATTAATTCAGTCCGTAATGGATTAATTAAGTCCGTAATGAATTAATTCAGTCCGTATGAAATTAATTCAGTCCGTAAGGAACTAATTCAGTCCGTAAGGAATTAATTCTGTCCGTAAGGAATTAATTCAGTGTGTAAGGAATTAATTAAGTCCGTAAGGAATTAATTAAGATCGTAAGGAATTAATTCAGTCCGTAAGGAATTAATTCAGTCCGTAAGGAATTAATTCAGTCCGTAAGGAATTATTTCAGTCCGTAATTAATTAATTCATTCCTTACGGAATTAATTAAGTCCATAAGGAATTAATTTAGTCTGTAAGGATTTAATTAAGTCCGTAATGAATTAATTCAGTCCTTAAGGAATAACTTCTGTACGTAAGGAAATAATTCAGTCCGTAATGGATTAATTAATTCCGTAATGAATTAATTCAGTCCGTAAAGAATTAATAAAATCCGTACGGAATTAATTCAGACCGTAAGGAATTAATTCAGTCCGTAAGGAATTAATTCAGTCCGTAAGGAATTAATTCAGTCCGTAAGGAATTATTTCAGTCCGTAAAGAATTAATTCAGTAAGAAAGGAATTCAATCAATCCTAAAGAATTAATTCAGTCCGTAAGGAAATATTTCAGTCCGTAAGGAATTCATTCAGTCCGTAAGGAATTCAATCAATCTTAAAGAATTAATTCAGTCCGTAAGGAACTAATTCAGTCCGTAAGGAATTAATTAAGTACGTAAGGAATTAATTAAGTCCGTAAGGAATTGATTAAGTCCGTAAGGAATTAATTCAGTCCGTAAGGAATTAATTCAGTCCGTAAGGAATTAATTCAGTCCGTAAGGAATTATTTCAGTCCGTAATTAATTAATTCATTCCTTACGGAATTAATTAAGTCAATAAGGAATTAATTCAGTCTGTAAGGATTTAATTAAGTCCGTAATGAATTAATTCAGTCCGTAAGGAATTAATTAAGTGCGTAAGGAATTATTTCAGTCCGTAATTAATTAATTCATTCCTTACGGAATTAATTAAGTCCATAAGGAATTAATTCAGTCTGTAAGGATTTAATTAAGTCCGTAATGAATTAATTCAGTCCGTAAGGAATTAATTCAGTCCGTAAGGAATTAATTCAGTCCGTAAGGAATTAATTCAGTCCGTAAGGAATTAATTAAGTCCGTAAGGAATTAATTAAGTCCGTAAGGAATTAATTAAGTCCGTAAGGAATTAATTCAGTCCGTAAGGAATTAATTCAGTCCGTAAGGAATTAATTCAGTCCGTAAGGAATTATTTCAGTCCGTAATTAATTAATTCATTCCTTACGGAATTAATTAAGTCCATAAAGAATTAATTCAGTCTGTAAGGATTTAATTAAGTCCGTAATGAATTAATTCAGTCCGTAAGGAATTAATTCAGTCCTTAAGGAATTAATTCAGTCCGTAAGGAATTAATTCTGTCCGTAAGGAATAAGTTCAGTACGTAAGGAATTAATTCAGTCCGTAATGGATTAATTAAGTCCGTAATGAATTAATTCAATACGTATGAAATTAATTCAGTCCGTAAGGAATTCATTCAGTCCGTAAGGAATTCATTCAGTCCGTAAGGAATAAGTTCAGTACGTAAGGAATTAATTCAGTCCGTAATGGATTAATTAAGTCCGTAATGAATTAATTCAGTCCGTATGAAATTAATTCAGTCCGTAAGGAACTAATTCAGTCCGTAAGGAATTAATTCTGTCCGTAAGGAATTAATTCAGTGTGTAAGGAATTAATTAAGTCCGTAAGGAATTAATTAAGATCGTAAGGAATTAATTCAGTCCGTAAGGAATTAATTCAGTCCGTAAGGAATTAATTCAGTCCGTAAGGAATTATTTCAGTCCGTAATTAATTAATTCATTCCTTACGGAATTAATTAAGTCCATAAGGAATTAATTTAGTCTGTAAGGATTTAATTAAGTCCGTAATGAATTAATTCAGTCCTTAAGGAATAACTTCTGTACGTAAGGAAATAATTCAGTCCGTAATGGATTAATTAATTCCGTAATGAATTAATTCAGTCCGTAAAGAATTAATAAAATCCGTACGGAATTAATTTAGACCGTAAGGAATTAATTCAGTCCGTAAGGAATTAATTCAGTCCGTAAGGAATTAATTCAGTCCGTAAGGAATTATTTCAGTCCGTAAGGAATTAATTCAGTAAGAAAGGAATTCAATCAATCCATAAGGAATTAATTCAGTCTGTAAGGATTTAATTAAGTCCGTAATGAATTAATTCAGTCCGTAAGGAATTAATTAAGTGCGTAAGGAATTATTTCAGTCCGTAATTAATTAATTCATTCCTTACGGAATTAATTAAGTCCATAAGGAATTAATTCAGTCTGTAAGGATTTAATTAAGTCCGTAATGAATTAATTCAGTCCGTAAGGAATTAATTCAGTCCGTAAGGAATTAATTCAGTCCGTAAGGAATTAATTCAGTCCGTAAGGAATTAATTAAGTCCGTAAGGAATTAATTAAGTCCGTAAGGAATTAATTAAGTCCGTAAGGAATTAATTCAGTCCGTAAGGAATTAATTCAGTCCGTAAGGAATTAATTCAGTCCGTAAGGAATTATTTCAGTCCGTAATTAATTAATTCATTCCTTACGGAATTAATTAAGTCCATAAAGAATTAATTCAGTCTGTAAGGATTTAATTAAGTCCGTAATGAATTAATTCAGTCCGTAAGGAATTAATTCAGTCCTTAAGGAATTAATTCAGTCCGTAAGGAATTAATTCAGTCCGTAAGGAATAAGTTCAGTACGTAAGGAATTAATTCAGTCCGTAATGGATTAATTAAGTCCGTAATGAATTAATTCAATCCGTATGAAATTAATTCAGTCCGTAAGGAATTCATTCAGTCCGTAAGGAATTAATTCAGTCCGTAAGGAATAAGTTCAGTACGTAAGGAATTAATTCAGTCCGTAATGGATTAATTAAGTCCGTAATGAATTAATTCAGTCCGTATGAAATTAATTCAGTCCGTAAGGAACTAATTCAGTCCGTAAGGAATTAATTCTGTCCGTAAGGAATTAATTCAGTGTGTAAGGAATTAATTAAGTCCGTAAGGAATTAATTAAGATCGTAAGGAATTAATTCAGTCCGTAAGGAATTAATTCAGTCCGTAAGGAATTAATTCAGTCCGTAAGGAATTAATTCAGTCCGTAAGGAATTATTTCAGTCCGTAATTAATTAATTCATTCCTTACGGAATTAATTAAGTCCATAAGGAATTAATTTAGTCTGTAAGGATTTAAT
Source organism: Lepidurus packardi (assembly GCA_023053545.1). Classification (NCBI taxonomy): domain Eukaryota; kingdom Metazoa; phylum Arthropoda; class Branchiopoda; order Notostraca; family Triopsidae; genus Lepidurus; species Lepidurus packardi. The sequence continues at coordinate 207,012 of JAKZAN010000039.1, forward strand.
TAAGTCCGTAATGAATTAATTCAGTCCTTAAGGAATAACTTCTGTACGTAAGGAAATAATTCAGTCCGTAATGGATTAATTAATTCCGTAATGAATTAATTCAGTCCGTAAAGAATTAATAAAATCCGTACGGAATTAATTCAGACCGTAAGGAATTAATTCAGTCCGTAAGGAATTAATTCAGTCCGTAAGGAATTAATTCAGTCCGTAAGGAATTATTTCAGTCCGTAAAGAATTAATTCAGTAAGAAAGGAATTCAATCAATCCTAAAGAATTAATTCAGTCCGTAAGGAAATATTTCAGTCCGTAAGGAATTCATTCAGTCCGTAAGGAATTCAATCAATCTTAAAGAATTAATTCAGTCCGTAAGGAACTAATTCAGTCCGTAAGGAATTAATTAAGTACGTAAGGAATTAATTAAGTCCGTAAGGAATTGATTAAGTCCGTAAGGAATTAATTCAGTCCGTAAGGAATTAATTCAGTCCGTAAGGAATTAATTCAGTCCGTAAGGAATTATTTCAGTCCGTAATTAATTAATTCATTCCTTACGGAATTAATTAAGTCCATAAGGAATTAATTCAGTCTGTAAGGATTTAATTAAGTCCGTAATGAATTAATTCAGTCCGTAAGGAATTAATTAAGTGCGTAAGGAATTATTTCAGTCCGTAATTAATTAATTCATTCCTTACGGAATTAATTAAGTCCATAAGGAATTAATTCAGTCTGTAAGGATTTAATTAAGTCCGTAATGAATTAATTCAGTCCGTAAGGAATTAATTCAGTCCGTAATGGATTAATTAAGTCCGTAATGAATTAATTCAGTCCGTATGAAATTAATTCAGTCCGTAAGGAATTCATTCAGTCCTTAAGGAATTAATTCAGTAAGAAAGGAATTCAATCAATCCTAAAGAATTAATTCAGTCCGTAAGGAACTAATTCAGTCCGTAAGGAATTAATTCTGTCCGTAAGGAATTAATTCAGTGTGTAAGGAATTAATGAAGTCCGTAAGGATTCAGTCCGTAAGGAATTATTTCAGTCCGTAATTAATTAATTCATTCCTTACAGAATTAATTAAGTCCATAAGGAATTAATTTAGTCTGTAAGGATTTAATTAAGTCCGTAATGAATTAATTCAGTCCTTAAGGAATAACTTCTGTACGTATGGAAATAATTCAGTCCGTAATGGATTAATTAATTCCGTAATGAATTAATTCAGTCCGTAAAGAATTAATAAAATCCGTACGGGATTAATTCAGACCGTAAGGAATTAATTCAGTCCGTAAGGAATTAATTCAGTCCGTAAGGAATTAATTCAGTCCGTAAGGAATTATTTCAGTCCGTAAGGAATTAATTCAGTAAGAAAGGAATTCAATCAATCCATAAGGAATTAATTCAGTCTGTAAGGATTTAATTAAGTCCGTAATGAATTAATTCAGTCCGTAAGGAATTAATTCAGTCCGTAAGGAATTAATTCAGTCCGTAAGGAATTAATTCAGTCCGTAAGAAATTAATTCAGTCCGTAAGGAATTAATTCAGTCCGTAAGGAATTATTTCAGTCCGTAAGGAATTAATTCAGTAAGAAAGGAATTCAATCAATCCTAAAGAATTAATTCAGTCCGTAAGGAAATATTTCAGTCCGTAAGGAATTCATTCAGTCCGTAAGGAATTCAATCAATCTTAAAGAATTAATTCAGTCCGTAAGGAACTAATTCAGTCCGTAAGGAATTAATTCAGTCCGTAAGGAATTAATTAAGTCCGTAAGGAATTAATTAAGTCCGTAAGGAATTAATTAAGTCCGTAAGGAATTAATTAAGTCCGTAAGGAATTAATTCAGTCCGTAAGGAATTAATTCAGTCCGTAAGGAATTAATTCAGTCCGTAAGGAATTATTTCAGTCCGTAATTAATTAATTCATTCCTTACGGAATTAATTAAGTCCATAAAGAATTAATTCAGTCTGTAAGGATTTAATTAAGTCCGTAATGAATTAATTCAGTCCGTAAGGAATTAATTCAGTCCTTAAGGAATTAATTCAGTCCGTAAGGAATTAATTCAGTCCGTAAGGAATAAGTTCAGTACGTAAGGAATTAATTCAGTCCGTAATGGATTAATTAAGTCCGTAATGAATTAATTCAATCCGTATGAAATTAATTCAGTCCGTAAGGAATTCATTCAGTCCGTAAGGAATTCATTCAGTCCGTAAGGAATAAGTTCAGTACGTAAGGAATTCATTCAGTCCGTAATGGATTAATTAAGTCCGTAATGAATTAATTCAGTCCGTATGAAATTAATTCAGTCCGTAAGGAATTCATTCAGTCCGTAAGGAATTCATTCAGTCCTTAAGGAATTAATTCAGTAAGAAAGGAATTCAATCAATCCTAAAGAATTAGTTCAGTCCGTAACAAACTAATTCAGTCCGTAAGGAATTAATTCTGTCCGTAAGGAATTAATTCAGTGTGTAAGGAATTAATTAAGTCCGTAAGGAATTAATTAAGATCGTAAGGAATTAATTCAGTCCGTAAGGAATTAATTCAGTCCGTAAGGAATTAATTCAGTCCGTAAGGAATTAATTCAGTCCGTAAGGAATTATTTCAGTCCGTAATTAATTAATTCATTCCTTACGGAATTAATTAAGTCCATAAGGAATTAATTTAGTCTGTAAGGATTTAATTAAGTCCGTAATGAATTAATTCAGTCCTTAAGGAATAACTTCTGTACGTAAGGAAATAATTCAGTCCGTAATGGATTAATTAATTCCGTAATGAATTAATTCAGTCCGTAAAGAATTAATAAAATCCGTACGGAATTAATTTAGACCGTAAGGAATTAATTCAGTCCGTAAGGAATTAATTCAGTCCGTAAGGAATTAATTCAGTCCGTAAGGAATTATTTCAGTCCGTAAGGAATTAATTCAGTAAGAAAGGAATTCAATCAATCCATAAGGAATTAATTCAGTCTGTAAGGATTTAATTAAGTCCGTAATGAATTAATTCAGTCCGTAAGGAATTAATTAAGTGCGTAAGGAATTATTTCAGTCCGTAATTAATTAATTCATTCCTTACGGAATTAATTAAGTCCATAAGGAATTAATTCAGTCTGTAAGGATTTAATTAAGTCCGTAATGAATTAATTCAGTCCGTAAGGAATTAATTCAGTCCGTAATGGATTAATTAAGTCCGTAATGAATTAATTCAGTCCGTATGAAATTAATTCAGTCCGTAAGGAATTCATTCAGTCCTTAAGGAATTAATTCAGTAAGAAAGGAATTCAATCAATCCTAAAGAATTAATTCAGTCCGTAAGGAACTAATTCAGTCCGTAAGGAATTAATTCTGTCCGTAAGGAATTAATTCAGTGTGTAAGGAATTAATGAAGTCCGTAAGGAATTAATTAAGATCGTAAGGAATTATTGAAGTCCGTAAGGAATTAATTCAGTCCGTAAGGAATTAATTCAGTCCGTAAGGAATTAATTCAGTCCGTAAGGAATTATTTCAGTCCGTAATTAATTAATTCATTCCTTACGGAATTAATTAAGTCCATAAGGAATTAATTTAGTCTGTAAGGATTTAATTAAGTCCGTAATGAATTAATTCAGTCCTTAAGGAATAACTTCTGTACGTATGGAAATAATTCAGTCCGTAATGGATTAATTAATTCCGTAATGAATTAATTCAGTCCGTAAAGAATTAATAAAATCCGTACGGAATTAATTCAGACCGTAAGGAATTAATTCAGTCCGTAAGGAATTAATTCAGTCCGTAAGGAATTAATTCAGTCCGTAAGGAATTATTTCAGTCCGTAAGGAATTAATTCAGTAAGAAAGGAATTCAATCAATCCATAAGGAATTAATTCAGTCTGTAAGGATTTAATTAAGTCCGTAATGAATTAATTCAGTCCGTAAGGAATTAATTCAGTCCGTAAGGAATTAATTCAGTCCGTAAGGAATTAATTCAGTCCGTAAGAAATTAATTCAGTCCGTAAGGAATTAATTCAGTCCGTAAGGAATTATTTCAGTCCGTAAGGAATTAATTCAGTAAGAAAGGAATTCAATAAATCCTAAAGAATTAATTCAGTCCGTAAGGAAATATTTCAGTCCGTAAGGAATTCATTCAGTCCGTAAGGAATTCAATCAATCTTAAAGAATTAATTCAGTCCGTAAGGAACTAATTCAGTCCGTAAGGAATTAATTCAGTCCGTAAGGAATTAATTAAGTCCGTAAGGAATTAATTAAGTACGTAAGGAATTAATTAAGTCCGTAAGGAATTGATTAAGTCCGTAAGGAATTAATTCAGTCCGTAAGGAATTAATTCAGTCCGTAAGGAATTAATTCAGTCCGTAAGGAATTATTTCAGTCCGTAATTAATTAATTCATTCCTTACGGAATTAATTAAGTCCATAAGGAATTAATTCAGTCTGTAAGGATTTAATTAAGTCCGTAATGAATTAATTCAGTCCGTAAGGAATTAATTCAGTCCTTAAGGAATTAATTCAGTCCGTAAGGAATTAATTCAGTCCGTAAGGAATAAGTTCAGTACGTAAGGAATTAATTCAGTCCGTAATGGATTAATTAAGTCCGTAATGAATTAATTCAATCCGTATGAAATTAATTCAGTCCGTAAGGAATTCATTCAGTCCGTAAGGAATTCATTCAGTCCGTAAGGAATTCATTCAGTCCGTAAGGAATATGTTCAGTACGTAAGGAATTAATTCAGTCCGTAATGGATTAATTAAGTCCGTAATGAATTAATTCAGTCCGTATGAAATTAATTCAGTCCGTAAGGAATTCATTCAGTCCGTAAGGAATTCATTCAGTCCGCAAGGAATTAATTCAGTCCGTATGAAATTAATTCAGTCCGTAAGGAATTCATTCAGTCCGTAATTAATTCATTCAGTGAGAAAAGAATTCAATCAATCTTAAAGAATTAATTCAGTCCGTAAGGAACTAATTCAGTCCGTAAGGAATTAATTCAGTCCGTAAGGAATTAATTAAGTCCGTAAGGAATTAATTAAGTCCGTAAGGAATTAATTCAGTCCGTAAGGAATTATTTCAGTCCGTAATTAATTAATTCATTCCTTACGGAATTAATTAAGTCCATAAGGAATTAATTTAGTCTGTAAGGATTTAATTAAGTCCGTAATGAATTAATTCAGTCCGTAAGGAATAACTTCAGTACGTAAGGAAATAATTCAGTCCGTAATGGATTAATTCAGTACGTAAGGAATTAATTCAGTCCGTAAGGAATTAATTCAGTACGTAATCAATAAGTTCAGTACGTAAGGAATTAATTCAGTCCGTAATCGATTAATTAAGTCCGTAATGAATTAATTCAGTCCGTATGAAATTAACTCAGTCCGTAAGGAATTAATTAAGGAATTAATTCAGTCCGTAAGGAATTAATTCAGTCCGTAATTAATTAATTCATTCCTTACGGAATTAATTAAGTGAATAAGGAATTAATTCAGTCTGTAAGGATTTAATTAAGTCCGTAATGAATTAATTCAGTCCGTAAGGAATTAATTCAGTCCGTAAGGAATTAATTCAGTCCGTAAGGAATTAATTCAGTCCGTAAGGATTTAATTCAATCCGTATGAAATTAATTCAGTCCGTAAGGAATTCATTCAGTCCGTAAGGAATTCATTCAGTCCGTAAGGAATAAGTTCAGTACGTAAGGAATTAATTCAGTCCGTAATGGATTAATTAAGTCCGTAATGAATTAATTCAGTCCGTATGAAATTAATTCAGTCCGTAAGGAATTCATTCAGTCCGTAAGATATTCATTCAGTCCGTAAGGAATTAATTCAGTCCGTATGAAATTAATTCAGTCCGTAAGGAATTCATTCAGTCCGTAAGGAATTCATTCAGTGAGAAAAGAATTCAATCAATCTTAAAGAATTAATTCAGTCCGTAAGGAACTAATTCAGTCCGTAAGGAATTAATTCAGTCCGTAAGGAATTAATTAAGTCCGTAAGGAATTAATTAAGTCCGTAAGGAATTAATTCAGTCCGTAAGGAATTATTTCAGTCCGTAATTAATTAATTCATTCCTTACGGAATTAATTAAGTCCATAAGGAATTAATTTAGTCTGTAAGGATTTAATTAAGTCCGTAATGAATTAATTCAGTCCTTAAGGAATAACTTCTGTACGTATGGAAATAATTCAGTCCGTAATGGATTAATTAATTCCGTAATGAATTAATTCAGTCCGTAAAGAATTAATAAAATCCGTACGGAATTAATTCAGACCGTAAGGAATTAATTCAGTCCGTAAGGAATTAATTCAGTACGTAAGGAATTAATTCAGTCCGTAAGGAATTATTTCAGTCCGTAAGGAATTATTTCAGTCCGTAAGGAATTAATTCAGTAAGAAAGGAATTCAATCAATCCATAAGGAATTAATTCAGTCTGTAAGGATTTAATTAAGTCCGTAATGAATTCATTCAGTCCGTAAGGAATTAATTCAGTCCGTAAGGAATTAATTCAGTCCGTAAGGAATTAATTCAGTCCGTAAGAAATTAATTCAGTCCGTAAGGAATTAATTCAGTCCGTAAGGAATTATTTCAGTCCGTAAGGAATTAATTAAGTCCGTAAGGAATTGATTAAGTCCGTAAGGAATTAATTCAGTCCGTAAGGAAATATTTCAGTCCGTAAGGAATTCATTCAGTCCGTAAGGAATTCATTCAGTCCGCAAGGAATTAATTCAGTCCGTATGAAATTAATTCAGTCCGTAAGGAATTCATTCAGTCCGTAATTAATTCATTCAGTGAGAAAAGAATTCAATCAATCTTAAAGAATTAATTCAGTCCGTAAGGAACTAATTCAGTCCGTAAGGAATTAATTCAGTCCGTAAGGAATTAATTAAGTCCGTAAGGAATTAATTAAGTCCGTAAGGAATTAATTCAGTCCGTAAGGAATTATTTCAGTCCGTAATTAATTAATTCATTCCTTACGGAATTAATTAAGTCCATAAGGAATTAATTTAGTCTGTAAGGATTTAATTAAGTCCGTAATGAATTAATTCAGTCCGTAAGGAATAACTTCAGTACGTAAGGAAATAATTCAGTCCGTAATGGATTAATTCAGTACGTAAGGAATTAATTCAGTCCGTAAGGAATTAATTCAGTACGTAATCAATAAGTTCAGTACGTAAGGAATTAATTCAGTCCGTAATCGATTAATTAAGTCCGTAATGAATTAATTCAGTCCGTATGAAATTAACTCAGTCCGTAAGGAATTAATTAAGGAATTAATTCAGTCCGTAAGGAATTAATTCAGTCCGTAATTAATTAATTCATTCCTTACGGAATTAATTAAGTGAATAAGGAATTAATTCAGTCTGTAAGGATTTAATTAAGTCCGTAATGAATTAATTCAGTCCGTAAGGAATTAATTCAGTCCGTAAGGAATTAATTCAGTCCGTAAGGAATTAATTCAGTCCGTAAGGATTTAATTCAATCCGTATGAAATTAATTCAGTCCGTAAGGAATTCATTCAGTCCGTAAGGAATTCATTCAGTCCGTAAGGAATAAGTTCAGTACGTAAGGAATTAATTCAGTCCGTAATGGATTAATTAAGTCCGTAATGAATTAATTCAGTCCGTATGAAATTAATTCAGTCCGTAAGGAATTCATTCAGTCCGTAAGATATTCATTCAGTCCGTAAGGAATTAATTCAGTCCGTATGAAATTAATTCAGTCCGTAAGGAATTCATTCAGTCCGTAAGGAATTCATTCAGTGAGAAAAGAATTCAATCAATCTTAAAGAATTAATTCAGTCCGTAAGGAACTAATTCAGTCCGTAAGGAATTAATTCAGTCCGTAAGGAATTAATTAAGTCCGTAAGGAATTAATTAAGTCCGTAAGGAATTAATTCAGTCCGTAAGGAATTATTTCAGTCCGTAATTAATTAATTCATTCCTTACGGAATTAATTAAGTCCATAAGGAATTAATTTAGTCTGTAAGGATTTAATTAAGTCCGTAATGAATTAATTCAGTCCTTAAGGAATAACTTCTGTACGTATGGAAATAATTCAGTCCGTAATGGATTAATTAATTCCGTAATGAATTAATTCAGTCCGTAAAGAATTAATAAAATCCGTACGGAATTAATTCAGACCGTAAGGAATTAATTCAGTCCGTAAGGAATTAATTCAGTACGTAAGGAATTAATTCAGTCCGTAAGGAATTATTTCAGTCCGTAAGGAATTATTTCAGTCCGTAAGGAATTAATTCAGTAAGAAAGGAATTCAATCAATCCATAAGGAATTAATTCAGTCTGTAAGGATTTAATTAAGTCCGTAATGAATTCATTCAGTCCGTAAGGAATTAATTCAGTCCGTAAGGAATTAATTCAGTCCGTAAGGAATTAATTCAGTCCGTAAGAAATTAATTCAGTCCGTAAGGAATTAATTCAGTCCGTAAGGAATTATTTCAGTCCGTAAGGAATTAATTAAGTCCGTAAGGAATTGATTAAGTCCGTAAGGAATTAATTCAGTCCGTAAGGAAATATTTCAGTCCGTAAGGAATTCATTCAGTCCGTAAGGAATTCAATCAATCTTAAAGAATTAATTCAGTCCGTAAGGAACTAATTCAGTCCGTAAGGAATTAATTCAGTCCGTAAGGAATTAATTAAGTCCGTAAGGAATTAATTAAGTACGTAAGGAATTAATTAAGTCCGTAAGGAATTGATTAAGTCCGTAAGGAATTAATTAAGTCCGTAAGGAATTAATTAAGTCCGTAAGGAATTAATTCAGTCCGTAAGGAATTATTTCAGTCCGTAATTAATTAATTCATTCCTTACGGAATTAATTAAGTCCATAAGGAATTAATTTAGTCTGTAAGGATTTAATTAAGTCCGTAATGAATTAATTCAGTCCTTAAGGAATAACTTCTGTACGTATGGAAATAATTCAGTCCGTAATGGATTAATTAATTCCGTAATGAATTAATTCAGTCCGTAAAGAATTAATAAAATCCGTACGGAATTAATTCAGACCGTAAGGAATTAATTCAGTCCGTAAGGAATTAATTCAGTACGTAAGGAATTAATTCAGTCCGTAAGGAATTATTTCAGTCCGTAAGGAATTATTTCAGTCCGTAAGGAATTAATTCAGTAAGAAAGGAATTCAATCAATCCATAAGGAATTAATTCAGTCTGTAAGGATTTAATTAAGTCCGTAATGAATTCATTCAGTCCGTAAGGAATTAATTCAGTCCGTAAGGAATTAATTCAGTCCGTAAGGAATTAATTCAGTCCGTAAGAAATTAATTCAGTCCGTAAGGAATTAATTCAGTCCGTAAGGAATTATTTCAGTCCGTAAGGAATTAATTCAGTAAGAAAGGAATTCAATCAATCCTAAAGAATTAATTCAGTCCGTAAGGAAATATTTCAGTCCGTAAGGAATTCATTCAGTCCGTAAGGAATTCAATCAATCTTAAAGAATTAATTCAGTCCGTAAGGAACTAATTCAGTCCGTAAGGAATTAATTCAGTCCGTAAGGAATTAATTAAGTCCGTAAGGAATTAATTAAGTACGTAAGGAATTAATTAAGTCCGTAAGGAATTGATTAAGTCCGTAAGGAATTAATTCAGTCCGTAAGGAATTAATTCAGTCCGTAAGGAATTAATTCAGTCCGTAAGGAATTATTTCAGTCCGTAATTAATTAATTCATTCCTTACGGAATTAATTAAGTCCATAAGGAATTAATTCAGTCTGTAAGGATTTAATTAAGTCCGTAATGAATTAATTCAGTCCGTAAGGAATTAATTCAGTCCTTAAGGAATTAATTCAGTCCGTAAGGAATTAATTCAGTCCGTAAGGAATAAGTTCAGTACGTAAGGAATTAATTCAGTCCGTAATGGATTAATTAAGTCCGTAATGAATTAATTCAATCCGTATGAAATTAATTCAGTCCGTAAGGAATTCATTCAGTCCGTAAGGAATTCATTCAGTCCGTAAGGAATATGTTCAGTACGTAAGGAATTAATTCAGTCCGTAATGGATTAATTAAGTCCGTAATGAATTAATTCAGTCCGTATGAAATTAATTCAGTCCGTAAGGAATTCATTCAGTCCGTAAGGAATTCATTCAGTCCGCAAGGAATTAATTCAGTCCGTATGAAATTAATTCAGTCCGTAAGGAATTCATTCAGTCCGTAATTAATTCATTCAGTGAGAAAAGAATTCAATCAATCTTAAAGAATTAATTCAGTCCGTAAGGAACTAATTCAGTCCGTAAGGAATTAATTCAGTCCGTAAGGAATTAATTAAGTCCGTAAGGAATTAATTAAGTCCGTAAGGAATTAATTCAGTCCGTAAGGAATTATTTCAGTCCGTAATTAATTAATTCATTCCTTACGGAATTAATTAAGTCCATAAGGAATTAATTTAGTCTGTAAGGATTTAATTAAGTCCGTAATGAATTAATTCAGTCCGTAAGGAATAACTTCAGTACGTAAGGAAATAATTCAGTCCGTAATGGATTAATTCAGTACGTAAGGAATTAATTCAGTCCGTAAGGAATTAATTCAGTACGTAATCAATAAGTTCAGTACGTAAGGAATTAATTCAGTCCGTAATCGATTAATTAAGTCCGTAATGAATTAATTCAGTCCGTATGAAATTAACTCAGTCCGTAAGGAATTAATTAAGGAATTAATTCAGTCCGTAAGAATTAATTCAGTCCGTAATTAATTAATTCATTCCTTACGGAATTAATTAAGTGAATAAGGAATTAATTCAGTCTGTAAGGATTTAATTAAGTCCGTAATGAATTAATTCAGTCCGTAAGGAATTAATTCAGTCCGTAAGGAATTAATTCAGTCCGTAAGGAATTAATTCAGTCCGTAAGGATTTAATTCAATCCGTATGAAATTAATTCAGTCCGTAAGGAATTCATTCAGTCCGTAAGGAATTCATTCAGTCCGTAAGGAATAAGTTCAGTACGTAAGGAATTAATTCAGTCCGTAATGGATTAATTAAGTCCGTAATGAATTAATTCAGTCCGTATGAAATTAATTCATTCCGTAAGGAATTCATTCAGTCCGTAAGATATTCATTCAGTCCGTAAGGAATTAATTCAGTCCGTATGAAATTAATTCAGTCCGTAAGGAATTCATTCAGTCCGTAAGGAATTCATTCAGTGAGAAAAGAATTCAATCAATCTTAAAGAATTAATTCAGTCCGTAAGGAACTAATTCAGTCCGTAAGGAATTAATTCAGTCCGTAAGGAATTAATTAAGTCCGTAAGGAATTAATTAAGTCCGTAAGGAATTAATTCAGTCCGTAAGGAATTATTTCAGTCCGTAATTAATTAATTCATTCCTTACGGAATTAATTAAGTCCATAAGGAATTAATTTAGTCTGTAAGGATTTAATTAAGTCCGTAATGAATTAATTCAGTCCGTAAGGAATAACTTCAGTACGTAAGGAAATAATTCAGTCCGTAATGGATTAATTCAGTACGTAATGAATTAATTCAGTTCGTATGAAATTAATTCAGTCCGTAAGGAATTCATTCAGTCCGTAAGGAATTCATTCAGTCCGTAAGGAATAAGTTCAGTCTGTAAGGAATTAATTCAGTCCGTAATGGATTAATTAAGTCCGTAATGAATTAATTCAGTCCGTATGAAATTAATTCAGTCCGTAAGGAATTCATTCAGTCCGTAAGGAATTCATTCAGTCCGTAAGGAATTAATTCAGTCCGTATGAAATTAATTCAGTCCGTAAGGAATTCATTCAGTCCGTAAGGAATTCATTCAGTGTGAAAAGAATTCAATCAATCTTAAAGAATTAATTCAGTCCGTAAGGAACTAATTCAGTCCGTAAGGAATTAATTCAGTCCGTAAGGAATTAATTAAGTCCGTAAGGAATTAATTAAGTCCGTAAGGAATTAATTCAGTACGTAAGGAAATATTTCAGTCCGTAATTAATTAATTCATTCCTTACGGAATTAATTAAGTCCATAAGGAATTAATTTAGTCTGTAAGGATTTAATTAAGTCCGTAATGAATTAATTCAGTCCGTAAGGAAAAACTTCAGTACGTAAGGAAATAATTCAGTCCGTAATGGATTAATTCAGTACGTAAGGAATTAATTCAGTCAGTAAGGAATTAATTCAGTCCGTAAGGAATTAATTCAGTCCGTAAGGAATTAATTCAGTCCGTAAGGGTTTAATTCAGTCCGTAAGGTATTAATTCAGTCCGTAAGGAATTAATTCAGTCCGTAAGGAATTAATTAAGTCCGTAATGAATTAATTCAGTCCGTATGAAATTAATTCAGTCCGTAAGGAATTCATTCAGTCCGTAAGGAATTCGTTCAGTCCGTAAGGAATAAGTTCAGTACGTAAGGAACTAATTCAGTCCGTAATGGATTAATTAAGTCCGTAATGAATTAATTCAGTCCGTATGAAATTAATTCAGTTCGTAAGGAATTCATTCAGTCCGTAAGGAATTCATTCAGTCCGTAAGGAATTAATTCAGTCCGTATGAAATTAATTCAGTCCGTAAGGAATTCATTCAGTCCGTAAGGAATTCATTCAGTGAGAAAAGAATTCAATCAATCTTAAAGAATTAATTCAGTCCGTAAGGAACTAATTCAGTCCGTAAGGAAATAATTCAGTCCGTAAGGAATTAATTCAGTCCGTAAGGAATTCATTCAGTCCGTAAGGAATTAATTCAGTCCGTATGAAATTAATTCAGTCCGTAAGGAATTCATTCAGTCCGTAAGGAATTCATTCAGTGAGAAAAGAATTCAATCAATCTTAAAGAATTAATTCAGTCCGTAAGGAACTAATTCAGTCCGTAAGGAAATAATTCAGTCCGTAAGGAATTAATTAAGTCCGTATGGAATTAATTAAGTCCGTAAGGAATTAATTCAGTCCGTAAGGAATTATTTCAGTCCGTAATTAATTAATTCATTCCTTACGGAATTAATTAAGTCCATAAGGAATTAATTTAGTCTGTAAGGATTTAATTAAGTCCGTAATGAATTAATTCAGTCAGTAAGGAATTAATTCAGTCCGTAAGGAATTAATTCAGTCCGTAAGGAATTAATTCAGTCCGTAAGGATTTAATTCAGTCCGGAAGGTATTAATTCAGTCCGTAAGGAATTAATTCAGTCCGTAAGGAATTAATTCAGTCCGTAAGGAATAAGTTCAGTACGTAAGGAATTAATTCAGTCCGTAATCGAATAATTCAGTCCGTAATGAATTAATTCAGTCCGTATGAAATTAATTCAGTCCGTAAGGAATTAATTCAGTCCGTAAGGAATTAATTCAGTCCGTAAGGAATTATTTTAATTAAGTCCATAAGGAATTAATTCAGTCTGTAAGGATTTAATTAAGTCCGTAATGAATTAATTCAGTCCGTAAGGATTTAATTCAGTCCGTAAGGAATTAATTCAGTCCGTAAGGAATTAATTCAGTCCGTAAGGATTTAATTCAGTCCGTAAGGTATTAATTCAGTCCGTAAGGAATTAATTCAGTCCGTAAGGAATTAATTCAGTCCGTAAGGAATTAATTCAGTCCGTAAGGAATTAATTCAGTCCGTAAGGAATTAATTCAGTCCGTAAAGAATTAATTCAGTCCGTAAGGAATAAGTTCAGTACGTAAGGAATTAATTCAGTCCGTAATCGATTAATTAAGTCCGTAATGAATTAATTCGGTCCGTATGAAATTAACTCAGTCCGTAAGGAATTAATTAAGGAATTAATTCAGTCCGTAAGGAATTAATTCAGTCCGTAAGGAATTATTTCAGTCCGTAATTAATTAATTCTTTCCTTACGGAATTTATTAAGTCCATAAGGAATTAATTCAGTCTGTAAGGATTTAATTAAGTCCGTAATGAATTAATTCAGTCCGTAAGGAATTAATTCAGTCCGTAAGGAATTAATTCAGTCCGTAAGGAATTAATTCAGTCCGTAAGGATTTAATTCAATCCGTAAGGTATTAATTCAGTCCGTAAAGAATTAATTCAGTCCGTAAGGAATTAATTCAGTCCGTAAGGAGTTAATTCAGTCCGTAAGGAATTAATTCTGTCCGTGAGGATGTAATTCAGTCCGTAAGGTATTAATTCAGTCCGTAAGGAATTAATTCAGTCCGTAAGGAATTAATTCAGTCCGTAAGGATTTAATTCAGTCCGTAAGGTATTAATTCAGTCCGTAAGGAATTAATTCAGTCCGTAAGGAATTAATTCAGTCCGTAAGGAGTTAATTCAGTCCGTAAGGAATTAATTCTGTCCGTGAGGATGTAATTCAGTCCGTAAGGTATTAATTCAGTCCGTAAGGAATTAATTCCGTCCGTAAGGAATTAATTCAGTACGTAAGGAATTAATCCAGTCCGTAAGGAATTAATTCAGTCCGTAAGGAATTATTTTAATTAAGTCCATAAGGAATTAATTTAGTCTGTAAGGATTTAATTAAGTCCGTAATGAATTAATTCAGTCCGTAAGGAATAACTTCAATACGTAAGGAAATAATTCAGTCCGTAATGGATTAATTCAGTACGTAATGAATTAATTCAGTTCGTATGAAATTAATTCAGTCCGTAAGGAATTCATTCAGTCCGTAAGGAATTCATTCAGTCCGTAAGGAATAAGTTCAGTCTGTAAGGAATTAATTCAGTCCGTAATGGATTAATTAAGTCCGTAATGAATTAATTCAGTCCGTATGAAATTAATTCAGTCCGTAAGGAATTCATTCAGTCCGTAAGATATTCATTCAGTCCGTAAGGAATTAATTCAGTCCGTATGAAATTAATTCAGTCCGTAAGGAATTCATTCAGTCCGTAAGGAATTCATTCAGTGAGAAAAGAATTCAATCAATCTTAAAGAATTAATTCAGTCCGTAAGGAACTAATTCAGTCCGTAAGGAATTAATTCAGTCCGTAAGGAATTAATTAAGTCCGTAAGGAATTAATTCAGTCCGTAAGGAATTATTTCAGTCCGTAATTAATTAATTCATTCCTTACGGAATTAATTAAGTCCATAAGGAATTAATTTAGTCTGTAAGGATTTAATTAAGTCCGTAATGAATTAATTCAGTCCGTAAGGAATAACTTCAGTACGTAAGGAAATAATTCAGTCCGTAATGGATTAATTCAGTACGTAATGAATTAATTCAGTTCGTATGAAATTAATTCAGTCCGTAAGGAATTCATTCAGTCCGTAAGGAATTCATTCAGTCCGTAAGGAATAAGTTCAGTCTGTAAGGAATTAATTCAGTCCGTAATGGATTAATTAAGTCCGTAATGAATTAATTCAGTCCGTAAGAAATTAATTCAGTCCGTAAGGAATTCATTCAGTCCGTAAGGAATTCATTCAGTCCGTAAGGAATTAATTCAGTCCGTATGAAATTAATTCAGTCCGTAAGAAATTCATTCAGTCCGTAAGGAATTCATTCAGTGTGAAAAGAATTCAATCAATCTTAAAGAATTAATTCAGTCCGTAAGGAACTAATTCAGTCCGTAAGGAATTAATTCAGTCCGTAAGGAATTAATTAAGTCCGTAAGGAATTAATTAAGTCCATAAGGAATTAATTTAGTCTGTAAGGATTTAATTAAGTCCGTAATGAATTAATTCAGTCCGTAAGGAAAAACTTCAGTACGTAAGGAAATAATTCAGTCCGTAATGGATTAATTCAGTACGTAAGGAATTAATTCAGTCAGTAAGGAATTAATTCAGTCCGTAAGGAATTAATTCAGTCCGTAAGGAATTAATTCAGTCCGTAAGGGTTTAATTCAGTCCGTAAGGTATTAATTCAGTCCGTAAGGAATTAATTCAGTCCGTAAGGAATTAATTAAGTCCGTAATGAATTAATTCAGTCCGTATGAAATTAATTCAGTCCGTAAGGAATTCATTCAGTCCGTAAGGAATTCGTTCAGTCCGTAAGGAATAAGTTCAGTACGTAAGGAATTAATTCAGTCCGTAATGGATTAATTAAGTCCGTAATGAATTAATTCAGTCCGTATGAAATTAATTCAGTCCGTAAGGAATTCATTCAGTCCGTAAGGAATTCATTCAGTCCGTAAGGAATTAATTCAGTCCGTATGAAATTAATTCAGTCCGTAAGGAATTCATTCAGTCCGTAAGGAATTCATTCAGTGAGAAAAGAATTCAATCAATCTTAAAGAATTAATTCAGTCCGTAAGGAACTAATTCAGTCCGTAAGGAATTAATTCAGTCCGTAAGGAATTAATTAAGTCCGTAAGGAATTAATTAAGTCCGTAAGGAATTAATTCAGTCCGTAAGGAATTATTTCAGTCCGTAATTAATTAATTCATTCCTTACGGAATTAATTAAGTCCATAAGGAATTAATTTAGTCTGTAAGGATTTAATTAAGTCCGTAATGAATTAATTCAGTCCGTAAGGAATAACTTCAGTACGTAAGGAAATAATTCAGTCCGTAATGGATTAATTCAGTACGTAATGAATTAATTCAGTTCGTATGAAATTAATTCAGTCCGTAAGGAATTCATTCAGTCCGTAAGGAATTCATTCAGTCCGTAAGGAATAAGTTCAGTCTGTAAGGAATTAATTCAGTCCGTAATGGATTAATTAAGTCCGTAATGAATTAATTCAGTCCGTATGAAATTAATTCAGTCCGTAAGGAATTCATTCAGTCCGTAAGGAATTCATTCAGTCCGTAAGGAATTAATTCAGTCCGTATGAAATTAATTCAGTCCGTAAGAAATTCATTCAGTCCGTAAGGAATTCATTCAGTGTGAAAAGAATTCAATCAATCTTAAAGAATTAATTCAGTCCGTAAGGAACTAATTCAGTCCGTAAGGAATTAATTCAGTCCGTAAGGAATTAATTAAGTCCGTAAGGAATTAATTAAGTCCATAAGGAATTAATTTAGTCTGTAAGGATTTAATTAAGTCCGTAATGAATTAATTCAGTCCGTAAGGAAAAACTTCAGTACGTAAGGAAATAATTCAGTCCGTAATGGATTAATTCAGTACGTAAGGAATTAATTCAGTCAGTAAGGAATTAATTCAGTCCGTAAGGAATTAATTCAGTCCGTAAGGAATTAATTCAGTCCGTAAGGGTTTAATTCAGTCCGTAAGGTATTAATTCAGTCCGTAAGGAATTAATTCAGTCCGTAAGGAATTAATTAAGTCCGTAATGAATTAATTCAGTCCGTATGAAATTAATTCAGTCCGTAAGGAATTCATTCAGTCCGTAAGGAATTCGTTCAGTCCGTAAGGAATAAGTTCAGTACGTAAGGAATTAATTCAGTCCGTAATGGATTAATTAAGTCCGTAATGAATTAATTCAGTCCGTATGAAATTAATTCAGTCCGTAAGGAATTCATTCAGTCCGTAAGGAATTCATTCAGTCCGTAAGGAATTAATTCAGTCCGTATGAAATTAATTCAGTCCGTAAGGAATTCATTCAGTCCGTAAGGAATTCATTCAGTGAGAAAAGAATTCAATCAATCTTAAAGAATTAATTCAGTCCGTAAGGAACTAATTCAGTCCGTAAGGAATTAATTCAGTCCGTAAGGAATTAATTAAGTCCGTAAGGAATTAATTAAGTCCGTAAGGAATTAATTCAGTCCGTAAGGAATTATTTCAGTCCGTAATTAATTAATTCATTCCTTACGGAATTAATTAAGTCCATAAGGAATTAATTTAGTCTGTAAGGATTTAATTAAGTCCGTAATGAATTAATTCAGTCCGTAAGGAATAACTTCAGTACGTAAGGAAATAATTCAGTCCGTAATGGATTAATTCAGTACGTAATGAATTAATTCAGTTCGTATGAAATTAATTCAGTCCGTAAGGAATTCATTCAGTCCGTAAGGAATTCATTCAGTCCGTAAGGAATAAGTTCAGTCTGTAAGGAATTAATTCAGTCCGTAATGGATTAATTAAGTCCGTAATGAATTAATTCAGTCCGTATGAAATTAATTCAGTCCGTAAGGAATTCATTCAGTCCGTAAGGAATTCATTCAGTCCGTAAGGAATTAATTCAGTCCGTATGAAATTAATTCAGTCCGTAAGAAATTCATTCAGTCCGTAAGGAATTCATTCAGTGTGAAAAGAATTCAATCAATCTTAAAGAATTAATTCAGTCCGTAAGGAACTAATTCAGTCCGTAAGGAATTAATTCAGTCCGTAAGGAATTAATTAAGTCCGTAAGGAATTAATTAAGTCCATAAGGAATTAATTTAGTCTGTAAGGATTTAATTAAGTCCGTAATGAATTAATTCAGTCCGTAAGGAAAAACTTCAGTACGTAAGGAAATAATTCAGTCCGTAATGGATTAATTCAGTACGTAAGGAATTAATTCAGTCAGTAAGGAATTAATTCAGTCCGTAAGGAATTAATTCAGTCCGTAAGGAATTAATTCAGTCCGTAAGGGTTTAATTCAGTCCGTAAGGTATTAATTCAGTCCGTAAGGAATTAATTCAGTCCGTAAGGAATTAATTAAGTCCGTAATGAATTAATTCAGTCCGTATGAAATTAATTCAGTCCGTAAGGAATTCATTCAGTCCGTAAGGAATTCGTTCAGTCCGTAAGGAATAAGTTCAGTACGTAAGGAATTAATTCAGTCCGTAATGGATTAATTAAGTCCGTAATGAATTAATTCAGTCCGTATGAAATTAATTCAGTCCGTAAGGAATTCATTCAGTCCGTAAGGAATTCATTCAGTCCGTAAGGAATTAATTCAGTCCGTATGAAATTAATTCAGTCCGTAAGGAATTCATTCAGTCCGTAAGGAATTCATTCAGTGAGAAAAGAATTCAATCAATCTTAAAGAATTAATTCAGTCCGTAAGGAACTAATTCAGTCCGTAAGGAATTAATTCAGTCCGTAAGGAATTAATTAAGTCCGTAAGGAATTAATTAAGTCCGTAAGGAATTAATTCAGTCCGTAAGGAATTATTTCAGTCCGTAATTAATTAATTCATTCCTTACGGAATTAATTAAGTCCATAAGGAATTAATTTAGTCTGTAAGGATTTAATTAAGTCCGTAATGAATTAATTCAGTCAGTAAGGAATTAATTCAGTCCGTAAGGAATTAATTCAGTCCGTAAGGAATTAATTCAGTCCGCAAGGATTTAATTCAGTCCGGAAGGTATTATTTCAGTCCGTAAGGAATTAATTCAGTCCGTAAGGAATTAATTCAGTCCGTAAGGAATAAGTTCAGTACGTAAGGAATTAATTCAGTCCGTAATCGAATAATTCAGTCCGTAATGAATTAATTCAGTCCGTATGAAATTAATTCAGTCCGTAAGGAATTAATTCAGTCCGTAAGGAATTAATTCAGTCCGTAAGGAATTATTTTAATTAAGTCCATAAGGAATTAATTCAGTCTGTAAGGATTTAATTAAGTCCGTAATGAATTAATTCAGTCCGTAAGGATTTAATTCAGTCCGTAAGGAATTAATTCAGTCCGTAAGGAATTAATTCAGTCCGTAAGGATTTAATTCAGTCCGTAAGGTATTAATTCAGTCCGTAAGGAATTAATTCAGTCCGTAAGGAATTAATTCAGTCCGTAAGGAATTAATTCAGTCCGTAAGGAATTAATTCAGTCCGTAAGGAATTAATTCAGTCCGTAAAGAATTAATTCAGTCCGTAAGGAATAAGTTCAGTACGTAAGGAATTAATTCAGTCCGTAATCGATTAATTAAGTCCGTAATGAATTAATTCGGTCCGTATGAAATTAACTCAGTCCGTAAGGAATTAATTAAGGAATTAATTCAGTCCGTAAGGAATTAATTCAGTCCGTAAGGAATTATTTCAGTCCGTAATTAATTAATTCTTTCCTTACGGAATTTATTAAGTCCATAAGGAATTAATTCAGTCTGTAAGGATTTAATTAAGTCCGTAATGAATTAATTCAGTCCGTAAGGATTTAATTCAATCCGTAAGGTATTAATTCAGTCCGTAAGGAATTAATTCAGTCCGTAAGGAATTAATTCAGTCCGTAAGGAATTAATTCAGTCCGTAAGGATTTAATTCAATCCGTAAGGTATTAATTCAGTCCGTAAGGAATTAATTCAGTCCGTAAGGAATTAATTCAGTCCGTAAGGAGTTAATTCAGTCCGTAAGGAATTAATTCTGTCCGTGAGGATGTAATTCAGTCCGTAAGGTATTAATTCAGTCCGTAAGGAATTAATTCAGTCCGTAAGGAATTAATTCAGTCCGTAAGGATTTAATTCAGTCCGTAAGGTATTAATTCAGTCCGTAAGGAATTAATTCAGTCCGTAAGGAATTAATTCAGTCCGTAAGGAGTTAATTCAGTCCGTAAGGAATTAATTCTGTCCGTGAGGATGTAATTCAGTCCGTAAGGTATTAATTCAGTCCGTAAGGAATTAATTCCGTCCGTAAGGAATTAATTCAGTACGTAAGGAATTAATCCAGTCCGTAAGGAATTAATTCAGTCCGTAAGGAATTATTTTAATTAAGTCCATAAGGAATTAATTTAGTCTGTAAGGATTTAATTAAGTCCGTAATGAATTAATTCAGTCCGTAAGGAATAACTTTAGTACGTAAGGAAATAATTCAGTCCGTAATGGATTAATTCAGTACGTAATGAATTAATTCAGTTCGTATGAAATTAATTCAGTCCGTAAGGAATTCATTCAGTCCGTAAGGAATTCATTCAGTCCGTAAGGAATAAGTTCAGTCTGTAAGGAATTAATTCAGTCCGTAATGGATTAATTAAGTCCGTAATGAATTAATTCAGTCCGTATGAAATTAATTCAGTCCGTAAGGAATTCATTCAGTCCGTAAGGAATTCATTCAGTCCGTAAGGAATTAATTCAGTCCGTATGAAATTAATTCAGTCCGTAAGGAATTCATTCAGTCCGTAAGGAATTCATTCAGTGTGAAAAGAATTCAATCAATCTTAAAGAATTAATTCAGTCCGTAAGGAACTAATTCTGTCCGTAAGGAATTAATTCAGTCCGTAAGGAATTAATTAAGTCCGTAAGGAATTAATTAAGTCCGTAAGGAATTAATTCAGTACGTAAGGAAATATTTCAGTCCGTAATTAATTAATTCATTCCTTACGGAATTAATTAAGTCCATAAGGAATTAATTTAGTCTGTAAGGATTTAATTAAGTCCGTAATGAATTAATTCAGTCCGTAAGGAAAAACTTCAGTACGTAAGGAAATAATTCAGTCCGTAATGGATTAATTCAGTACGTAAGGAATTAATTCAGTCAGTAAGGAATTAATTCAGTCCGTAAGGAATTAATTCAGTCCGTAAGGAATTAATTCAGTCCGTAAGGGTTTAATTCAGTCCGTAAGGTATTAATTCAGTCCGTAAGGAATTAATTCAGTCCGTAATGGATTAATTAAGTCCGTAATGAATTAATTCAGTCCGTATGAAATTAATTCAGTCCGTAAGGAATTCATTCAGTCCGTAAGGAATTCATTCAGTCCGTAAGGAATTAATTCAGTCCGTATGAAATTAATTCAGTCCGTAAGGAATTCATTCAGCCCGTAAGGAATTATTTCAGTCCGTAATTAATTAATTCATTCCTTACGGAATTAATTAAGTCCATAAGGAATTAATTCAGTCTGTAAGGATTTAATTAAGTCCGTAATGAATTAATTCAGTCCGTAAGGAATTAATTAAGTCCGTAAGGAATTAATTCAGTCCGTAAGGAATTAATTCAGTCAGTAAGGAATTAATTCAGTCCGTAAGGAATTAATTCAGTCCGTAAGGAATTAATTCAGTCCGTAAGGAATTATTTCGGTCCGTAAGGAATTAATTCAGTAAGAAAGGAATTCAATCAATCCTAAAGAATTAATTCAGTCCGTAAGGAAATATTTCAGTCCGTAAGGAATTCATTCAGTCCGTAAGGAATTCAATCAATCTTAAAGAATTAATTCAGTCCGTAAGGAACTAATTCAGTCCGTAAGGAATTAATTCAGTCCGTAAGGAATTAATTAAGTCCGTAAGGAATTAATTAAGTCCGTAAGGAATTATTTCAGTCCGTAGTTAATTAATTCATTCCTTACGGAATTAATTAAGTCCATAAGGAATTATTTTAGTCTGTAAGGATTTAATTAAGTCCGTGAGGAATTAATTCAGTCCGTAAGGAATAAGTTCAGTACGTAAGGAATTAATTCAGTCCGTAATCGATTAATTAAGTCCGTAATGAATTAATTCAGTCCGTAATGAATTAATTCAGTCCGTATGAAATTAATTCAGTCCGTAAGGAATTAATTCAGTCCGTAAGGAATTAATTCAGCCCGTAAGGAATTATTTCAGTCCGTAATTAATTAATTCATTCCTTACGGAATTAATTAAGTCCATAAGGAATTAATTCAGTCTGTAAGGATTTAATTAAGTCCGTAATGAATTAATTCAGTCCGTAAGGAATTAATTCAGTCCGTAAGGAATTAATTCAGTCCGTAAGGTATTAATTCAGTCCGTAAGGTATTAATTCAGTCCGTAAGGAATTAATTCAGTCCGCAAGGAATTAATTCTGTCCGTAAGGAATTAATTCAGTCCGTAAGGAATAAGTTCAGTACGTAAGGAATTAATTCATTCCGTAATCGATTAATTAAGTCCGTAATGAATTAATTCAGCCCGTATGAAATTAATTCAGTCCGTAAGGAATTAATTAAGGAATTGATTCAGTCCGTAAGGAATTAATTTAGTCCGTAAGGAATTAATTCAGTCCGTAAGGAATTAATTCAGTCCGTTAGAAATTAATTCAGTCCGTAAGGAATTAATTCAGTCCGTAAGGAATTATTTCGGTCCGTAAGGAATTAATTCAGTAAGAAAGGAATTCAATCAATCCTAAAGAATTAATTCAGTCCGTAAGGAAATATTTCAGTCCGTAAGGAATTCATTCAGTCCGTAAGGAATTCAATCAATCTTAAAGAATTAATTCAGTCCGTAAGGAACTAATTCAGTCCGTAAGGAATTAATTCAGTCCGTAAGGAATTAATTAAGTCCGTAAGGAATTTATTAAGTCCGTAAGGAATTATTTCAGTCCGTAGTTAATTAATTCATTCCTTACGGAATTAATTAAGTCCATAAGGAATTATTTTAGTCTGTAAGGATTTAATTAAGTCCGTGAGGAATTAATTCAGTCCGTAAGGAATAAGTTCAGTACGTAAGGAATTAATTCAGTCCGTAATCGATTAATTAAGTCCGTAATGAATTAATTCAGTCCGTAATGAATTAATTCAGTCCGTATGAAATTAATTCAGTCCGTAAGGAATTAATTCAGTCCGTAAGGAATTAATTCAGCCCGTAAGGAATTATTTCAGTCCGTAATTAATTAATTCATTCCTTACGGAATTAATTAAGTCCATAAGGAATTAATTCAGTCTGTAAGGATTTAATTAAGTCCGTAATGAATTAATTCAGTCCGTAAGGAATTAATTAAGTCCGTAAGGAATTAATTCAGTCCGTAAGGAATTAATTCAGTCAGTAAGGAATTAATTCAGTCCGTAAGGAATTAATTCAGTCCGTAAGGAATTAATTCAGTCCGTAAGGATTTAATTCAGTCCGTAAGGTATTAATTCAGTTCGTAAGGAATTAATTCAGTCCGTAAGGAATTAATTCAGTCCGTAAGGAATTAATTCAGTCCGTAATGAATAAGTTCAGTCCGTAAGGAATTAATTCAGTCCGTAAGGAATTAATTCAGTCCGTAAGGAATTATTTCAGTCCGTAATTAATTCATTCATTCCTTACGGAATTAATTAAGTCCATAAGGAATTAATTTAGTCTGTAAGGATTTAATTAAGTCCGTAATGAATTAATTCAGTCCGTAAGGAATAACTTCAGTACGTAAGGAAATAATTCAGTCCGTAATGGATTAATTAGGTCCGTAATGAATTAATTCAGTCCGTAAGGAATTAGTAAAATCCGTACGGAATTAATTCAGACCATAAGGAATTAATTCAGTACGTAAGGAATTAATTCAGTCCGTAAGGAATTAATTCAGTCAGTAAGGAATTAATTCAGTCCGTAAGGAATTAATTCAGTCCGTAAGGAATTAATTCAGTCCGTAAGGAATTAATTCAGTCCGTAAGGTATTAATTCAGTCCGTAAGGTATTAATTCAGTCCGTAAGGAATTAATTCAGTCCGCAAGGAATTAATTCAGTCCGTAAGGAATTAATTCAGTCCGTAAGGAATAAGTTCAGTACGTAAGGAATTAATTCAGTCCGTAATCGATTAATTAAGTCCGTAATGAATTAATTCAGCCCGTATGAAATTAATTCAGTCCGTAAGGAATTAATTAAGGAAATGATTCAGTCCGTAAGGAATTAATTCAGTCCGTAAGGAATTAATTCAGTCCGAAAGGATTTAATTCGGTCCGTAAGCTATTAATTCAGTCCGTAAGGAATTAATTCAGTCCGTAAGGAATTAATTCAGTCCGTAAGGAATTAATTCAGTCCGTAAGGAATTAATTCAGTCCGTAAGGAATAAGTTCAGTACGTAAGGAATTAATTCAGTTAGTAATCGATTAATTAAGTCCGTAATGAATTAATTCAGTCCGTAAGGAA
Source organism: Lepidurus packardi (assembly GCA_023053545.1). NCBI lineage: Eukaryota > Metazoa > Arthropoda > Branchiopoda > Notostraca > Triopsidae > Lepidurus > Lepidurus packardi. The sequence goes on from JAKZAN010000039.1 coordinate 231,492, forward strand.
TTAGTAAAATCCGTACGGAATTAATTCAGACCATAAGGAATTAATTCAGTACGTAAGGAATTAATTCAGTCCGTAAGGAATTAATTCAGTCAGTAAGGAATTAATTCAGTCCGTAAGGAATTAATTCAGTCCGTAAGGAATTAATTCAGTCCGTAAGGAATTAATTCAGTCCGTAAGGTATTAATTCAGTCCGTAAGGTATTAATTCAGTCCGTAAGGAATTAATTCAGTCCGCAAGGAATTAATTCAGTCCGTAAGGAATTAATTCAGTCCGTAAGGAATAAGTTCAGTACGTAAGGAATTAATTCAGTCCGTAATCGATTAATTAAGTCCGTAATGAATTAATTCAGCCCGTATGAAATTAATTCAGTCCGTAAGGAATTAATTAAGGAAATGATTCAGTCCGTAAGGAATTAATTCAGTCCGTAAGGAATTAATTCAGTCCGAAAGGATTTAATTCGGTCCGTAAGGTATTAATTCAGTCCGTAAGGAATTAATTCAGTCCGTAAGGAATTAATTCAGTCCGTAAGGAATTAATTCAGTCCGTAAGGAATTAATTCAGTCCGTAAGGAATAAGTTCAGTACGTAAGGAATTAATTCAGTTAGTAATCGATTAATTAAATCCGTAATGAATTAATTCAGTCCGTATGAAATTAATTCAGTCCGTAAGGAATTAATTAAGGAATTAATTCTCTCCGTAAGGAATTAATTCAGTCCGTAAGGAATTATTTCAGTCCGTAATTAATTAATTCATTCCTTACGGAATTAATTAAGTCCATAAGGAATTAATTCAGTCTGTAAGGATTTAATTAAGTCCGTAATGAATTAATTCAGTCCGTAAGGAATTAATTCAGTCCGTAATGGATTAATTAAGTCCGTAATGAATTAATTCAGTACGTATGAAATTAATTCAGTCCGTAAGGAATTCATTCAGTCCTTAAGGAATTAATTCAGTAAGAAAGGAATTCAATCAATCCTAAAGAATTAATTCAGTCCGTAAGGAACTAATTCAGTCCGTAAGGAATTAATTCTGTCCGTAAGGAATTAATTCAGTGTGTAAGGAATTAATGAAGTCCGTAAGGAATTAATTAAGATCGTAAGGAATTAATTCAGTCCGTAAGGAATTATTTCAGTCCGTAGTTAATTAATTCATTCCTTACGGAATTAATTAAGTCCATAAGGAATTATTTTAGTCTGTAAGGATTTAATTAAGTCCGTGAGGAATTAATTCAGTCCGTAAGGAATAAGTTCAGTACGTAAGGAATTAATTCAGTCCGTAATCGATTAATTAAGTCCGTAATGAATTAATTCAGTCCGTAATGAATTAATTCAGTCCGTATGAAATTAATTCAGTCCGTAAGGAATTAATTCAGTCCGTAAGGAATTAATTCAGCCCGTAAGGAATTATTTCAGTCCGTAATTAATTAATTCATTCCTTACGGAATTAATTAAGTCCATAAGGAATTAATTCAGTCTGTAAGGATTTAATTAAGTCCGTAATGAATTAATTCAGTCCGTAAGGAATTAATTAAGTCCGTAAGGAATTAATTCAGTCCGTAAGGAATTAATTCAGTCCGTAAGGAATTAATTCAGTCCGTAAGGTATTAATTCAGTCCGTAAGGTATTAATTCAGTCCGTAAGGAATTAATTCAGTCCGCAAGGAATTAATTCAGTCCGTAAGGAATTAATTCAGTCCGTAAGGAATAAGTTCAGTACGTAAGGAATTAATTCAGTCCGTAATCGATTAATTAAGTCCGTAATGAATTAATTCAGCCCGTATGAAATTAATTCAGTCCGTAAGGAATTAATTAAGGAAATGATTCAGTCCGTAAGGAATTAATTCAGTCCGTAAGGAATTAATTCAGTCCGAAAGGATTTAATTCGGTCCGTAAGGTATTAATTCAGTCCGTAAGGAATTAATTCAGTCCGTAAGGAATTAATTCAGTCCGTAAGGAATTAATTCAGTCCGTAAGGAATTAATTCAGTCCGTAAGGAATAAGTTCAGTACGTAAGGAATTAATTCAGTTAGTAATCGATTAATTAAGTCCGTAATGAATTAATTCAGTCCGTAAGGAATTAATTAAGGAATTAATTCTCTCCGTAAGGAATTAATTCAGTCCGTAAGGAATTATTTCAGTCCGTAATTAATTAATTCATTCCTTACGGAATTAATTAAGTCCATAAGGAATTAATTCAGTCTGTAAGGATTTAATTAAGTCCGTAATGAATTAATTCAGTCCGTAAGGAATTAATTCAGTCCGTAATGGATTAATTAAGTCCGTAATGAATTAATTCAGTACGTATGAAATTAATTCAGTCCGTAAGGAATTCATTCAGTCCTTAAGGAATTAATTCAGTAAGAAAGGAATTCAATCAATCCTAAAGAATTAATTCAGTCCGTAAGGAACTAATTCAGTCCGTAAGGAATTAATTCTGTCCATAAGGAATTAATTCCGTGTGTAAGGAATTAATGAAGTCCGTAAGGAATTAATTAAGATCGTAAGGAATTAATTCAGTCCGTAAGGAATTAATTCAGTCCGTAAGGAATTAATTCAGTCCGTAAGGAATTAATTCAGTCCGTAAGGAATTATTTCAGTCCGTAATTAATTAATTCATTCCTTACGGAATTAATTAATTCCATAAGGAATAAATTTAGTCTGTAAGGATTTAATTAAGTCCGTAATGAATTAATTCAGTCCTTAAGGAATAACTTCTGTACGTATGGAAATAATTCAGTCCGTAATGGATTAATTAATTCCGTAATGAATTAATTCAGTCCGTAAAGAATTAATAAAATCCGTACGGAATTAATTCAGACCGTAAGGAATTAATTCAGTCCGTAAGGAATTAATTCAGTAAGCAAGGAATTCAATCAATCCATAAGGAATTAATTCAGTCTGTAAGGATTTAATTAAGTCCGTAATGAATTAATTCAGTCCGTAAGGAATTAATTCAGTCCGTAAGGAATTAATTCAGTCCGTAAGAAATTAATTCAGTCCGTAAGGAATTAATTCAGTCCGTAAGGAATTATTTCAGTCCGTAAGGAATTAATTCAGTAAGAAAGGAATTCAATCAATCCTAAAGAATTAATTCAGTCCGTAAGGAAATATTTCAGTCCGTAAGGAATTAATTCAGTCCGTAAGGAATTAATTAAGTCCGTAAGGAATTAATTAAGTCCGTAAGGAATTAATTAAGTCCGTAAGGAATTAATTAAGTACGTAAGGAATTAATTCAGTCCGTAAGGTATTAATTCAGTCCGTAAGGTATTAATTCAGTCCGTAAGGAATTAATTCAGTCCGCAAGGAATTAATTCAGTCCGTAAGGAATTAATTCAGTCCGTAAGGAATAAGTTCAGTACGTAAGGAATTAATTCAGTCCGTAATCGATTAATTAAGTCCGTAATGAATTAATTCAGCCCGTATGAAATTAATTCAGTCCGTAAGGAATTAATTAAGGAAATGATTCAGTCCGTAAGGAATTAATTCAGTCCGTAAGGAATTAATTCAGTCCGAAAGGATTTAATTCGGTCCGTAAAGTATTAATTCAGTCCGTAAGGAATTAATTCAGTCCGTAAGGAATTAATTCAGTCCGTAAGGAATTAATTCAGTCCGTAAGGAATTAATTCAGTCCGTAAGGAATAAGTTCAGTACGTAAGGAATTAATTCAGTTAGTAATCGATTAATTAAGTCCGTAATGAATTAATTCAGTCCGTATGAAATTAATTCAGTCCGAAGGAATTAATTAAGGAATTAATTCTCTCCGTAAGGAATTAATTCAGTCCGTAAGGAATTATTTCAGTCCGTAATTAATTAATTCATTCCTTACGGAATTAATTAAGTCCATAAGGAATTAATTCAGTCTGTAAGGATTTAATTAAGTCCGTAATGAATTAATTCAGTCCGTAAGGAATTAATTCAGTCCGTAATGGATTAATTAAGTCCGTAATGAATTAATTCAGTACGTATGAAATTAATTCAGTCCGTAAGGAATTCATTCAGTCCTTAAGGAATTAATTCAGTAAAAAAGGAATTCAATCAATCCTAAAGAATTAATTCAGTCCGTAAGGAACTAATTCAGCCCGTAAGGAATTAATTCTGTCCGTAAGGAATTAATTCAGTGTGTAAGGAATTAATGAAGTCCGTAAGGAATTAATTAAGATCGTAAGGAATTAATTCAGTCCGTAAGGAATTAATTCAGTCCGTAAGGAATTAATTCAGTCCGTAAGGAATTAATTCAGTCCGTAAGGAATTATTTCAGTCCGTAATTAATTAATTCATTCCTTACGGAATTAATTAAGTCCATAAGGAATTAATTTAGTCTGTAAGGATTTAATTAAGTCCGTAATGAATTAATTCAGTCCTTAAGGAATAACTTCTGTACGTATGGAAATAATTCAGTCCGTAATGGATTAATTAATTCCGTAATGAATTAATTCAGTCCGTAAAGAATTAATAAAATCCGTACGGAATTAATTCAGACCGTAAGGAATTAATTCAGTCCGTAAGGAATTAATTCAGTCCGTAAGGAATTAATTCAGTCCGTAAGGAATTATTTCAGTCCGTAAGGAATTAATTCAGTAAGAAAGGAATTTAATCAATCCATAAGGAATTAATTCAGTCTGTAAGGATTTAATTAAGTCCGTAATGAATTAATTCAGTCCGTAAGGAATTAATTCAGTCCGTAAGGAATTAATTCAGTCCGTAAGAAATTAATTCAGTCCGTAGGAATTAATTCAGTCCGTAAGGAATTATTTCAGTCCGTAAGGAATTAATTCAGTAAGAAAGGAATTCTATCAATCCTAAAGAATTAATTCAGTCCGTAAGGAAATATTTCAGTCCGTAAGGAATTCATTCAGTCCGTAAGGAATTCAATCAATCTTAAAGAATTAATTCAGTCCGTAAGGAACTAATTCAGTCCGTAAGGAATTAATTCAGTCCGTAAGGAATTAATTAAGTCCGTAAGGAATTAATTAAGTCCGTAAGGAATTAATTAAGTCCGTAAGGAATTAATTAAGTACGTAAGGAATTAATTCAGTCCGTAAGGAATTATTTCAGTCCGTAGTTAATTCATTCATTCCTTACGGAATTAATTAAGTCCATAAGGAATTAATTTAGTCTGTAAGGATTTAATTAAGTCCGTAATGAATTAATTCAGTCCGTAAGGAATAACTTCAGTACGTAAGGAAATAATTCATTCCGTAATGGATTAATTAGGTCCGTAATGAATTAATTCAGTCCGTAAGGAATTAGTAAAATCCGTACGGAATTAATTCAGACCGTAAGGAATTAATTCAGTCCGTAAGGAATTAATTCAGTCCGTAAGGATTTAATTCAGTCCGTAAGGTATTAATTCAGTCCGTAAGGAATTAATTCAGTCCGTAAGGAATTAATTCAGTCCGTAAGGAATTAATTCAGTCCGTAATGAATAAGTTCAGTCCGTAAGGAATTAATTCAGTCCGTAAGGAATTAATTCAGTCCGTAATGAATAAGTTCAGTCCGTAAGGAATTAATTCAGTCCGTAATGAATAAGTTCAGTCCGTAAGGAATTAATTCAGTCCGTAAGGAATTAATTCAGTCCGTAAGGAATTATTTCAGTCCGTAATTAATTCATTCATTCCTTACGGAATTAATTAAGTCCATAATGAATTAATTCAGTCCGTAAGGAATAACTTCAGTACGTAAGGAAATAATTCAGTCCGTAATGGATTAATTAGGTCCGTAATGAATTAATTCAGTCCGTAAGGAATTAGTAAAATCCGTACGGAATTAATTCAGACCGTAAGGAATTAATTCAGTCCGTAAGGAATTAATTCAGTCCGTAAGGAATTAATTCAGTCAGTAAGGAATTAATTCAGTCCGTAAGGAATTAATTCAGTCCGTAAGGAATTAATTCAGTCCGTAAGGAATTAATTCAGTCCGTAAGGTATTAATTCAGTCCGTAAGGTATTAATTCAGTCCGTAAGGAATTAATTCAGTCCGCAAGGAATTAATTCAGTCCGTAAGGAATTAATTCAGTCCGTAAGGAATAAGTTCAGTACGTAAGGAATTAATTCAGTCCGTAATCGATTAATTAAGTCCGTAATGAATTAATTCAGCCCGTATGAAATTAATTCAGTCCGTAAGGAATTAATTAAGGAATTGATTCAGTCCGTAAGGAATTAATTCAGTCCGTAAGGAATTAATTCAGTCCGAAAGGATTTAATTCGGTCCGTAAGGTATTAATTAAGTCCGTAATGAATTAATTCAGTCCGTATGAAATTAATTCAGTCCGTAAGGAATTAATTCAGTCCGTAAGGAATTAATTCAGTCCGTAAGGAATAAGTTCAGTACGTAAGGAATTAATTCAGTCCGTAATCGATTAATTAAGTCCGTAATGAATTAATTCAGCCCGTATGAAATTAATTCAGTCCGTAAGGAATTAATTAAGGAATTGATTCAGTCCGTAAGGAATTAATTCAGTCCGTAAGGAATTAATTCAGTCCGAAAGGATTTAATTCGGTCCGTAAGGTATTAATTCAGTCCGTAAGGAATTAATTCAGTCCGTAAGGAATTAATTCAGTCCGTAAGAAATTAATTCAGTCCGTAAGGAATTAATTCAGTCCGTAAGGAATTAATTCAGTCCGTAAGGAATAAGTTCAGTACGTAAGGAATTAATTCAGTTAGTAATCGATTAATTAAGTCCGTAATGAATTAATTCAGTCCGTATGAAATTAATTAAGTAATGGATTAAGTAATGGATTAATGGATTAATTAAGTCCGTAATGGATTAATTAAGTCCGTAATGAATTAATTCAGTCCGGATGAAATTAATTCAGTCCGTAACGAAATCATTCAGTCCTTAAGGAATTAATTCAGTAAGAAAGGAATTCAATCAATCCTAAAGAATTAATTCAGTCCGTAAGGAACTAATTCAGTCCGTAAGGAATTAATTCTGTCCGTAAGGAATTAATTCAGTGTGTAAGGAATTAATGAAGTCCGTAAGGAATTAATTAAGATCGTAAGGAATTAATTCAGTCCGTAAGGAATTAATTCAGTCCGTAAGGAATTAATTCAGTCCGTAAGGAATTAATTCAGTCCGTAAGGATTTAATTCAGTCCGTAAGGTATTAATTCAGTCCGTAAGGAATTAATTCAGTCCGTAAGGAATTAATTCAGTCCGTAAGGAATAAGTTCAGTACGTAAGGAATTAATTCAGTCCGTAATCGATTAATTAAGTCCGTAATGAATTAATTCAGTCCGTATGAAATTAATTCAGTCCGTAAGGAATTAATTCAGTCCGTAAGGAATTAATTCAGTCCGTAAGGAATAAGTTCAGTACGTAAGGAATTAATTCAGTCCGTAATCGATTAATTAAGTCCGTAATGAATTAATTCAGCCCGTATGAAATTAATTCAGTCCGTAAGGAATTAATTAAGGAATTGATTCAGTCCGTAAGGAATTAATTCAGTCCGTAAGGAATTAATTCAGTCCGAAAGGATTTAATTCGGTCCGTAAGGTATTAATTCAGTCCGTAAGGAATTAATTCAGTCCGTAAGGAATTAATTCAGTCCGTAAGAAATTAATTCAGTCCGTAAGGAATTAATTCAGTCCGTAAGGAATTAATTCAGTCCGTAAGGAATAAGTTCAGTACGTAAGGAATTAATTCAGTTAGTAATCGATTAATTAAGTCCGTAATGAATTAATTCAGTCCGTATGAAATTAATTAAGTCCGTAAGGAATTAATTAAGGAATTAATTCTCTCCGTAAGGAATTAATTCAGTCCGTAAGGAATTATTTCAGTCCGTAATTAATTAATTCATTCCTTACGGAATTAATTAAGTCCATAAGGAATTAATTCAGTCTGTAAGGATTTAATTAAGTCCGTAATGAATTAATTCAGTCCGTAAGGAATTAATTCAGTCCGTAATGGATTAATTAAGTCCGTAATGAATTAATTCAGTCCGTATGAAATTAATTCAGTCCGTAACGAAATCATTCAGTCCTTAAGGAATTAATTCAGTAAGAAAGGAATTCAATCAATCCTAAAGAATTAATTCAGTCCGTAAGGAACTAATTCAGTCCGTAAGGAATTAATTCTGTCCGTAAGGAATTAATTCAGTGTGTAAGGAATTAATGAAGTCCGTAAGGAATTAATTAAGATCGTAAGGAATTAATTCAGTCCGTAAGGAATTAATTCAGTCCGTAATTAATTAATTCAGTCCGTAAGGAATTAATTCAGTCCGTAAGGAATTATTTCAGTCCGTAATTAATTAATTCATTCCTTACGGAATTAATTAAGTCCATAAGGAATTAATTTAGTCTGTAAGGATTTAATTAAGTCCGTAATGAATTAATTCAGTCCTTAAGGAATAACTTCTGTACGTATGGAAATAATTCAGTCCGTAATGGATTAATTAATTCCGTAATGAATTAATTCAGTCCGTAAAGAATTAATAAAATCCGTACGGAATTAATTCAGACCGTAAGGAATTAATTCAGTCCGTAAGGAATTAATTAAGTCCGTAATGAATTAATTCAGTCCGTAAGGAATTAATTCTGTCCGTAAGGAATTAATTCAGTGTGTAAGGAATTAATGAAGTCCGTAAGGAATTAATTAAGATCGTAAGGAATTAATTCAGTCCGTAAGGAATTAATTCAGTCCGTAAGGAATTAATTCAGTCCGTAAGGAATTAATTCAGTCCGTAAGGAATTATTTCAGTCCGTAATTAATTAATTCATTCCTTACGGAATTAATTAAGTCCATAAGGAATTAATTTAGTCTGTAAGGATTTAATTAAGTCCGTAATGAATTAATTCAGTCCTTAAGGAATAACTTCTGTACGTATGGAAATAATTCAGTCCGTAATGGATTAATTAATTCCGTAATGAATTAATTCAGTCCGTAAAGAATTAATAAAATCCGTACGGAATTAATTCAGACCGTAAGGAATTAATTCAGTCCGTAAGGAATTAATTCAGTCCGTAAGGAATTAATTCAGTCCGTAAGGAATTATTTCAGTCCGTAAGGAATTAATTCAGTAAGAAAGGAATTCAATCAATCCATAAGGAATTAATTCAGTCTGTAAGGATTTAATTAAGTCCGTAATGAATTAATTCAGTCCGTAAGGAATTAATTCAGTCCGTAAGGAATTAATTCAGTCCGTAAGAAATTAATTCAGTCCGTAAGGAATTAATTCAGTCCGTAAGGAATTATTTCAGTCCGTAAGGAATTAATTCAGTAAGAAAGGAATTCAATCAATCCTAAAGAATTAATTCAGTCCGTAAGGAAATATTTCAGTCCGTAAGGAATTCATTCAGTCCGTAAGGAATTCAATCAATCTTAAAGAATTAGTTCAGTCCGTAAGGAACTAATTCAGTCCGTAAGGAATTAATTCAGTCCGTAAGGAATTAATTAAGTCCGTAAGGAATTAATTAAGTCCGTAAGGAATTAATTAAGTCCGTAAGGAATTAATTAAGTACGTAAGGAATTAATTCAGTCCGTAAGGAATTATTTCAGTCCGTAGTTAATTCATTCATTCCTTACGGAATTAATTAAGTCCATAAGGAATTAATTTAGTCTGTAAGGATTTAATTAAGTCCGTAATGAATTAATTCAGTCCGTAAGGAATAACTTCAGTACGTAAGGAAATAATTCAGTCCGTAATGGATTAATTAGGTCCGTAATGAATTAATTCAGTCCGTAAGGAATTAGTAAAATCCGTACGGAATTAATTCAGACCGTAAGGAATTAATTCAGTCCGTAAGGAATTAATTCAGTCCGTAAGGATTTAATTCAGTCCGTAAGGTATTAATTCAGTCCGTAAGGAATTAATTCAGTCCGTAAGGAATTAATTCAGTCCGTAAGGAATTAATTCAGTCCGTAATGAATAAGTTCAGTCCGTAAGGAATTAATTCAGTCCGTAAGGAATTAATTCAGTCCGTAATGAATAAGTTCAGTCCGTAAGGAATTAATTCAGTCCGTAATGAATAAGTTCAGTCCGTAAGGAATTAATTCAGTCCGTAAGGAATTAATTCAGTCCGTAAGGAATTATTTCAGTCCGTAATTAATTCATTCATTCCTTACGGAATTAATTAAGTCCATAATGAATTAATTCAGTCCGTAAGGAATAACTTCAGTACGTAAGGAAATAATTCAGTCCGTAATGGATTAATTAGGTCCGTAATGAATTAATTCAGTCCGTAAGGAATTAGTAAAATCCGTACGGAATTAATTCAGACCGTAAGGAATTAATTCAGTCCGTAAGGAATTAATTCAGTCCGTAAGGAATTAATTCAGTCAGTAAGGAATTAATTCAGTCCGTAAGGAATTAATTCAGTCCGTAAGGAATTAATTCAGTCCGTAAGGAATTAATTCAGTCCGTAAGGTATTAATTCAGTCCGTAAGGTATTAATTCAGTCCGTAAGGAATTAATTCAGTCCGCAAGGAATTAATTCAGTCCGTAAGGAATTAATTCAGTCCGTAAGGAATAAGTTCAGTACGTAAGGAATTAATTCAGTCCGTAATCGATTAATTAAGTCCGTAATGAATTAATTCAGCCCGTATGAAATTAATTCAGTCCGTAAGGAATTAATTAAGGAATTGATTCAGTCCGTAAGGAATTAATTCAGTCCGTAAGGAATTAATTCAGTCCGAAAGGATTTAATTCGGTCCGTAAGGTATTAATTCAGTCCGTAAGGAATTAATTCAGTCCGTAAGGAATTAATTCAGTCCGTAAGAAATTAATTCAGTCCGTAAGGAATTAATTCAGTCCGTAAGGAATTAATTCAGTCCGTAAGGAATAAGTTCAGTACGTAAGGAATTAATTCAGTTAGTAATCGATTAATTAAGTCCGTAATGAATTAATTCAGTCCGTATGAAATTAATTCAGTCCGTAAGGAATTAATTAAGGAATTAATTCTCTCCGTAAGGAATTAATTCAGTCCGTAAGGAATTATTTCAGTCCGTAATTAATTAATTCATTCCTTACGGAATTAATTAAGTCCATAAGGAATTAATTCAGTCTGTAAGGATTTAATTAAGTCCGTAATGAATTAATTCAGTCCGTAAGGAATTAATTCAGTCCGTAATGGATTAATTAAGTCCGTAATGAATTAATTCAGTCCGTATGAAATTAATTCAGTCCGTAACGAAATCATTCAGTCCTTAAGGAATTAATTCAGTAAGAAAGGAATTCAATCAATCCTAAAGAATTAATTCAGTCCGTAAGGAACTAATTCAGTCCGTAAGGAATTAATTCTGTCCGTAAGGAATTAATTCAGTGTGTAAGGAATTAATGAAGTCCGTAAGGAATTAATTAAGATCGTAAGGAATTAATTCAGTCCGTAAGGAATTAATTCAGTCCGTAAGGAATTAATTCAGTCCGTAAGGAATTATTTCAGTCCGTAATTAATTAATTCATTCCTTACGGAATTAATTAAGTCCATAAGGAATTAATTTAGTCTGTAAGGATTTAATTAAGTCCGTAATGAATTAATTCAGTCCTTAAGGAATAACTTCTGTACGTATGGAAATAATTCAGTCCGTAATGGATTAATTAATTCCGTAAGGATTTAATTCAGTCCGTAAGGAATTAATTCAGTCCGTAAGGAATTAATTCAGTCCGTAAGGATTTAATTCAGTCCGTAAGGTATTAATTCAGTCCGTAAGGAATTAATTCAGTCCGTAAGGAATTAATTCAGTCCGTAAGGAATTAAATCAGTCCGTAAGGAATTAATTCAGTCCGTAAGGAATTAATTCAGTCCGTAAGGAATTAATTCAGTCCGTAAGGAATAAGTTCAGTACGTAAGGAATTAATTCAGTCCGTAATCGATTAATTAAGTCCGTAATGAATTAATTCGGTCCGTATGAAATTAACTCAGTCCGTAAGGAATTAATTAAGGAATTAATTCAGTCCGTAAGGAATTAATTCAGTCCGTAAGGAATTATTTCAGTCCGTAATTAATTAATTCATTCCTTACGGAATTTATTAAGTCCATAAGGAATTAATTCAGTCTGTAAGGATTTAATTCAGTCTGTAAGGATTTAATTAAGTCCGTAATGAATTAATTCAGTCCGTAAGGAATTAATTCAGTCCGTAAGGAATTAATTCAGTCCGTAAGGAATTAATTCAGTCCGTAAGTATTTAATTCAATCCGTAAGGTATTAATTCAGTCCGTAAGGAATTAATTCAGTCCGTAAGGAATTAATTCAGTCCGTAAGGAGTTAATTCAGTCCGTAAGGAATTAATTCTGTCCGTGAGGATGTAATTCAGTCCGTAAGGTATTAATTCAGTCCGTAAGGAATTAATTCAGTCCGTAAGGAATTAATTCAGTCCGTAAGGATTTAATTCAGTCCGTAAGGTATTAATTCAGTCCGTAAGGAATTAATTCAGTCCGTAAGGAATTAATTCAGTCCGTAAGGAGTTAATTCAGTCCGTAAGGAATTAATTCTGTCCGTGAGGATGTAATTCAGTCCGTAAGGTATTAATTCAGTCCGTAAGGAATTAATTCCGTCCGTAAGGAATTAATTCAGTACGTAAGGAATTAATTCAGTCCGTAAGGAATTAATTCAGTCCGTAAGGAATTATTTTAATTAAGTCCATAAGGAATTAATTCAGTCTGTAAGGATTTAATTAAGTCCGTAATGAATTAATTCAGTCCGTAAGGAAAAACTTCAGTACGTAAGGAAATAATTGAGTCCGTAATGGATTAATTCAGTACGTAAGGAATTAATTCAGTCCGTAAGGAATTAATTCAGTCCGTAAGGAATTCATTCAGTCCGTAAGGAATTCATTCAGTCCGTAAAGAATTAATTCAGTGAGAAAGGAATTCAATCAATCTTAAAGAATTAATTCAGTCCGTAAGGAACTAATTCAGTCCGTAAGGAATTAATTAAGTCCGTAAGGAATTAATTAAGTCCGTAAGGAATTATTTCAGTCCGTAATTAATTAATTCATTCCTTACGGAATTAATTAAGTCCATAAGGAATTAATTTAGTCTGTAAGGATTTAATTCAGTCCGTAATGAATTAATTCAGTCCGTAAGGAATAACTTCAGTACGTAAGGAAATAATTCATTCCGTAATGGATTAATTCAGTACGTAAGGAATTAATTCAGTCAGTAAGGAATTAATTCAGTCAGTAAGGAATAAGTTCAGTACGTAAGGAATTAATTCAGTCCGTAATCGATTAATTAATTCCGTAATGAATTAATTCAGTCCGTATGAAATTAATTCAGTCTGTAAGGATTTAATTAAGTCCGTAATGAATTAATTCAGTCCGTAAGGAATTAATTCAGTCCGTAATGGATTAATTAAGTCCGTAATGAATTAATTCAGTCCGTATGAAATTAATTCAGTCCGTAAGGAATTCATTCAGTCCTTAAGGAATTAATTCAGTAAGAAAGGAATTCAATCAATCCTAAAGAATTAATTCAGTCCGTAAGGAACTAATTCAGTCCGTAAGGAATTAATTCTGTCCGTAAGGAATTAATTCAGTGTGTAAGGAATTAATGAAGTCCGTAAGGAATTAATTAAGATCGTAAGGAATTAATTCAGTCCGTAAGGAATTAATTCAGTCCGTAAGGAATTAATTCAGTCCGTAAGGAATTAATTCAGTCCGTAAGGAATTATTTCAGTCCGTAATTAATTAATTCATTCCTTACGGAATTAATTAAGTCCATAAGGAATTAATTTAGTCTGTAAGGATTTAATTAAGTCCGTAATGAATTAATTCAGTCCTTAAGGAATAACTTCTGTACGTATGGAAATAATTCAGTCCGTAATGGATTAATTAATTCCGTAATGAATTAATTCAGTCCGTAAAGAATTAATAAAATCCGTACGGAATTAATTCAGACCGTAAGGAATTAATTCAGTCCGTAAGGAATTAATTCAGTCCGTAAGGAATTAATTCAGTCCGTAAGGAATTATTTCAGTCCGTAAGGAATTAATTCAGTAAGAAAGGAATTCAATCAATCCATAAGGAATTAATTCAGTCTGAAAGGATTTAATTAAGTCCGTAATGAATTAATTCAGTCCGTAAGGAATTAATTCAGTCCGTAAGGAATTAATTCAGTCCGTAAGAAATTAATTCAGTCCGTAAGGAATTAATTCAGTCCGTAAGGAATTATTTCAGTCCGTAATCAATTAATTCAGTAAGAAAGGAATTCAATCAATCCTAAAGAATTAATTCAGTCCGTAAGGAAATATTTCAGTCCGTAAGGAATTCATTCAGTCCGTAAGGAATTCAATCAATCTTAAAGAATTAATTCAGTCCGTAAGGAACTAATTCAGTCCGTAAGGAATTAATTCAGTCCGTAAGGAATTAATTAAGTCCGTAAGGAATTAATTAAGTCCGTAAGGAATTATTTCAGTCCGTAGTTAATTAATTCATTCCTTACGGAATTAATTAAGTCCATAAGGAATTATTTTATTCTGTAAGGATTTAATTAAGTCCGTGAGGAATTAATTCAGTCCGTAAGGAATAAGTTCAGTACGTAAGGAATTAATTCAGTCCGTAAGGAATAAGTTCAGTACGTAAGGAATTAATTCAGTCCGTAATCGATTAATTAAGTCCGTAATGAATTAATTCAGTCCGTAATGAATTAATTCAGTCCGTATGAAATTAATTCAGTCCGTAAGGAAATAATTCAGTCCGTAATTAATTAATTCAGCCCGTAAGGAATTATTTCAGTCCGTAATTAATTAATTCATTCCTTACGGAATTAATTAAGTCCATAAGGAATTAATTCAGTCTGTAAGGATTTAATTAAGTCCGTAATGAATTAATTCAGTCCGTAAGGAATTAATTAAGTCCGTAAGGAATTAATTCAGTCCGTAAGGAATTAATTCAGTCAGTAAGGAATTAATTTAGTCCGTAAGGAATTAATTAAGGAATTAATTCTCTCCGTAAGGAATTAATTCAGTCCGTAAGGAATTATTTCAGTCCGTAATTAATTAATTCATTCCTTACGGAATTAATTAAGTCCATAAGGAATTAATTCAGTCTGTAAGGATTTAATTAAGTCCGTAATGAATTAATTCAGTCCGTAAGGAATTAATTCAGTCCGTAATGGATTAATTAAGTCCGTAATGAATTAATTCAGTACGTATGAAATTAATTCAGTCCGTAAGGAATTCATTCAGTCCTTAAGGAATTAATTCAGTAAGAAAGGAATTCAATCAATCCTAAAGAATTAATTCAGTCCGTAAGGAACTAATTCAGTCCGTAAGGAATTAATTCTGTCCGTAAGGAATTAATTCAGTGTGTAAGGAATTAATGAAGTCCGTAAGGAATTAATTAAGATCGTAAGGAATTAATTCAGTCCGTAAGGAATTAATTCAGTCCGTAAGGAATTAATTCAGTCCGTAAGGAATTAATTCAGTCCGTAAGGAATTAATTCAGTCCGTAAGGAATTATTTCAGTCCGTAATTAATTAATTCATTCCTTACGGAATTAATTAAGTCCATAAGGAATTAATTTAGTCTGTAAGGATTTAATTAAGTCCGTAATGAATTAATTCAGTCCTTAAGGAATAACTTCTGTACGTATGGAAATAATTCAGTCCGTAATGGATTAATTAATTCCGTAATGAATTAATTCAGTCCGTAAAGAATTAATAAAATCCGTACGGAATTAATTCAGACCGTAAGAAATTAATTCAGTCCGTAAGGAATTAATTCAGTCCGTAAGGAATTAATTCAGTCCGTAAGGAATTATTTCAGTCCGTAAGGAATTAATTCAGTAAGAAAGGAATTCAATCAATCCATAAGGAATTAATTCAGTCTGTAAGGATTTAATTAAGTCCGTAATGAATTAATTCAGTCCGTAAGGAATTAATTCAGTCCGTAAGTAATTAATTCAGTCCGTAAGAAATTAATTCAGTCCGTAAGGAATTAATTCAGTCCGTAAGGAATTATTTCAGTCCGTAAGGAATTAATTCAGTAAGAAAGGAATTCAATCAATCCTAAAGAATTAATTCAGTCCGTAAGGAAATATTTCAGTCCGTAAGGAATTCATTCAGTCCGTAAGGAATTCAATCAATCTTAAAGAATTAATTCAGTCCGTAAGGAACTAATTCAGTCCGTAAGGAATTAATTCAGTCCGTAAGGAATTAATTAAGTCCGTAAGGAATTAATTAAGTCCGTAAGGAATTAATTAAGTACGTAAGGAATTAATTCAGTCCGTAAGGAATTATTTCAGTCCGTAGTTAATTAATTCATTCCTTACGGAATTAATTAAGTCCATAAGGAATTATTTTAGTCTGTAAGGATTTAATTAAGTCCGTGAGGAATTAATTCAGTCCGTAAGGAATAAGTTCAGTACGTAAGGAATTAGTTCAGTCCGTAATCGATTAATTAAGTCCGTAATGAATTAATTCAGTCCGTAATGAATTAATTCAGTCCGTATGAAATTAATTCAGTCCGTAAGGAATTAATTCAGTCCGTAAGGAATTAATTCAGCCCGTAAGGAATTATTTCAGTCCGTAATTAATTAATTCATTCCTTACGGAATTAATTAAGTCCATAAGGAATTAATTCAGTCTGTAAGGATTTAATTAAGTCCGTAATGAATTAATTCAGTCCGTAAGGAATTAATTAAGTCCGTAAGGAATTAATTCAGTCCGTAAGGAATTAATTCAGTCAGTAAGGAATTAATTCAGTCCGTAAGGAATTAATTCAGTCCGTAAGGAATTAATTCAGTCCGTAAGGATTTAATTCAGTCCGTAAGGTATTAATTCAGTCCGTAAGGAATTAATTCAGTCCGTAAGGAATTAATTCAGTCCGTAAGGAATTAATTCAGTCCGTAATGAATAAGTTCAGTCCGTAAGGAATTAATTCAGTCCGTAAGGAATTAATTCAGTCCGTAAGGAATTATTTCAGTCCGTAGTTAATTCATTCATTCCTTACGGAATTAATTAAGTCCATAAGGAATTAATTTAGTCTGTAAGGATTTAATTAAGTCCGTAATGAATTAATTCAGTCCGTAAGGAATAACTTCAGTACGTAAGGAAATAATTCAGTCCGTAATGGATTAATTAGGTCCGTAATGAATTAATTCAGTCCGTAAGGAATTAGTAAAATCCGTACGGAATTAATTCAGACCGTAAGGAATTAATTCAGTCCGTAAGGAATTAATTCAATCCGTAAGGAATTAATTCAGTCAGTAAGGAATTAATTCAGTCCGTAAGGAATTAATTCAGTCCGTAAGGAATTAATTCAGTCCGTAAGGAATTAATTCAGTCCGTAAGGTATTAATTCAGTCCGTAAGGTATTAATTCAGTCCGTAAGGAATTAATTCAGTCCGAAAGGATTTAATTCGGTCCGTAAGGTATTAATTCAGTCCGTAAGGAATTAATTCAGTCCGTAAGGAATTAATTCAGTCCGTAAGGAATTAATTCAGTCCGTAAGGAATTAATTCAGTCCGTAAGGAATTAATTCATTCCGTAAGGAATTAATTCAGTCCGTAAGGAATAAGTTCAGTACGTTATGAATTAATTCAGTTAGTAATCGATTAATTAAGTCCGTAATGAATTAATTCAGTCCGTAAGGAATTAATTAAGGAATTAATTCTCTCCGTAAGGAATTAATTCAGTCCGTAAGGAATTATTTCAGTCCGTAATTAATTAATTCATTCCTTACGGAATTAATTAAGTCCATAAGGAATTAATTCAGTCTGTAAGGATTTAATTAAGTCCGTAATGAATTAATTCAGTCCGTAAGGAATTAATTCAGTCCGTAATGGATTAATTAAGTCCGTAATGAATTAATTCAGTCCGTATGAAATTAATTCAGTCCGTAAGGAATTCATTCAGTAAGAAAGGAATTCAATCAATCCTAAAGAATTAATTCAGTCCGTAAGGAAATATTTCAGTCCGTAAGGAATTCATTCAGTCCGTAAGGAATTCAATCAATCTTAAAGAATTAATTCAGTCCGTAAGGAACTAATTCAGTCCGTAAGGAATTAATTCAGTCCGTAAGGAATTAATTAAGTCCGTAAGGAATTACTTAAGTCCGTAAGGAATTAATTAAGTCCGTAAGGAATTAATTAAGTACGTAAGGAATTAATTCAGTCCGTAAGGAATTATTTCAGTCCGTAGTTAATTCATTCATTCCTTACGGAATTAATTAAGTCCATAAGGAATTATTTTAGTCTGTAAGGATTTAATTAAGTCCGTGAGGAATTAATTCAGTCCGTAAGGAATAAGTTCAGTACGTAAGGAATTAATTCAGTCCGTAATCGATTAATTAAGTCCGTAATGAATTAATTCAGTCCGTAATGAATTAATTCAGTCCGTATGAAATTAATTCAGTCCGTAAGGAATTAATTCAGTCCGTAAGGAATTAATTCAGCCCGTAAGGAATTATTTCAGTCCGTAAGGAATTAATTCAGCCCGTAAGGAATTATTTCAGTCCGTAATTAATTAATTCATTCCTTACGGAATTAATTAAGTCCAGAAGGAATTAATTCAGTCTGTAAGGATTTAATTAAGTCCGTAATGAATTAATTCAGTCCGTAAGGAATTAATTAAGTCCGTAAGGAATTAATTCAGTCCGTAAGGAATTAATTCAGTCAGTAAGGAATTAATTCAGTCCGTAAGGAATTAATTCAGTCCGTAAGGAATTAATTCAGTCCGTAAGGATTTAATTCAGTCCGTAAGGTATTAATTCAGTCCGTAAGGAATTAATTCAGTCCGTAAGGAATTAATTCAGTCCGTAAGGAATTAATTCAGTCCGTAATGAATAAGTTCAGTCCGTAAGGAATTAATTCAGTCCGTAAGGAATTAATTCAGTCCGTAAGGAATTAATTCAGTCCGTAAGGAATTATTTCAGTCCGTAGTTAATTCATTCATTCCTTACGGAATTAATTAAGTCCATAAGGAATTAATTTAGTCTGTAAGGATTTAATTAAGTCCGTAATGAATTAATTCAGTCCGTAAGGAATAACTTCAGTACGTAAGGAAATAATTCAGTCCGTAATGGATTAATTAGGTCCGTAATGAATTAATTCAGTCCGTAAGGAATTAGTAAAATCCGTACGGAATTAATTCAGACCGTAAGGAATTAATTCAGTCCGTAAGGAATTAATTCAATCCGTAAGGAATTAATTCAGTCAGTAAGGAATTAATTCAGTCCGTAAGGAATTAATTCAGTCCGTAAGGAATTAATTCAGTCCGTAAGGAATTAATTCAGTCCGTAAGGTATTAATTCAGTCCGTAAGGTATTAATTCAGTCCGTAAGGAATTAATTCAGTCCGCAAGGAATTAATTCAGTCCGTAAGGAATTAATTCAGTCCGTAAGGAATAAGTTCAGTACGTAAGGAATTAATTCAGTCCGTAGTCGATTAATTAAGTCCGTAATGAATTAATTCAGCCCGTATGAAATTAATTCAGTCCGTAAGGAATTAATTAAGGAATTGATTCAGTCCGTAAGGAATTAATTCAGTCCGTAAGGAATTAATTCAGTCCGAAAGGATTTAATTCGGTCCGTAAGGTATTAATTCAGTCCGTAAGGAATTAATTCAGTCCGTAAGGAATTAATTCAGTCCGTAAGGAATTAATTCAGTCCGTAAGGAATTAATTCATTCCGTAAGGAATAAATTCAGTCCGTAAGGAATAAGTTCAGTACGTTATGAATTAATTCAGTTAGTAATCGATTAATTAAGTCCGTAATGAATTAATTCAGTCCGTATGAAATTAATTCAGTCCGTAAGGAATTAATTAAGGAATTAATTTTCTCCGTAAGGAATTAATTCAGTCCGTAAGGAATTATTTCAGTCCGTAATTAATTAATTCATTCCTTACGGAATTAATTAAGTCCATAGGGAATTAATTCAGTCTGTAAGGATTTAATTAAGTCCGTAATGAATTAATTCAGTCCGTAAGGAATTAATTCAGTCCGTAATGGATTAATTAAGTCCGTAATGAATTAATTCAGTCCGTATGAAATTAATTCAGTCCGTAAGGAATTCTTTCAGTAAGAAAGGAATTCAATCAATCCTAAAGAATTAATTCAGTCCGTAAGGAAATATTTCAGTCCGTAAGGAATTCATTCAGTCCGTAAGGAATTCAATCAATCTTAAAGAATTAATTCAGTCCGTAAGGAACTAATTCAGTCCGTAAGGAATTAATTCAGTCCGTAAGGAATTAATTAAGTCCGTAAGGAATTAATTAAGTCCGTAAGGAATTAATTAAGTCCGTAAGGAATTAATTAAGTACGTAAGGAATTAATTCAGTCCGTAAGGAATTATTTCAGTCCGTAGTTAATTAATTCATTCCTTACGGAATTAATTAAGTCCATAAGGAATTATTTTAGTCTGTAAGGATTTAATTAAGTCCGTGAGGAATTAATTCAGTCCGTAAGGAATAAGTTCAGTACGTAAGGAATTAATTCAGTCCGTAATCGATTAATTAAGTCCGTAATGAATTAATTCAGTCCGTAATGAATTAATTCAGTCCGTATGAAATTAATTCAGTCCGTAAGGAATTAATTCAGTCCGTAAGGAATTAATTCAGCCCGTAAGGAATTATTTCAGTCCGTAAGGAATTAATTCAGCCCGTAAGGAATTATTTCAGTCCGTAATTAATTAATTCATTCCTTACGGAATTAATTAAGTCCATAAGGAATTAATTCAGTCTGTAAGGATTTAATTAAGTCCGTAATGAATTAATTCAGTCCGTAAGGAATTAATTAAGTCCGTAAGGAATTAATTCAGTCCGTAAGGAATTAATTCAATCAGTAAGGAATTAATTCAGTCCGTAAGGAATTAATTCAGTCCGTAAGGAATTAATTCAGTCCGTAAGGATTTAATTCAGTCCGTAAGGTATTAATTCAGTCCGTAAGGAATTAATTCAGTCCGTAAGGAATTAATTCAGTCCGTAAGGAATTAATTCAGTCCGTAATGAATAAGTTCAGTCCGTAAGGAATTAATTCAGTCCGTAAGGAATTAATTCAGTCCGTAAGGAATTAATTCAGTCCGTAAGGAATTATTTCAGTCCGTAGTTAATTCATTCATTCCTTACGGAATTAATTAAGTCCATAAGGAATTAATTTAGTCTGTAAGGATTTAATTAAGTCCGTAATGAATTAATTCAGTCCGTAAGGAATAACTTCAGTACGTAAGGAAATAATTCAGTCCGTAATGGATTAATTAGGTCCGTAATGAATTAATTCAGTCCGTAAGGAATTAGTAAAATCCGTACGGAATTAATTCAGACCGTAAGGAATTAATTCAGTCCGTAAGGAATTAATTCAGTCCGTAAGGATTTAATTCAGTCCGTAAGGTATTAATTCAGTCCGTAAGGAATTAATTCAGTCCGTAAGGAATTAATTCAGTCCGTAAGGAATTAATTCAGTCCGTAATGAATAAGTTCAGTCCGTAAGGAATTAATTCAGTCCGTAAGGAATTAATTCAGTCCGTAATGAATAAGTTCAGTCCGTAAGGAATTAATTCAGTCCGTAATGAATAAGTTCAGTCCGTAAGGAATTAATTCAGTCCGTAAGGAATTAATTCAGTCCGTAAGGAATTATTTCAGTCCGTAATTAATTCATTCATTCCTTACGGAATTAATTAAGTCCATAAGGAATTAATTTAGTCTGTAAGGATTTAATTAAGTCCGTAATGAATTAATTCAGTCCGTAAGGAATAACTTCAGTACGTAAGGAAATAATTCAGTCCGTAATGGATTAATTAGGTCCGTAAGGAATTAATTCAGTCCGTAAGGAATTAATTCAGTCCGTAAGGAATTAATTCAGTCAGTAAGGAATTAATTCAGTCCGTAAGGAATTAATTCAGTCCGTAAGGAATTAATTCAGTCCGTAAGGAATTAATTCAGTCCGTAAGGTATTAATTCAGTCCGTAAGGTATTAATTCAGTCCGTAAGGAATTAATTCAGTCCGCAAGGAATTAATTCAGTCCGTAAGGAATTAATTCAGTCCGTAAGGAATAAGTTCAAGTACGTAAGGAATTAATTCAGTCCGTAATCGATTAATTAAGTCCGTAATGAATTAATTCGGCCCGTATGAAATTAATTCAGTCCGTAAGGAATTAATTAAGGAATTGATTCAGTCCGTAAGGAATTAATTCAGTCCGTAAGGAATTAATTCAGTCCGAAAGGATTTAATTCGGTCCGTAAGGTATTAATTCAGTCCGTAAGGAATTAATTCAGTCCGTAAGGAATTAATTCAGTCCGTAAGGAATTAATTCAGTCCGTAAGGAATTAATTCAGTCCGTAAGGAATTAATTCAGTCCGTAAGGAATAAGTTCAGTACGTAAGGAATTAATTCAGTTAGTAATCGATTAATTAAGTCCGTAATGAATTAATTCAGTCCGTATGAAATTAATTCAGTCCGTAAGGAATTCATTCAGTCCTTAAGGAATTAATTCAGTAAGAAAGGAATTCAATCAATCCTAAAGAATTAATTCAGTCCGTAAGGAACTAATTCGGTCCGTAAGGAATTAATTCTGTCCGTAAGGAATTAATTCAGTGTGTAAGGAATTAATGAAGTCCGTAAGGAATTAATTAAGATCGTAAGGAATTAATTCAGTCCGTAAGGAATTAATTCAGTCCGTAAGGAATTAATTCAGTCCGTAAGGAATTAATTCAGTCCGTAAGGAATTATTTCAGTCCGTAATTAATTAATTCATTCCTTACGGAATTAATTAAGTCCATAAGGAATTAATTTAGTCTGTAAGGATTTAATTAAGTCCGTAATGAATTAATTCAGTCCTTAAGGAATAACTTCTGTACGTATGGAAATAATTCAGTCCGTAATGGATTAATTAATTCCGTAATGAATTAATTCAGTCCGTAAAGAATTAATAAAATCCGTACGGAATTAAATCAGACCGTAAGGAATTAATTCAGTCCGTAAGGAATTAATTCAGTCCGTAAGGAATTAATTCAGTCCGTAAGGAATTATTTCAGTCCGTAAGCAATTAATTCAGTAAGAAAGGAATTCAATCAATCCATAAGAAATTAATTCAGTCTGTAAGGATTTAATTAAGTCCGTAATGAATTAATTCAGTCCGTAAGGAATTAATTCAGTCCGTAAGGAATTAATTCAGTCCGTAAGAAATTAATTCAGTCCGTAAGGAATTAATTCAGTCCGTAAGGAATTATTTCAGTCCGTAAGGAATTAATTCAGTAAGAAAGGAATTCAATCAATCCTAAAGAATTAATTCAGTCCGTAAGGAAATATTTCAGTCCGTAAGGAATTCATTCAGTCCGTAAGGAATTCAATCAATCTTAAAGAATTAATTCAGTCCGTAAGGAACTAATTCAGTCCGTAAGGAATTAATTCAGTCCGTAAGGAATTAATTAAGTCCGTAAGGAATTAATTAAGTCCGTAAGGAATTAATTAAGTCCGTAAGGAATTAATTAAGTACGTAAGGAATTAATTCAGTCCGTAAGGAATTATTTCAGTCCGTAGTTAATTAATTCATTCCTTACGGAATTAATTAAGTCCATAAGGAATTAATTTAGTCTGTAAGGATTTAATTAAGTCCGTAATGAATTAATTCAGTCCGTAAGGAATAAGTTCAGTACGTAAGGAATTAATTCAGTCCGTAATCGATTAATTAAGTCCGTAATGAATTAATTCAGTCCGTAATGAATTAATTAAGTCCGTATGAAATTAATTCAGTCCGTAAGGAATTAATTCAGTCCGTAAGGAATTAATTCAGCCCGTAAGGAATTATTTCAGTCCGTAATTAATTAATTCATTCCTTACGGAATTAATTAAGTCCATAAGGAATTAATTCAGTCTGTAAGGATTTAATTAAGTCCGTAATGAATTAATTCAGTCCGTAAGGAATTAATTAAGTCCGTAAGGAATTAATTCATTCCGTAAGGAATTAATTCAGTCAGTAAGGAATTAATTCAGTCCGTAAGGAATTAATTCAGTCCGTAAGGATTTAATTCAGTCCGTAAGGTATTAATTCAGTCCGTAAGGAATTAATTCAGTCCGTAAGGAATTAATTCAGTCCGTAAGGAATTAATTCAGTCCGTAATGAATAAGTTCAGTCCGTAAGGAATTAATTCAGTCCGTAAGAAATTAATTCAGTCCGTAAGGAATTAATTCAGTCCGTAAGGAATTATTTCAGTCCGTAAGGATTTAATTCAGTCCGTAAGGTATTAATTCAGTCCGTAAGGAATTAATTCAGTCCGTAAGGAATTAATTCAGTCCGTAAGGAATTAATTCAGTCCGTAATGAATAAGTTCAGTCCGTAAGGAATTAATTCAGTCCGTAAGAAATTAATTCAGTCCGTAAGGAATTAATTCAGTCCGTAAGGAATTATTTCAGTCCGTAAGGAATTAATTCAGTAAGAAAGGAATTCAATCAATCCTAAAGAATTAATTCAGTCCGTAAGGAAATATTTCAGTCCGTAAGGAATTCATTCAGTCCGTAAGGAATTCAATCAATCTTAAAGAATTAATTCAGTCCGTAAGGAACTAATTCAGTCCGTAAGGAATTAATTCAGTCCGTAAGGAATTAATTAAGTCCGTAAGGAATTAATTCAGTCCGTAATGAATAAGTTCAGTCCGTAAGGAATTAATTCAGTCCGTAAGGAATTAATTCAGTCCGTAAGGAATTATTTCAGTCCGTAATTAATTCATTCATTCCTTACGGAATTAATTTAAGTCCATAAGGAATTAATTAAGTCCATAAGGAATTAATTTAGTCTGTAAGGATTTAATTAAGTCCGTAATGAATTAATTCAGTCCGTAAGGAATAACTTCAGTACGTAAGGAAATAATTCAGTCCGTAATTGATTAATTAGGTCCGTAATGAATTAATTCAGTCCGTAGGGAATTAGTAAAATCCGTACGGAATTAATTCAGACCGTAAGGAATTAATTCAGTCCGTAAGGAATTAATTCAGTCCGTAAGGAATTAATTCAGTCAGTAAGGAATTAATTCAGTCCGTAAGGAATTAATTCAGTCCGTAAGGAATTAATTCAGTCCGTAAGGAATTAATTCAGTCCGTAAGGAATTAATTCAGTCCGTAAGGAATTAATTCAGTAAGAAAGGAATTCAATCAATCCTAAAGAATTAATTCAGTCCGTAAGGAACTAATTCGGTCCGTAAGGAATTAATTCTGTCCGTAAGGAATTAATTCAGTGTGTAAGGAATTAATGAAGTCCGTAAGGAATTAATTAAGATCGTAAGGAATTAATTCAGTCCGTAAGGAATTAATTCAGTCCGTAAGGAATTAATTCAGTCCGTAAGGAATTAATTCAGTCCGTAAGGAATTATTTCAGTCCGTAATTAATTAATTCATTCCTTACGGAATTAATTAAGTCCATAAGGAATTAATTTAGCCTGTAAGGATTTAATTAAGTCCGTAATGAATTAATTCAGTCCTTAAGGAATAACTTCTGTACGTATGGAAATAATTCAGTCCGTAATGGATTAATTAATTCCGTAATGAATTAATTCAGTCCGTAAAGAATTAATAAAATCCGTACGGAATTAAATCAGACCGTAAGGAATTAATTCAGTCCGTAAGGAATTAATTCAGTCCGTAAGGAATTAATTCAGTCCGTAAGGAATTATTTCAGTCCGTAAGCAATTAATTCAGTAAGAAAGGAATTCAATCAATCCATAAGAAATTAATTCAGTCTGTAAGGATTTAATTAAGTCCGTAATGAATTAATTCAGTCCGTAAGGAATTAATTCAGTCCGTAAGGAATTAATTCAGTCCGTAAGAAATTAATTCAGTCCGTAAGGAATTAATTCAGTCCGTAAGGAATTATTTCAGTCCGTAAGGAATTAATTCAGTAAGAAAGGAATTCAATCAATCCTAAAGAATTAATTCAGTCCGTAAGGAAATATTTCAGTCCGTAAGGAATTCATTCAGTCCGTAAGGAATTCAATCAATCTTAAAGAATTAATTCAGTCCGTAAGGAACTAATTCAGTCCGTAAGGAATTAATTCAGTCCGTAAGGAATTAATTAAGTCCGTAAGGAATTAATTAAGTCCGTAAGGAATTAATTAAGTCCGTAAGGAATTAATTAAGTACGTAAGGAATTAATTCAGTCCGTAAGGAATTATTTCAGTCCGTAGTTAATTAATTCATTCCTTACGGAATTAATTAAGTCCATAAGGAATTAATTTAGTCTGTAAGGATTTAATTAAGTCCGTAATGAATTAATTCAGTCCGTAAGGAATAAGTTCAGTACGTAAGGAATTAATTCAGTCCGTAATCGATTAATTAAGTCCGTAATGAATTAATTCAGTCCGTAATGAATTAATTAAGTCCGTATGAAATTAATTCAGTCCGTAAGGAATTAATTCAGTCCGTAAGGAATTAATTCAGCCCGTAAGGAATTATTTCAGTCCGTAATTAATTAATTCATTCCTTACGGAATTAATTAAGTCCATAAGGAATTAATTCAGTCTGTAAGGATTTAATTAAGTCCGTAATGAATTAATTCAGTCCGTAAGGAATTATTTAAGTCCGTAAGGAATTAATTCATTCCGTAAGGAATTAATTCAGTCAGTAAGGAATTAATTCAGTCCGTAAGGAATTAATTCAGTCCGTAAGGATTTAATTCAGTCCGTAAGGTATTAATTCAGTCCGTAAGGAATTAATTCAGTCCGTAAGGAATTAATTCAGTCCGTAAGGAATTAATTCAGTCCGTAATGAATAAGTTCAGTCCGTAAGGAATTAATTCAGTCCGTAAGAAATTAATTCAGTCCGTAAGGAATTAATTCAGTCCGTAAGGAATTATTTCAGTCCGTAAGGAATTAATTCAGTAAGAAAGGAATTCAATCAATCCTAAAGAATTAATTCAGTCCGTAAGGAAATATTTCAGTCCGTAAGGAATTCATTCAGTCCGTAAGGAATTCAATCAATCTTAAAGAATTAATTCAGTCCGTAAGGAACTAATTCAGTCCGTAAGGAATTAATTCAGTCCGTAAGGAATTAATTAAGTCCGTAAGGAATTAATTCAGTCCGTAATGAATAAGTTCAGTCCGTAAGGAATTAATTCAGTCCGTAAGGAATTAATTCAGTCCGTAAGGAATTATTTCAGTCCGTAATTAATTCATTCATTCCTTACGGAATTAATTTAAGTCCATAAGGAATTAATTAAGTCCATAAGGAATTAATTTAGTCTGTAAGGATTTAATTAAGTCCGTAATGAATTAATTCAGTCCGTAAGGAATAACTTCAGTACGTAAGGAAATAATTCAGTCCGTAATTGATTAATTAGGTCCGTAATGAATTAATTCAGTCCGTAGGGAATTAGTAAAATCCGTACGGAATTAATTCAGACCGTA
The DNA here is from genome assembly GCA_023053545.1 of Lepidurus packardi. Taxonomy (NCBI): domain Eukaryota; kingdom Metazoa; phylum Arthropoda; class Branchiopoda; order Notostraca; family Triopsidae; genus Lepidurus; species Lepidurus packardi. Next base: position 258,753 of record JAKZAN010000039.1, read on the forward strand.
AGGAATTAATTCAGTCCGTAAGGAATTAATTCAGTCCGTAAGGAATTAATTCAGTCAGTAAGGAATTAATTCAGTCCGTAAGGAATTAATTCAGTCCGTAAGGAATTAATTCAGTCCGTAAGGAATTAATTCAGTCCGTAAGGAATTAATTCAGTCCGTAAGGAATTAATTCAGTCCGTAAGGTATTAATTCAGTCCGTAAGGTATTAATTCAGTCCGTAAGGAATTAATTCAGTCCGCAAGGAATTAATTCAGTCCGTAAGGAATTAATTCAGTCCGTAAGGAATAAGTTCAGTACGTAAGGAATTAATTCAGTCCGTAATCGATTAATTAAGTCCGTAATGAATTAATTCAGCCCGTATGAAATTAATTCAGTCCGTAAGGAATTAATTAAAGAATTGATTCAGTCCGTAAGGAATTAATTCAGTCCGTAAGGAATTAATTCAGTCCGAAAGGATTTAAATCGGTCCGTAAGGTATTAATTCAGTCCGTAAGGAATTAATTCAGTCCGTAAGGAATTAATTCAGTCCGTAAGGAATTAATTCAGACCGTAAGGAATTAATTCAGTCCCTAAGGAATAAGTTCAGTACGTAAGGAATTAATTCAGTTAGTAATCGATTAATTAAGTCCGTAATGAATTAATTCAGTCCGTATGAAATTAATTCAGTCCGTAAGGAATTAATTAAGGAATTAATTCTCTCCGTAAGGAATTAATTCAGTCCGTAAGGAATTATTTCAGTCCGTAATTAATTAATTCATTCCTTACGGAATTAATTAAGTCCATAAGGAATTAATTCAGTCTGTAAGGATTTAATTAAGTCCGTAATGAATTAATTCAGTCCGTAAGGATTTAATTCAGTCCGTAAGGAATTAATTCAGTCCGTAAGGAATTAATTCAGTCCGTAAGGAATTAATTCACTCCGTAAGGAATTAATTCAGTCCGTAAGGAATTATTTCAGTCCGTAGGGAATTAATTCAGGAAGAAAGGAATTCAATCAATCCTAAAGAATTAATTCAGTCCGTTAGGAAATATTTCAGTCCGTAAGGAATTAATTCAGTCCGTAAGGAATTAATTCAGTCCATAAGGAATTAATCCAGTAAGAAAGGAATTCAATCAATCCTAAAGAATTAATTCAGTCCGTTAGGAAATATTTCAGTCCGTAAGGAATTAATTCAGTCCGTAAGGAATTAATTCAGTCCGTAAGGAACTAATTCAGTCCGTAAGGAATTAATTCAGTTCGTAAGGAATTAATTCAGTCCGTAAGGAATTATTTCAGTCCGTTATTAATTAATTCATTCCTTACGGAATTAATTAAGTCCATAAGGAATTAATTTAGTCTGTAAGGATTTAATTAAGTCCGTAATGAATTAATTCAGTCCGTAAGGAATAACTTCAGTACGTAAGGGAATAATTCAGTCCGTAATGGATTAATTCAGTACGTAAGGAATTAATTCAGTCCGTAAGGATTTAATTCAGTCCGTAAGGTATTAATTCAGTCCGTAAGGAATTAATTCAGTCCGTAAGGAATTAATTCAGTCCGTAAGGAATAAGTTCAGTACGTAAGGAATTAATTCAGTCCGTAATCGATTAATTAAGTCCGTAATGAATTAATTCAGTCCGTATGAAACTAATTCAGTCCGTAAGGAATTAATTCAGTCCGTAAGGAATTAATTCAGTCCGCAAGGAATTATTTCAGTCCGTAATTAATTAATTTATTCCTTACGGAATTAAATAAGTCCATAAGGAATTAATTCAGTCTGTAACGATTTAATTAAGTCCGTAAGGAATTAATTCAGTCAGTAAGGAATTAATTCAGTCCGTAAGGAATTAATTCAGTCCGTAAGGATTTAATTCAGTCCGTAAGGATTTAATTCAGTCCGTAAGGTATTAATTCAGTCCGTAAGGAATTAATTCAGTCCGTAAGGAATTAATTCATTCCGTAAGGAATTAATTCAGTCCGTAAGGAATAAGTTCAGTACGTTATGAATTAATTCAGTTAGTAATCGATTAATTAAGTCCGTAATGAATTAATTCAGTCCGTATGAAATTAATTCAGTCCGTAAGGAATTAATTAAGGAATTAATTCTCTCCGTAAGGAATTAATTCAGTCCGTAAGGAATTATTTCAGTCCGTAATTAATTAATTCATTCCTTACGGAATTAATTAAGTCCATAAGGAATTAATTCAGTCTGTAAGGATTTAATTAAGTCCGTAATGAATTAATTCAGTCCGTAAGGAATTAATTCAGTCCGTAATGGATTAATTAAGTCCGTAATGAATTAATTCAGTCCGTATGAAATTAATTCAGTCCGTAAGGAATTCATTCAGTAAGAAAGGAATTCAATCAATCCTAAAGAATTAATTCAGTCCGTAAGGAAATATTTCAGTCCGTAAGGAATTCATTCAGTCCGTAAGGAATTCAATCAATCTTAAAGAATTAATTCAGTCCGTAAGGAACTAATTCAGTCCGTAAGGAATTAATTCAGTCCGTAAGGAATTAATTAAGTCCGTAAGGAATTAATTAAGTCCATAAGGAATTAATTCAGTCTGTAAGGATTTAATTAAGTCCGTAATGAATTAATTCAGTCCGTAAGGAATTAATTAAGTCCGTAAGGAATTAATTCAGTCCGTAAGGAATTAATTCAGTCAGTAAGGAATTAATTCAGTCCGTAAGGAATTAATTCAGTCCGTAAGGAATTAATTCAGTCCGTAAGGATTTAATTCAGTCCGTAAGGTATTAATTCAGTCCGTAAGGAATTAATTCAGTCCGTAAGGAATTAATTCAGTCCGTAAGGAATTAATTCAGTCCGTAATGAATAAGTTCAGTCCGTAAGGAATTAATTCAGTCCGTAAGGAATTAATTCAGTCCGTAAGGAATTAATTCAGTCCGTAAGGAATTATTTCAGTCCGTAGTTAATTCATTCATTCCTTACGGAATTAATTAAGTCCATAAGGAATTAATTTAGTCTGTAAGGATTTAATTAAGTCCGTAATGAATTAATTCAGTCCGTAAGGAATAACTTCAGTACGTAAGGAAATAATTCAGTCCGTAATGGATTAATTAGGTCCGTAATGAATTAATTCAGTCCGTAAGGAATTAGTAAAATCCGTACGGAATTAATTCAGACCGTAAGGAATTAATTCAGTCCGTAAGGAATTAATTCAGTCCGTAAGGATTTAATTCAGTCCGTAAGGTATTAATTCAGTCCGTAAGGAATTAATTCAGTCCGTAAGGAATTAATTCAGTCCGTAAGGAATTAATTCAGTCCGTAATGAATAAGTTCAGTCCGTAAGGAAATAATTCAGTCCGTAAGGAATTAATTCAGTCCGTAATGAATAAGTTCAGTCCGTAAGGAATTAATTCAGTCCGTAATGAATAAGTTCAGTCCGTAAGGAATTAATTCAGTCCGTAAGGAATTAATTCAGTCCGTAAGGAATTATTTCAGTCCGTAATTAATTCATTCATTCCTTACGGAATTAATTAAGTCCATAAGGAATTAATTTAGTCTGTAAGGATTTAATTAAGTCCGTAATGAATTAATTCAGTCCGTAAGGAATAACTTCAGTACGTAAGGAAATAATTCAGTCCGTAATGGATTAATTAGGTCCGTAAGGAATTAATTCAGTCCGTAAGGAATTAATTCAGTCCGTAAGGAATTAATTCAGTCAGTAAGGAATTAATTCAGTCCGTAAGGAATTAATTCAGTCCGTAAGGAATTAATTCAGTCCGTAAGGAATTAATTCAGTCCGTAAGGTATTAATTCAGTCCGTAAGGTATTAATTCAGTCCGTAAGGAATTAATTCAGTCCGCAAGGAATTAATTCAGTCCGTAAGGAATTAATTCAGTCCGTAAGGAATAAGTTCAAGTACGTAAGGAATTAATTCAGTCCGTAATCGATTAATTAAGTCCGTAATGAATTAATTCGGCCCGTATGAAATTAATTCAGTCCGTAAGGAATTAATTAAGGAATTGATTCAGTCCGTAAGGAATTAATTCAGTCCGTAAGGAATTAATTCAGTCCGAAAGGATTTAATTCGGTCCGTAAGGTATTAATTCAGTCCGTAAGGAATTAATTCAGTCCGTAAGGAATTAATTCAGTCCGTAAGGAATTAATTCAGTCCGTAAGGAATTAATTCAGTCCGTAAGGAATTAATTCAGTCCGTAAGGAATAAGTTCAGTACGTAAGGAATTAATTCAGTTAGTAATCGATTAATTAAGTCCGTAATGAATTAATTCAGTCCGTATGAAATTAATTCAGTCCGTAAGGAATTAATTCTCTCCGTAAGGAATTAATTCAGTCCGTAAGGAATTATTTCAGTCCGTAATTAATTAATTCATTCCTTACGGAATTAATTAAGTCCATAAGGAATTAATTCAGTCTGTAAGGATTTAATTAAGTCCGTAATGAATTAATTCAGTCCGTAAGGAATTAATTCAGTCCGTAATGGATTAATTAAGTCCGTAATGAATTAATTCAGTCCGTATGAAATTAATTCAGTCCGTAAGGAATTCATTCAGTCCTTAAGGAATTAATTCAGTAAGAAAGGAATTCAATCAATCCTAAAGAATTAATTCAGTCCGTAAGGAACTAATTCGGTCCGTAAGGAATTAATTCTGTCCGTAAGGAATTAATTCAGTGTGTAAGGAATTAATGAAGTCCGTAAGGAATTAATTAAGATCGTAAGGAATTAGTTCAGTCCGTAAGGAATTAATTCAGTCCGTAAGGAATTAATTCAGTCCGTAAGGAATTAATTCAGTCCGTAAGGAATTAATTCAGTCCGTAAAGAATTAATAAAATCCGTACGGAATTAATTCAGACCGTAAGGAATTAATTCAGTCCGTAAGGAATTAATTCAGTCCGTAAGGAATTAATTCAGTCCGTAAGGAATTATTTCAGTCCGTAAGCAATTAATTCAGTAAGAAAGGAATTCAATCAATCCATAAGAAATTAATTCAGTCTGTAAGGATTTAATTAAGTCCGTAATGAATTAATTCAGTCCGTAAGGAATTAATTCAGTCCGTAAGGAATTAATTCAGTCCGTAAGAAATTAATTCAGTCCGTAAGGAATTAATTCAGTCCGTAAGGAATTATTTCAGTCCGTAAGGAATTAATTCAGTAAGAAAGGAATTCAATCAATCCTGAAGAATTAATTCAGTCCGTAAGGAAATATTTCAGTCCGTAAGGAATTCATTCAGTCCGTAAGGAATTCAATCAATCTTAAAGAATTAATTCAGTCCGTAAGGAACTAATTCAGTCCGTAAGGAATTAATTCAGTCCGTAAGGAATTAATTAAGTCCGTAAGGAATTAATTAAGTCCGTAAGGAATTAATTAAGTCCGTAAGGAATTAATTAAGTCCGTAAGGAATTAATTAAGTACGTAAGGAATTAATTCAGTCCGTAAGGAATTATTTCAGTCCGTAGTTAATTAATTCATTCCTTACGGAATTAATTAAGTCCATAAGGAATTAATTAGTCTGTAAGGATTTAATTAAGTCCGTAATGAATTAATTCAGTCCGTAAGGAATAAGTTCAGTACGTAAGGAATTAATTCAGTCCGTAATCGATTAATTAAGTCCGTAATGAATTAATTCAGTCCGTAATGAATTAATTAAGTCCGTATGAAATTAATTCAGTCCGTAAGGAATTAATTCAGTCCGTAAGGAATTAATTCAGCCCGTAAGGAATTATTTCAGTCCGTAATTAATTAATTCATTCCTTACGGAATTAATTAAGTCCATAAGGAATTAATTCAGTCTGTAAGGATTTAATTAAGTCCGTAATGAATTAATTCAGTCCGTAAGGAATTAATTAAGTCCGTAAGGAATTAATTCATTCCGTAAGGAATTAATTCAGTCAGTAAGGAATTAATTCAGTCCGTAAGGAATTAATTCAGTCCGTAAGGATTTAATTCAGTCCGTAAGGTATTAATTCAGTCCGTAAGGAATTAATTCAGTCCGTAAGGAATTAATTCAGTCCGTAAGGAATTAATTCAGTCCGTAATGAATAAGTTCAGTCCGTAAGGAATTAATTCAGTCCGTAAGAAATTAATTCAGTCCGTAAGGAATTAATTCAGTCCGTAAGGAATTATTTCAGTCCGTAAGGAATTAATTCAGTAAGAAAGGAATTCAATCAATCCTAAAGAATTAATTCAGTCCGTAAGGAAATATTTCAGTCCGTAAGGAATTAATTCAGTCCGTAAGGAATTAATTCAGTCCGTAAGGAATAAGTTCAGTACGTAAGGAATTAATTCAGTCCGTAATCGATTAATTAAGTCCGTAATGAATTAATTCAGCCCGTATGAAATTAATTCAGTCCGTAAGGAATTAATTAAAGAATTGATTCAGTCCGTAAGGAATTAATTCAGTCCGTAAGGAATTAATTCAGTCCGAAAGGATTTAAATCGGTCCGTAAGGTATTAATTCAGTCCGTAAGGAATTAATTCAGTCCGTAAGGAATTAATTCAGTCCGTAAGGAATTAATTCAGACCGTAAGGAATTAATTCAGTCCCTAAGGAATAAGTTCAGTACGTAAGGAATTAATTCAGTTAGTAATCGATTAATTAAGTCCTTAATGAATTAATTCAGTCCGTATGAAATTAATTCAGTCCGTAAGGAATTAATTAAGGAATTAATTCTCTCCGTAAGGAATTAATTCAGTCCGTAAGGAATTATTTCAGTCCGTAATTAATTAATTCATTCCTTACGGAATTAATTAAGTCCATAAGGAATTAATTCAGTCTGTAAGGATTTAATTAAGTCCGTAATGAATTAATTCAGTCCGTAAGGATTTAATTCAGTCCGTAAGGAATTAATTCAGTCCGTAAGGAATTAATTCAGTCCGTAAGGAATTAATTCACTCCGTAAGGAATTAATTCAGTCCGTAAGGAATTATTTCAGTCCGTAGGGAATTAATTCAGGAAGAAAGGAATTCAATCAATCCTAAAGAATTAATTCAGTCCGTTAGGAAATATTTCAGTCCGTAAGGAATTAATTCAGTCCGTAAGGAATTAATTCAGTCCATAAGGAATTAATCCAGTAAGAAAGGAATTCAATCAATCCTAAAGAATTAATTCAGTCCGTTAGGAAATATTTCAGTCCGTAAGGAATTAATTCAGTCCGTAAGGAATTAATTCAGTCCGTAAGGAACTAATTCAGTCCGTAAGGAATTAATTCAGTTCGTAAGGAATTAATTCAGTCCGTAAGGAATTATTTCAGTCCGTTATTAATTAATTCATTCCTTACGGAATTAATTAAGTCCATAAGGAATTAATTTAGTCTGTAAGGATTTAATTAAGTCCGTAATGAATTAATTCAGTCCGTAAGGAATAACTTCAGTACGTAAGGGAATAATTCAGTCCGTAATGGATTAATTCAGTACGTAAGGAATTAATTCAGTCCGTAAGGATTTAATTCAGTCCGTAAGGTATTAATTCAGTCCGTAAGGAATTAATTCAGTCCGTAAGGAATTAATTCAGTCCGTAAGGAATAAGTTCAGTACGTAAGGAATTAATTCAGTCCGTAATCGATTAATTAAGTCCGTAATGAATTAATTCAGTCCGTATGAAACTAATTCAGTCCGTAAGGAATTAATTCAGTCCGTAAGGAATTAATTCAGTCCGCAAGGAATTATTTCAGTCCGTAATTAATTAATTTATTCCTTACGGAATTAAATAAGTCCATAAGGAATTAATTCAGTCTGTAACGATTTAATTAAGTCCGTAAGGAATTAATTCAGTCAGTAAGGAATTAATTCAGTCCGTAAGGAATTAATTCAGTCCGTAAGGATTTAATTCAGTCCGTAAGGATTTAATTCAGTCCGTAAGGTATTAATTCAGTCCGTAAGGAATTAATTCAGTCCGTAAGGAATTAATTCATTCCGTAAGGAATTAATTCAGTCCGTAAGGAATAAGTTCAGTACGTTATGAATTAATTCAGTTAGTAATCGATTAATTAAGTCCGTAATGAATTAATTCAGTCCGTATGAAATTAATTCAGTCCGTAAGGAATTAATTAAGGAATTAATTCTCTCCGTAAGGAATTAATTCAGTCCGAAAGGAATTATTTCAGTCCGTAATTAATTAATTCATTCCTTACGGAATTAATTAAGTCCATAAGGAATTAATTCAGTCTGTAAGGATTTAATTAAGTCCGTAATGAATTAATTCAGTCCGTAAGGAATTAATTCAGTCCGTAATGGATTAATTAAGTCCGTAATGAATTAATTCAGTCCGTATGAAATTAATTCAGTCCGTAAGGAATTCATTCAGTAAGAAAGGAATTCAATCAATCCTAAAGAATTAATTCAGTCCGTAAGGAAATATTTCAGTCCGTAAGGAATTCATTCAGTCCGTAAGGAATTCAATCAATCTTAAAGAATTAATTCAGTCCGTAAGGAACTAATTCAGTCCGTAAGGAATTAATTCAGTCCGTAAGGAATTAATTAAGTCCGTAAGGAATTAATTAAGTCCATAAGGAATTAATTCAGTCTGTAAGGATTTAATTAAGTCCGTAATGAATTAATTCAGTCCGTAAGGAATTAATTAAGTCCGTAAGGAATTAATTCAGTCCGTAAGGAATTAATTCAGTCAGTAAGGAATTAATTCAGTCCGTAAGGAATTAATTCAGTCCGTAAGGAATTAATTCAGTCCGTAAGGATTTAATTCAGTCCGTAAGGTATTAATTCAGTCCGTAAGGAATTAATTCAGTCCGTAAGGAATTAATTCAGTCCGTAAGGAATTAATTCAGTCCGTAATGAATAAGTTCAGTCCGTAAGGAATTAATTCAGTCCGTAAGGAATTAATTCAGTCCGTAAGGAATTAATTCAGTCCGTAAGGAATTATTTCAGTCCGTAGTTAATTCATTCATTCCTTACGGAATTAATTAAGTCCATAAGGAATTAATTTAGTCTGTAAGGATTTAATTAAGTCCGTAATGAATTAATTCAGTCCGTAAGGAATAACTTCAGTACGTAAGGAAATAATTCAGTCCGTAATGGATTAATTAGGTCCGTAATGAATTAATTCAGTCCGTAAGGAATTAGTAAAATCCGTACGGAATTAATTCAGACCGTAAGGAATTAATTCAGTCCGTAAGGAATTAATTCAGTCCGTAAGGATTTAATTCAGTCCGTAAGGTATTAATTCAGTCCGTAAGGAATTAATTCAGTCCGTAAGGAATTAATTCAGTCCGTAAGGAATTAATTCAGTCCGTAATGAATAAGTTCAGTCCGTAAGGAAATAATTCAGTCCGTAAGGAATTAATTCAGTCCGTAATGAATAAGTTCAGTCCGTAAGGAATTAATTCAGTCCGTAATGAATAAGTTCAGTCCGTAAGGAATTAATTCAGTCCGTAAGGAATTAATTCAGTCCGTAAGGAATTATTTCAGTCCGTAATTAATTCATTCATTCCTTACGGAATTAATTAAGTCCATAAGGAATTAATTTAGTCTGTAAGGATTTAATTAAGTCCGTAATGAATTAATTCAGTCCGTAAGGAATAACTTCAGTACGTAAGGAAATAATTCAGTCCGTAATGGATTAATTAGGTCCGTAAGGAATTAATTCAGTCCGTAAGGAATTAATTCAGTCCGTAAGGAATTAATTCAGTCAGTAAGGAATTAATTCAGTCCGTAAGGAATTAATTCAGTCCGTAAGGAATTAATTCAGTCCGTAAGGAATTAATTCAGTCCGTAAGGTATTAATTCAGTCCGTAAGGTATTAATTCAGTCCGTAAGGAATTAATTCAGTCCGCAAGGAATTAATTCAGTCCGTAAGGAATTAATTCAGTCCGTAAGGAATAAGTTCAAGTACGTAAGGAATTAATTCAGTCCGTAATCGATTAATTAAGTCCGTAATGAATTAATTCGGCCCGTATGAAATTAATTCAGTCCGTAAGGAATTAATTAAGGAATTGATTCAGTCCGTAAGGAATTAATTCAGTCCGTAAGGAATTAATTCAGTCCGAAAGGATTTAATTCGGTCCGTAAGGTATTAATTCAGTCCGTAAGGAATTAATTCAGTCCGTAAGGAATTAATTCAGTCCGTAAGGAATTAATTCAGTCCGTAAGGAATTAATTCAGTCCGTAAGGAATTAATTCAGTCCGTAAGGAATAAGTTCAGTACGTAAGGAATTAATTCAGTTAGTAATCGATTAATTAAGTCCGTAATGAATTAATTCAGTCCGTATGAAATTAATTCAGTCCGTAAGGAATTAATTCTCTCCGTAAGGAATTAATTCAGTCCGTAAGGAATTATTTCAGTCCGTAATTAATTAATTCATTCCTTACGGAATTAATTAAGTCCATAAGGAATTAATTCAGTCTGTAAGGATTTAATTAAGTCCGTAATGAATTAATTCAGTCCGTAAGGAATTAAATCAGTCCGTAATGGATTAATTAAGTCCGTAATGAATTAATTCAGTCCGTATGAAATTAATTCAGTCCGTAAGGAATTCATTCAGTCCTTAAGGAATTAATTCAGTAAGAAAGGAATTCAATCAATCCTAAAGAATTAATTCAGTCCGTAAGGAACTAATTCGGTCCGTAAGGAATTAATTCTGTCCGTAAGGAATTAATTCAGTGTGTAAGGAATTAATGAAGTCCGTAAGGAATTAATTAAGATCGTAAGGAATTAGTTCAGTCCGTAAGGAATTAATTCAGTCCGTAAGGAATTAATTCAGTCCGTAAGGAATTAATTCAGTCCGTAAGGAATTAATTCAGTCCGTAAAGAATTAATAAAATCCGTACGGAATTAATTCAGACCGTAAGGAATTAATTCAGTCCGTAAGGAATTAATTCAGTCCGTAAGGAATTAATTCAGTCCGTAAGGAATTATTTCAGTCCGTAAGCAATTAATTCAGTAAGAAAGGAATTCAATCAATCCATAAGAAATTAATTCAGTCTGTAAGGATTTAATTAAGTCCGTAATGAATTAATTCAGTCCGTAAGGAATTAATTCAGTCCGTAAGGAATTAATTCAGTCCGTAAGAAATTAATTCAGTCCGTAAGGAATTAATTCAGTCCGTAAGGAATTATTTCAGTCCGTAAGGAATTAATTCAGTAAGAAAGGAATTCAATCAATCCTGAAGAATTAATTCAGTCCGTAAGGAAATATTTCAGTCCGTAAGGAATTCATTCAGTCCGTAAGGAATTCAATCAATCTTAAAGAATTAATTCAGTCCGTAAGGAACTAATTCAGTCCGTAAGGAATTAATTCAGTCCGTAAGGAATTAATTAAGTCCGTAAGGAATTAATTAAGTCCGTAAGGAATTAATTAAGTCCGTAAGGAATTAATTAAGTCCGTAAGGAATTAATTAAGTACGTAAGGAATTAATTCAGTCCGTAAGGAATTATTTCAGTCCGTAGTTAATTAATTCATTCCTTACGGAATTAATTAAGTCCATAAGGAATTAATTTAGTCTGTAAGGATTTAATTAAGTCCGTAATGAATTAATTCAGTCCGTAAGGAATAAGTTCAGTACGTAAGGAATTAATTCAGTCCGTAATCGATTAATTAAGTCCGTAATGAATTAATTCAGTCCGTAATGAATTAATTAAGTCCGTATGAAATTAATTCAGTCCGTAAGGAATTAATTCAGTCCGTAAGGAATTAATTCAGCCCGTAAGGAATTATTTCAGTCCGTAATTAATTAATTCATTCCTTACGGAATTAATTAAGTCCATAAGGAATTAATTCAGTCTGTAAGGATTTAATTAAGTCCGTAATGAATTAATTCAGTCCGTAAGGAATTAATTAAGTCCGTAAGGAATTAATTCATTCCGTAAGGAATTAATTCAGTCAGTAAGGAATTAATTCAGTCCGTAAGGAATTAATTCAGTCCGTAAGGATTTAATTCAGTCCGTAAGGTATTAATTCAGTCCGTAAGGAATTAATTCAGTCCGTAAGGAATTAATTCAGTCCGTAAGGAATTAATTCAGTCCGTAATGAATAAGTTCAGTCCGTAAGGAATTAATTCAGTCCGTAAGAAATTAATTCAGTCCGTAAGGAATTAATTCAGTCCGTAAGGAATTATTTCAGTCCGTAAGGAATTAATTCAGTAAGAAAGGAATTCAATCAATCCTAAAGAATTAATTCAGTCCGTAAGGAAATATTTCAGTCCGTAAGGAATTCATTCAGTCCGTAAGGAATTCAATCAATCTTAAAGAATTATTTCAGTCCGTAAGGAACTAATTCAGTCCGTAAGGAATTAATTCAGTCCGTAAGGAATTAATTAAGTCCGTAAGGAATTAATTCAGTCCGTAATGAATAAGTTCAGTCCGTAAGGAATTAATTCAGTCCGTAAGGAATTAATTCAGTCCGTAAGGGATTATTTCAGTCCGTAATTAATTCATTCATTCCTTACGGAATTAATTAAGTCCATAAGGAATTAATTTAGTCTGTAAGGATTTAATTAAGTCCGTAATGAATTAATTCAGTCCGTAAGGAATAACTTCAGTACGTAAGGGAATAATTCAGTCCGTAATGGATTAATTCAGTACGTAAGGAATTAATTCAGTCCGTAAGGATTTAATTCAGTCCGTAAGGTATTAATTCAGTCCGTAAGGAATTAATTCAGTCCGTAAGGAATTAATTCAGTCCGTAAGGAATAAGTTCAGTACGTAAGGAATTAATTCAGTCCGTAATCGATTAATTAAGTCCGTAATGAATTAATTCAGTCCGTATGAAACTAATTCAGTCCGTAAGGAATTAATTCAGTCCGTAAGGAATTAATTCAGTCCGTAAGGAATTATTTCAGTCCGTAATTAATTAATTTATTCCTTACGGAATTAAATAAGTCCATAAGGAATTAATTCAGTCTGTAACGATTTAATTAAGTCCGTAAGGAATTAATTCAGTCAGTAAGGAATTAATTCAGTCCGTAAGGAATTAATTCAGTCCGTAAGGATTTAATTCAGTCCGTAAGGATTTAATTCAGTCCGTAAGGTATTAATTCAGTCCGTAAGGAATTAATTCAGTCCGTAAGGAATTAATTCAGTCCGTAAGGATATAATTCAGTCCGTAAGGAATAAGTTTAGTACGTAAGGAATTAATTCAGTCCGTAATCGATTAATTAAGTCCGTAATGAATTAATTCAGTCCGTATGAAATTAACTCAGTCCGTAAGGAATTAATTAAGGAATTAATTCAGTCCGTAAGGAATTAATTCAATCCGTAATTAATTAATTCATTCCTTACGGAATTAGTTAAGTCCATAAGGAATTAATTCATTCCTTACGGAATTAGTTAAGTCCATAAGGAATTAATTCAGTCTGTAAGGATTTGATTAAGTCCGTAATGAATTAATTCAGTCCGTAAGGAATTAATTCAGTCCGTAAGGAATTAATTCAGTCCGTAAGGAATTAATTAAGTCCGTAATGAATTAATTCAGTCCGTATGAAATTAATTCAGTCCGTAAGGAATTCATTCAGTCCGTAAGGAATTCATTCAGTCCGTAAGGAATTAATTCAGTCCGTAAGGAATTAATTCAGTCCGTAAGGAATTAATTCAGTCCGTAAGGATTTAATTCATTCCGTAAGGTATTAATTCAGTCCGTAAGGAATTAATTCAGTCCGTAAGGAATTAATTCAGTCCGTAAGGAATTAATTCAGTCCGTAAGGAATTAATTCTGTCCGTGAGGATGTAATTCAGTCCGTAAGGTACTAATTTATTCCGTAAGGAATTAATTCAGTCCGTAAGGAATTAATTCAGTCCGTAAGGAATTAATTCAGTCCGTAAGAAATTAATTCAGTCCGTATGAAATTAATTCAGTCCGTAAGGAATTCATTCAGTCCGTAAGGAATTAATTCTGTCCGTGAGGATGTAATTCAGTCCGTAAGGAATTAATTCAGTCCGTAAGGAATTAATTCAGTCCGTAAGGAATTAATTAAGGAATTAATTTTGTCCGTAAGGAATTATTTCAGTCCGTAATTAATTAATTCATTCCTTACGGAATTAATTAAGTCCATAAGGAATTAATTCAGTCTGTAAGGATTTAATTAAGTCCGTAATGAATTAATTCAGTCCGTAAGGATTTAATTCAGTCCGTAAGGAATTAATTCAGTCCGTAAGGAATTAATTCAGTCCGTAATGAATTAATTCAGTCCGTTAGGAATAACTTCAGTACGTAAGGAAATAATTCAGTCCGTAATTAATTAATTCAGTACGTAAGGAATTAATTCAGTCCGTAAGGATTTAATTCAGTCCGTAAGGCATTAATTCAGTCCGTAAGGAATTAATTCAGTCCGTAAGGAATTAATTCAGTCCGTAAGGAATAAGTTCAGTACGTAAGGAATTAATTCAGTCCGTAATCGATTAATTAAGTCCGTAATGAATTAATTCAGTCCGTATGAAATTAATTCAGTCCGTAAGGAATTAATTCAGTCCGTAAGGAATTAATTCAGTCCGTAAGGAATTATTTCAGTCCGTAATTAATTAATTTATTCCTTACGGAATTAAATAAGTCCATAAGGAATTAATTCAGTCTGTAAGGATTTAATTAAGTCCGTAAGGAATTAATTCAGTCAGTAAGGAATTAATTCAGTCCGTAAGGAATTAATTCAGTCCGTAAGGATTTAATTCAGTCCGTAAGGATTTAATTCAGTCCGTAAGGTATTAATTCAGTCCGTAAGGAATTAATTCAGTCCGTAAGGAATTAATTCAGTCCGTAAGGATATAATTCAGTCCGTAAGGAATAAGTTCAGTACGTAAGGAATTAATTCAGTCCGTAATCGATTAATTAAGTCCGTAATGAATTAATTCAGTCCGTATGAAATTAACTCAGTCCGTAAGGAATTAATTAAGGAATTAATTCAGTCCGTAAGGAATTAATTCAATCCGTAATTAATTAATTCATTCCTTACGGAATTAGTTAAGTCCATAAGGAATTAATTCAGTCTGTAAGGATTTGATTAAGTCCGTAATGAATTAATTCAGTCCGTAAGGAATTAATTCAGTCCGTAAGGAATTAATTCAGTCCGTAAGGAATTAATTCAGTCCGTAAGGAATTAATTAAGTCCGTAATGAATTAATTCAGTCCGTATGAAATTAATTCAGTCCGTAAGGAATTCATTCAGTCCGTAAGGAATTCATTCAGTCCGTAAGGAATTAATTCAGTCCGTAAGGAATTAATTCAGTCCGTAAGGAATTAATTCAGTCCGTAAGGATTTAATTCATTCCGTAAGGTATTAATTCAGTCCGTAAGGAATTAATTCAGTCCGTAAGGAATTAATTCAGTCCGTAAGGAATTAATTCAGTCCGTAAGGAATTAATTCTGTCCGTGAGGATGTAATTCAGTCCGTAAGGTACTAATTTATTCCGTAAGGAATTAATTCAGTCCGTAAGGAATTAATTCAGTCCGTAAGGAATTAATTCAGTCCGTAAGAAATTAATTCAGTCCGTATGAAATTAATTCAGTCCGTAAGGAATTCATCCAGTCCGTAAGGAATTAATTCTGTCCGTGAGGATGTAATTCAGTCCGTAAGGAATTAATTCAGTCCGTAAGGAATTAATTCAGTCCGTAAGGAATTAATTAAGGAATTAATTCTGTCCGTAAGGAATTAATTCAGTCCGTAAGGAATTATTTCAGTCCGTAATTAATTAATTCATTCCTTACGGAATTAATTAAGTCCATAAGGAATTAATTCAGTCTGTAAGGATTTAATTAAGTCCGTAATGAATTAATTCAGTCCGTAAGGATTTAATTCATTCCGTAAGGTATTAATTCAGTCCGTAAGGAATTAATTCAGTCCGTAAGGAATTAATTCAGTCCGTAAGGAATTAATTCAGTCCGTAAGGAATTAATTCTGTCCGTGAGGATGTAATTCAGTCCGTAAGGAATTAATTCAGTCCGTAAGGAATTAATTCAGTCCGTAAGGAATTAATTCAGTCCGTAAGGATTTAATTCATTCCGTAATGAATTCATTCAGTCCGTAAGGAATTAATTCAGTCCGTAAGGAATTAATTCAGTCCGTCAGGAATTAATTCAGTCCGTAAGGAATTAATTCACTCCGTAAGGAATTATTACAGTCCGTAAGGAATTAATTCAGTAAGAAAGGAATTCAATCAATCCTAAAGAATTAATTCAGTCCGTTAGGAAATATTTCAGTCCGTAAGGAATTAATTCAGTCCGTAAGGAATTAATTCAGTCCGTAAGGAATTAATTCAGTCCGTAAGGAATTCATTCAGTCCGTAAGGAATTAATTCAGTCCGTAAGGAATTAATTCAGTCCGTAAGGAATTAATTCAGTCCGTAAGGATTTAATTCATTCCGTAAGGTATTAATTCAGTCCGTAAGGAATTAATTCAGTCCGTAAGGAATTAATTCAGTCCGTAAGGAATTAATTCAGTCCGTAAGGAATTAATTCTGTCCGTGAGGATGTAATTCAGTCCGTAAGGAATTAATTCAGTCCGTAAGGAATTAATTCAGTCCGTAAGGAATTAATTCAGTCCGTAAGGATTTAATTCATTCCGTAATGAATTAATACAGTCCGTAAGGAATTAATTCAGTCCGTCAGGAATTAATTCAGTCCGTAAGGAATTATTTCAGTAAGAAAGGAATTCAATCAATCCTAAAGAATTAATTCAGTCCGTTAGGAAATATTTCAGTCCGTAAGGAATTAATTCAGTCCGTAAGGAATTAATTCAGTCCGTAAGGAATTAATTCAGTCCGTAAGGAATAAGTTCAGTACGTAAGGAATTAATTCAGTCCGTAATGAAATAATTCAGTCCGTATGAAATTAATTCAGTCCGTAAGGAATTCATTCAGTCCGTAAGGAATTCATTCAGTCCGTAAGGAATTAATTCAGTCCGTAAGGAATTAATTCAGTCCGTAAGGAATTAATTCAGTCTGTAAGGATTTAATTCATTCCGTAAGGTATTAATTCAGTCCGTAAGGAATTAATTCAGTCCGTAAGGAATTAATTCAATCCGTAAGGAATTAATTCAGTCCGTAAGGAATTAATTCTGTCCTTGAGGATGTAATTCAGTCCGTAAGGTATTAATTCAGTCCGTAAGGAAATAATTCACTCCGTAAGGAATTAATTCAGTCCGTAAGGAATTAATTCAGTCCGTAAGAAATTAATTCAGTCAGTAAGGAATTAATTCAGTCCGTATGAAATTAATTCAGTCCGTAAGGAATTCATTCAGTCCGTAAGGAATTAATTCAGTCCGTAAGGAATTAATTCAGTCCGTAATCGATTAATTAAGTCCGTAATGAATTAATTCAGTCCGTATGAAATTAACTCAGTCCGTAAGGAATTAATTAAGGAATTAATTCAGTCCGTAAGGAATTAATTCAATCCGTAATTAATTAATTCATTCCTTACGGAATTAGTTAAGTCCATAAGGAATTAATTCAGTCTGTAAGGATTTGATTAAGTCCGTAATGAATTAATTCAGTCCGTAAGGAATTAATTCAGTCCGTAAGGAATTAATTCAGTCCGTAAGGAATTAATTCAGTCCGTAAGGAATTAATTCAGTCCGTAAGGAATTAATTAAGTCCGTAATGAATTAATTCAGTCCGTATGAAATTAATTCAGTCCGTAAAGAATTCATTCAGTCCGTAAGGAATTAATTCAGTCCGTAAGGAATTATTTCAGTCCGTAAGGAATTAATTCAGTCCGTAAGGAATTAATTCAGTCCGTAAGGATTTAATTCATTCCGTAAGGTATTAATTCAGTCCGTAAGGAATTAATTCAGTCCGTAAGGAATTAATTCAGTCCGTAAGGAATTAATTTAGTCCGTAAGGAATTAATTCTGTCCGTGAGGATGTAATTCAGTCCGTAAGGTACTAATTTATTCCGTAAGGAATTAATTCTGTCCGTAAGGAATTAATTCAGTCCGTAAGGAATTAATTCAGTCCGTAAGAAATTAATTCAGTCCGTATGAAATTAATTCAGTCCGTAAGGAATTCATTCAGTCCGTAAGGAATTAATTCTGTCCGTGAGGATGTAATTCAGTCCGTAAGGAATTAATTCAGTCCGTAAGGAATTAATTCAGTCCGTAAGGAATTAATTAAGGAATTAATTCTGTCCGTAAGGAATTAATTCAGTCCGTAAGGAATTATTTCAGTCCGTAATTAATTAATTCATTCCTTACGGAATTAATTAAGTCCATAAGGAATTAATTCAGTCTGTAAGGATTTAATTAAGTCCGTAATGAATTAATTCAGTCCGTAAGGATTTAATTCATTCCGTAAGGTATTAATTCAGTCCGTAAGGAATTAATTCAGTCCGTAAGGAATTAATTCAGTCCGTAAGGAATTAATTCAGTCCGTAAGGAATTAATTCTGTCCGTGAGGATGTAATTCAGTCCGTAAGGAATTAATTCAGTCCGTAAGGAATTAATTCAGTCCGTAAGGAATTAATTCAGTCCGTAAGGATTTAATTCATTCCGTAATGAATTCATTCAGTCCGTAAGGAATTAATTCAGTCCGTAAGGAATTAATTCAGTCCGTCAGGAATTAATTCAGTCCGTAAGGAATTAATTCACTCCGTAAGGAATCATTACAATCCGTAAGGAATTAATTCAGTAAGAAAGGAATTCAATCAATCCTAAAGAATTAATTCAGTCCGTTAGGAAATATTTCAGTCCGTAAGGAATTAATTCAGTCCGTAAGGAATTAATTCAGTCCGTAAGGAATTAATTCAGTCCGTAAGGAATTCATTCAGTCCGTAAGGAATTAATTCAGTCCGTAAGGAATTAATTCAGTCCGTAAGGAATTAATTCAGTCCGTAAGGATTTAATTCATTCCGTAAGGTATTAATTCAGTCCGTAAGGAATTAATTCAGTCCGTAAGGAATTAATTCAGTCCGTAAGGAATTAATTCAGTCCGTAAGGAATTAATTCTGTCCGTGAGGATGTAATTCAGTCCGTAAGGAATTAATTCAGTCCGTAAGGAATTAATTCAGTCCGTAAGGAATTAATTCAGTCCGTAAGGATTTAATTCATTCCGTAATGAATTAATTCAGTCCGTACGGAATTAATACAGTCCGTAAGGAATTAATTCAGTCCGTCAGGAATTAATTCAGTCCGTAAGGAATTATTTCAGTAAGAAAGGAATTCAATCAATCCTAAAGAATTAATTCAGTCCGTTAGGAAATATTTCAGTCCGTAAGGAATTAATTCAGTCCGTAAGGAATTAATTCAGTCCGTAAGGAATTAATTCAGTCCGTAAGGAATAAGTTCAGTACGTAAGGAATTAATTCAGTCCGTAATGAATTAATTCAGTCCGTATGAAATTAATTCAGTCCGTAAGGAATTCATTCAGTCCGTAAGGAATTCATTCAATCCGTAAGGAATTAATTCAGTCCGTAAGGAATTAATTCTGTCCTTGAGGATGTAATTCAGTCCGTAAGGTATTAATTCAGTCCGTAAGGAAATAATTCACTCCGTAAGGAATTAATTCAGTCCGTAAGGAATTAATTCAGTCCGTAAGAAATTAATTCAGTCAGTAAGGAATTAATTCAGTCCGTATGAAATTAATTCAGTCCGTAAGGAATTCATTCAGTCCGTAAGGAATTAATTCAGTCCGTAAGGAATTAATTCAGTCCGTAAGGATTTAATTCATTCCGTAAGGTATTAATTCAGTCCGTAAAGAATTAATTCAGTCCGTAATGAATTCATTCAGTCCGTAAGGAATTAATTCAGTCCGTAAGGAATTAATTCAGTCCGTCAGGAATTAATTCAGTCCGTAAGGAATTAATTCACTCCGTAAGGAATTATTACAGTCCGTAAGGAATTAATTCAGTAAGAAAGGAATTCAATCAATCCTAAAGAATTAATTCAGTCCGTTAGGAAATATTTCAGTCCGTAAGGAATTAATTCAGTCCGTAAGGAATTAATTCAGTCCGTAAGGAATTAATTCAGTCCGTAAGGAATTCATTCAGTCCGTAAGGAATTAATTCAGTCCGTAAGGAATTAATTCAGTCCGTAAGGAATTAATTCAGTCCGTAAGGATTTAATTCATTCCGTAAGGTATTAATTCAGTCCGTAAGGAATTAATTCAATCCGTAAGGAATTAATTCAGTCCGTAAGGAATTAATTCAGTCCGTAAGGAATTAATTCTGTCCGTGAGGATGTAATTCAGTCCGTAAGGAATTAATTCAGTCCGTAAGGAATTAATTCAGTCCGTAAGGAATTAATTCAGTCCGTAAGGATTTAATTCATTCCGTAATGAATTAATTCAGTCCGTACGGAATTAATACAGTCCGTAAGGAATTAATTCAGTCCGTCAGGAATTAATTCAGTCCGTAAGGAATTATTTCAGTAAGAAAGGAATTCAATCAATCCTAAAGAATTAATTCAGTCCGTTAGGAAATATTTCAGTCCGTAAGGAATTAATTCAGTCCGTAAGGAATTAATTCAGTCCGTAAGGAATAAGTTCAGTACGTAAGGAATTAATTAAGTCCGTAATGAATTAATTCAGTCCGTATGAAATTAATTCAGTCCGTAAGGAATTAATTCAGTCCGTAAGGAATTAATTCAGTCTGTAAGGATTTAATTCATTCCGTAAGGTATTAATTCAGTCCGTAAGGAATTAATTCAGTCCGTAAGGAATTAATTCAATCCGTAAGGAATTAATTCAGTCCGTAAGGAATTAATTCTGTCCTTGAGGATGTAATTCAGTCCGTAAGGTATTAATTCAGTCCGTAAGGAAATAATTCACTCCGTAAGGAATTAATTCAGTCCGTAAGGAATTAATTCAGTCCGTAAGAAATTAATTCAGTCAGTAAGGAATTAATTCAGTCCGTATGAAATTAATTCAGTCCGTAAGGAATTCATTCAGTCCGTAAGGAATTCATTCAGTCCGTAAGGAATTAATTCAGTCCGTAAGGATTTAATTCATTCCGTAAGGTATTAATTCAGTCCGTAAGGAATTAATTCAGTCCGTAAGGAATTAATTCAGTCCGTAAGGAATTAATTCTGTCCGTGAGGATGTAATTCAGTCCGTAAGGAATTAATTCAGTCCGTAAGGAATTAATTCAGTCCGTAAGGAATTAATTCAGTCCGTAAGGATTTAATTCATTCCGTAATGAATTAATTCAGTACGTACGGAATTAATTCAGTCCGTAAGGAATTAATTCAGTCCGTCAGGAATTAATTCAGTCCGTAAGGAATTAATTCAGTAAGAAAGGAATTCAATCAATCCTAAAGAATTAATTCAGTCCGTTAGGAAATATTTCAGTCCGTAAGGAATTAATTCAGTCCGTAAGGAATAAGTTCAGTACGTAAGGAATTAATTCAGTCCGTAATGAATTAATTCAGTCCGTAATGGATTAATTAAGTCCGTAATGAATTAAATCAGTACGTACGGAATTAATTCAGTCCGTAAGGAATTAATTCAGTCCGTCAGGAATTAATTCAGTCCGTAAGGAATTAATTCAGTAAGAAAGGAATTCAATCAATCCTAAAGAATTAATTCAGTCCGTTAGGAAATATTTCAGTCCGTAAGGAATTAATTCAGTCCGTAAGGAATTCATTCAGTCCGTAAGGAATTCATTCAGTCCGTAAGGAATTATTCAGCGAGAAAGGAATTCAATCAATCTTAAAGAATTAATTCAGTCCGTAAGGAACTAATTCAGTCCGTAAGGAATTAATTCAGTCCGTAAGGAATTAATTAAGTCCGTAATTAATTAATTAAGTCCGTAAGGAATTAATTCAGTCCGTAAGGAATTATTTCAGTCCGTAATTAATTAATTCATTCCTTACGGAATTAATTAAGTCCATAAGGAATTAATTTAGTCTGTAAGGATTTAATTAAGTCCGTAATGAATTAATTCAGTCCGTAAGGAATAACTTCAGTACGTAAGGAATAACTTCAGTACGTAAGGAAATAATTCAGTCCGTAATTTATTAATTCAGTACGTAAGGAATTAATTCAGTCCGTAAGGAATTAATTCAGTCCGTAAGGATTTAATTCAGTCCGTAAGGTATTAATTCAGTCCGTAAGGAATTAATTCAGTCCGTAAGGAATTAATTCAGTCCGTAAGGAATAAGTTCAGTACGTAAGGAATTAATTCAGTCCGTAATCGATTAATTAAGTCCGTAATGAATTAATTCAGTCCGTATGAAATTAATTCAGTCCGTAAGGAATTAATTCAGTCCGTAAGGAATTAATTCAGTCCGTAAGGAATTAATTCAGTCCGTAAGGAATTAATTCAGTCCGTAAGGAATTAATTCAGTCCGTAAGGATTTAATTCATTCCGTAAGGTATTAATTCAGTCCGTAAGGAATTAATTCAGTCCGTAAGGAATTAATTCAGTCCGTAAGGAATTAATTCAGTCCGTAAGGAATTAATTCTGTCCGTGAGGATGTAATTCAGTCCGTAAGGAATTAATTCAGTCCGTAAGGAATTAATTCAGTCCGTAAGGAATTAATTCAGTCCGTAAGGATTTAATTCATTCCGTAATGAATTAATTCAGTCCGTACGGAATTAATTCAGTCCGTAAGGAATTAATTCAGTCCGTCAGGAATTAATTCAGTCCGTAAGGAATTAATTCAGTAAGAAAGGAATTCAATCAATCCTAAAGAATTAATTCAGTCCGTTAGGAAATATTTCAGTCCGTAAGGAATTAATTCAGTCCGTAAGGAATTAATTCAGTCCGTAAGGAATTAATTCAGTCCGTAAGGAATAAGTTCAGTACGTAAGGAATTAATTCAGTCCGTAAGGAATTCATTCAGTCCGTAAGGAATTCATTCAGTCCGTAAGGAATTAATTCAGTCCGTAAGGAATTAATTCAGTCCGTAAGGAATTAATTCAGTCCGTAAGGATTTAATTCATTCCGTAAGGTATTAATTCAGTCCGTAAGGAATTAATTCAGTCCGTAAGGAATTAATTCAATCCGTAAGGAATTAATTCAGTCCGTAAGGAATTAATTCTGTCCGTGAGGATGTAATTCAGTCCGTAAGGTATTAATTCAGTCCGTAAGGAATTAATTCAGTCCGTAAGGAATTAATTCAGTCCGTAAGAAATTCATTCAGTCCGTAAGGAATTCATTCAGTCCGTAAGGAATTATTCAGCGAGAAAGGAATTCAATCAATCTTAAAGAATTAATTCAGTCCGTAAGGAACTAATTCAGTCCGTAAGGAATTAATTCAGTCCGTAAGGAATTAATTAAGTCCGTAAGGAATTAATTAAGTCCGTAAGGAATTAATTCAGTCCGTAAGGAATTATTTCAGTCCGTAATTAATTAATTCATTCCTTACGGAATTAATTAAGTCCATAAGGAATTAATTTAGTCTGTAAGGATTTAATTCAGTCCGTAATGAATTAATTCAGTCCGTAAGGAATTAATTCAGTCCGTAAGGATTTAATTCAGTCCGTAAGGTATTAATTCAGTCCGTAAGGAATTAATTCAGTCCGTAAGGAATTAATTCAGTCCGTAAGGAATAAGTTCAGTACGTAAGGAATTAATTCAGTCCGTAATCGATTAATTAAGTCCGTAATGAATTAATTCAGTCCGTATGAAATTAATTCAGTCCGTAAGGAATTAATTCAGTCCGTAAGGAATTAATTCAGTCCGTAAGGAATTAATTCAGTCCGTAAGGAATTAATTCAGTCCGTAAGGATTTAATTCATTCCGTAAGGTATTAATTCAGTCCGTAAGGTATTAATTCAGTCCGTAAGGAATTAATTCAGTCCGTAAGGAATTAATTCAGTCCGTAAGGAATTAATTCTGTCCGTGAGGATGTAATTCAGTCCGTAAGGTATTAATTCAGTCCGTAAGGAATTAATTCACTCCGTAAGGAATTAATTCAGTCCGTAAGGAATTAATTCAGTCCGTAAGGATTTAATTCATTCCGTAATGAATTAATTCAGTCCGTACGGAATTAATTCAGTCCGTAAGGAATTAATTCAGTCCGTCAGGAATTAATTTAGTCCGTAAGGAATTAATTCAGTAAGAAAGGAATTCAATCAATCCTAAAGAATTAATTCAGTCCGTTAGGAAATATTTCAGTCCGTAAGGAATTAATTCAGTCCGGAAGGAATTAATTCAGTCCGTAAGGAATTAATTCAGTCCGTAAGGAATAAGTTCAGTACGTAAGGAATTAATTCAGTCCGTAAGGAATTAATTCAGTCCGTAATGGATTAATTAAGTCCGTAATGAATTAATTCAGTCCGTATGAAATTAATTCAGTCCGTAAGGAATTAATTCAGTCCGTAAGGAATTAATTCAGTCCGTAAGGAATTTATTCAGTCCGTAAGGAATTAATTCAGTCCGTAAGGAATTAATTCAGTCCGTAAGGATTTAATTCATTCCGTAAGGTATTAATTCAGTCCGTAAGGAATTAATTCAGTCCGTAAGGAATTAATTCAGTCCGTAAGGAATTAATTCAGTCCGTAAGGAATTAATTCTGTCCGTGAGGATGTAATTCAGTCCGTAAGGTATTAATTCAGTCCGTAAGGAATTAATTCAGTCCGTAAGGATTTAATTCATTCCGTAATGAATTAATTCAGTCCGTACGGAATTAATTCAGTCCGTAAGGAATTAATTCAGTCCGTCAGGAATTAATTCAGTCCGTAAGGAATTAATTCAGTAAGAAAGGAATTCAATCAATCCTAAAGAATTAATTCAGTCCGTTAGGAAATATTTCAGTCCGTAAGGAATTAATTCAGTCCGTAAGGAATTAATTCAGTCCGTAAGGAATTAATTCAGTCCGTAAGGAATAAGTTCAGTACGTAAGGAATTAATTCAGTCCGTAATGAATTAATTCAGTCCGTAATGGATTAATTAAGTCCGTAATGAATTAATTCAGTCCGTATGAAATTAATTCAGTCCGTAAGGAATTCATTCAGTCCGTAAGGAATTCATTCAGTCCGTAAGGAATTAATTCAGTCCGTAAGGAATTAATTCAGTCCGTAAGGAATTAATTCAGTCCGTAAGGATTTAATTCATTCCGTAAGGTATTAATTCAGTCCGTAAGGAATTAATTCAGTCCGTAAGGAATTAATTCAATCCGTAAGGAATTAATTCAGTCCGTAAGGAATTAATTCTGTCCGTGAGGATGTAATTCAGTCCGTAAGGTATTAATTCAGTCCGTAAGGAATTAATTCACTCCGTAAGGAATTAATTCAGTCCGTAAGGAATTAATTCAGTCCGTAAGAAATTAATTCAGTCAGTAAGGAATTAATTCAGTCCGTATGAAATTAATTCAGTCCGTAAGGAATTCATTCAGTCCGTAAGGAATTCATTCAGTCCGTAAGGAATTATTCAGTGAGAAAGGAATTCAATCAATCTTAAAGAATTAATTCAGTCCGTAAGGAACTAATTCAGTCCGTAAGGAATTAATTCAGTCCGTAAGGAATTAATTAAGTCCGTAAGGAATTAATTAAGTCCGTAAGGAATTAATTCAGTCCGTAAGGAATTATTTCAGTCCGTAATTAATTAATTCATTCCTTACGGAATTAATTAAGTCCATAAGGAATTAATTTAGTCTGTAAGGATTTAATTAAGTCCGTAATGAATTAATTCAGTCCGTAAGGAATTAATTCAGTCCGTAAGGAATTAATTCAGTCAGTAAGGAATTAATTCAATCCGTAAGGAATTAATTCAGTCCGTAAGGAATTATTTCAGTCCGTAAGGATTTAATTCAGTCCGTAAGGATATAATTCAGTCCGTAAGGAATAAGTTCAGTACGTAAGGAATTAATTCAGTCCGTAATCGATTAATTAAGTCCGTAATGAATTAATTAAGTCCGTATGAAATTAACTCAGTCCGTAAGGAATTAATTAAGGAATTAATTCAGTCCGTAAGGAATTAATTCAATCCGTAATTAATTAATTCATTCTTTACGGAATTAATTAAGTCCATAAGGAATTAATTTAGTCTGTAAGGATTTAATTAAGTCCGTAATGAATTAATTCAGTCCGTAAGGAATAACTTCAGCACGTAAGGAATAACTTCAGTACGTAAGGAAATAATTCAGTCCGTAATTTATTAATTCAGTATGTAAGGAATTAATTCAGTCAGTAAGGAATTAATTCAGTCCGTAAGGAATTAATTCAGTCCGTAAGGAATTAATTCAGTCCGTAAGGATTTAATTCAGTCCGTAAGGTATTAATTCAGTCCGTAAGGAATTAATTCAGTCCGTAAGGAATTAATTCAGTCCGAAAGGAATAAGTTCAGTACGTAAGGAATTAATTCTGTCCGTAATCAATTAATTAAGTCCCGTAATGAATTAATTCAGTCCGTATGAAATTAATTCAGTCCGTAAGGAATTAATTCAGTACGTAAGGAATTAATTCAGTCCGTAATCGATTAATTAAGTCCGTAATGAATAAATTCAGTCCGTATGAAATTAATTCAGTCCGTAAGGAATTGATTCAGTCCGTAAGGAATTAATTCATTCCGTAAGGAATTATTTCAGTCCGTAATTAATTAATTCATTCCTTACGGAATTAAATAAGTCCATAAGGAATTAATTCAGTCTGTAAGGATTTAATTAAGTCCGTAATGAATTAATTCAGTCCGTAAGGAATTAATTAAGTCCGTAAGGAATTAATTCAGTCCGTAAGGAATTAATTCAGTCAGTAAGGAATTAATTCAGTCCGTAAGGAATTAATTCAGTCCGTAAGGAATTAATTCAGTCCGTAAGGAATTAATTCAGTCCGTAAGGATTTAATTCAGTCCGTATGGTATTAATTCAGTCCGTAAGGAACTAATTCAGTCCGTAAGGAATTAATTCAGTCCGTAAGGAATTAATTCTGTCCGTGAGGATGTAATTCAGTCCGTAAGGTATTAATTC
Organism: Lepidurus packardi; assembly: GCA_023053545.1. Taxonomy (NCBI): domain Eukaryota; kingdom Metazoa; phylum Arthropoda; class Branchiopoda; order Notostraca; family Triopsidae; genus Lepidurus; species Lepidurus packardi. Next base: position 285,493 of record JAKZAN010000039.1, read on the forward strand.
AGTCCGTAAGGAATTAATTCAGTCCGTAAGGAATTAATTCAGTCCGTAAGGATATAATTCAGTCCGTAAGGAATAAGTTCAGTACGTAAGGAATTAATTCAGTCCGTAAGGAATTAATTCAGTCCGTAATTAATTAATTCATTCCTTACGGAATTAATTAAGTCCATAAGGAATTAATTCAGTCTGTAAGGATTTAATTAAGTCCGTAATGAATTAATTCAGTCCGTAATGAATTAATTCAGTCCGTAAGGATTTAATTCAGTCCGTAAGGTATTAATTCAGTCCGTAAGGAATTAATTCAGTCCGTAAGGAACTAATTCAGTCCGTAAGGAATTAATTCAGTCCGTAAGGAATTAATTCAGTCCGTAAGGAATTAATTCTGTCCGTAAGGATGTAATTCAGTCCGTAAGGTATTAATTCAGTCCGTAAGGAATTAATTCAGTCCGTAAGGAATTAATTCAGTCCGTAAGGAATAAGTTCAGTCCGTAAGGATTTAATTCAGTCCGTAAGGTATTAATTCAGTCCGTAAGGAATTAATTCAGTCCGTAAGGAATTAATTCAGTCCGTAAGGATATAATTCAGTCCGTAAGGAATAAGTTCAGTACGTAAGGAATTAATTCAGTCCGTAATCGATTAATTAAGTCCGTAATGAATTAATTCAGTCCGTATGAAATTAACTCAGTCCGTAAGGAATTAATTAAGGAATTAATTCAGTCCGTAAGGAATTAATTCAGTCCGTAATTAATTAATTCATTCCTTACGGAATTAATTAAGTCCATAAGGAATTAATTCAGTCTGTAAGGATTTAATTAAGTCCGTAATGAATTAATTCAGTCCGTAAGGAATTAATTCAGTCCGTAAGGAATTAATTCAGTCCGTAAGGAATTAATTCAGTCCGTAAGGATTTAATTCAGTCCGTAAGGAACTAATTCAGTCCGTAAGGAATTAATTCAGTCCGTAAGGAATTAATTCTGTCCGTGAGGATGTAATTCAGTCCGTAAGGTATTAATTCAGTCCGTAAGGAATTAATTCAGTCCGTAAGGAATTAATTCAGTCCGTAAGGATATAATTAAGTCCGTAAGGAATAAGTTCAGTACGTAAGGAATTAATTCAGTCCGTAATCGATTAATTAAGTCCGTAATGAATTAATTCAGTCCGTATGAAATTAACTCAGTCCGTAAGGAATTAATTAAGGAATTAATTCAGTCCGTAAGGAATTAATTCAGTCCGTAAGGAATTAATTCAGTCCGTAATTAATTAATTCATTCCTTACGGAATTAATTAAGTCCATAAGGAATTAATTCAGTCTGTAAGGATTTAATTAAGTCCGTAATGAATTAATTCAGTCCGTAAGGAATTAATTCAGTCCGTAAGGATTTAATTCAGTCCGTAAGGTATTAATTCAGTCCGTAAGGAATTAATTCAGTCCGTAATGAATTAATTCAGTCCGTAAGGAATTAATTCTGTCCGTAAGGATGTAATTCAGTCCGTGAGGTATTAATTCAGTCCGTAAGGAATTAATTCAGTCCGTAAGGAATTAATTCAGTCCGTAAGGAATAAGTTCAGTACGTAAGGAATTAATTCAGTCCGTAATGTATTAATTAAGTCCGTAATGAATTAATTCAGTCCGTATGAAATTAATTCAGTCCGTAAGGAATTCATTAGTCCGTAAGGAATTAATTCAGTAAGAAAGGAATTCAATCAATCCTAAAGAATTAATTCAGTCCGTAAGGAACTAATTCAGTCCGTAAGGAATTACAACTGTCCGTAAGGAATTAATTCAGTCCGTAAGGAATTAATTCAGTCCGTAAGGAATTATTTCAGTCCGTAATTAATTCATTCATTCCTTACGGAATTAATTAAGTCCATAAGGAATTAATTTAGTCCGTAAGGAATTAATTAAGTCCGTAAGGAATTAATTCAGTCCGTAAGGAATTAATTCAGTCAGTAAGGAATTAATTCAGTCCGTAAGGAATTAATTCAGTCCGTAAGGAATTAATTCAATCCGTAAGGAATTAATTCAGTCCGTAAGGATTTAATTCAGTCCGTATGGTATTAATTCAGTCCGTAAGGAACTAATTCAGTCCGTAAGGAATTAATTCAGTCCGTAAGGAATTAATTCTGTCCGTAAGGAATTAATTCAGTCCGTAAGGATTTAATTCAGTCCGTAAGGTATTAATTCAGTCCGTAAGGAATTAATTCAGTCCGTAAGGAATTAATTCAGTCCGTAAGGAATAAGTTCAGTACGTAAGGAATTAATTCAGTCCGTAATCGATTAATTAAGTCCGTAATGAATTAATTCAGTCCGTATGAAATTAATTCAGTCCGTAAGGAATTAATTCAGTCCGTAAGGAATTAATTCAGTCCGTAAGGAATTATTTCAGTCCGTAATTAATTAATTCATTCCTTACGGAATTAAATAAGTCCATAAGGAATTAATTCAGTCTGTAAGGATTTAATTAAGTCCGTAATGAATTAATTCAGTCCGTAAGGAATTAATTCAGTCCGTAAGGAATTAATTCAGTCAGTAAGGAATTAATTCAATCCGTAAGGAATTAATTCAGTCCGTAAGGAATTATTTCAGTCCGTAAGGATTTAATTCATTCCGTAAGGATATAATTCAGTCCGTAAGGAATAAGTTCAGTACGTAAGGAATTAATTCAGTCCGTAATCGATTAATTAAGTCCGTAATGAATTAATTAAGTCTGTATGAAATTAACTCAGTCCGTAAGGAATTAATTAAGGAATTAATTCAGTCCGTAAGGAATTAATTCAATCCGTAATTAATTAATTCATTCTTTACGGAATTAATTAAGTCCATAAGGAATTAATTTAGTCTGTAAGGATTTAATTAAGTCCGTAATGAATTAATTCAGTCCGTAAGGAATAACTTCAGCACGTAAGGAATAACTTCAGTACGTAAGGAAATAATTCAGTCCGTAATTTATTAATTCAGTATGTAAGGAATTAATTCAGTCAGTAAGGAATTAATTCAGTCCGTAAGGAATTAATTCAGTCCGTAAGGAATTAATTCAGTCCGTAAGGATTTAATTCAGTCCGTAAGGAATTAATTCAGTCCGAAAGGAATAAGTTCAGTACGTAAGGAATTAATTCTGTCCGTAATCAATTAATTAAGTCCCGTAATGAATTAATTCAGTCCGTATGAAATTAATTCAGTCCGTAAGGAATTAATTCAGTACGTAAGGAATTAATTCAGTCCGTAATCGATTAATTAAGTCCGTAATGAATAAATTCAGTCCGTATGAAATTAATTCAGTCCGTAAGGAATTGATTCAGTCCGTAAGGAATTAATTCATTCCGTAAGGAATTATTTCAGTCCGTAATTAATTAATTCATTCCTTACGGAATTAAATAAGTCCATAAGGAATTAATTCAGTCTGTAAGGATTTAATTAAGTCCGTAATGAATTAATTCAGTCCGTAAGGAATTAATTAAGTCCGTAAGGAATTAATTCAGTCCGTAAGGAATTAATTCAGTCAGTAAGGAATTAATTCAGTCCGTAAGGAATTAATTCAGTCCGTAAGGAATTAATTCAGTCCGTAAGGAATTAATTCAGTCCGTAAGGATTTAATTCAGTCCGTATGGTATTAATTCAGTCCGTAAGGAACTAATTCAGTCCGTAAGGAATTAATTCAGTCCGTAAGGAATTAATTCTGTCCGTGAGGATGTAATTCAGTCCGTAAGGTATTAATTCAGTCCGTAAGGAATTAATTCAGTCCGTAAGGAATTAATTCAGTCCGTAAGGATATAATTCAGTCCGTAAGGAATAAGTTCAGTACGTAAGGAATTAATTCAGTCCGTAAGGAATTAATTCAGTCCGTAATTAATTAATTCATTCCTTACGGAATTAATTAAGTCCATAAGGAATTAATTCAGTCTGTAAGGATTTAATTAAGTCCGTAATGAATTAATTCAGTCCGTAATGAATTAATTCAGTCCGTAAGGATTTAATTCAGTCCGTAAGGTATTACTTCAGTCCGTAAGGAATTAATTCAGTCCGTAAGGAACTAATTCAGTCCGTAAGGAATTAATTCAGTCCGTAAGGAATTAATTCAGTCCGTAAGGAATTAATTCTGTCCGTAAGGATGTAATTCAGTCCGTAAGGTATTAATTCAGTCCGTAAGGAATTAATTCAGTCCGTAAGGAATTAATTCAGTCCGTAAGGAATAAGTTCAGTCCGTAAGGATTTAATTCAGTCCGTAAGGTATTAATTCAGTCCGTAAGGAATTAATTCAGTCCGTAAGGAATTAATTCAGTCCGTAAGGATATAATTCAGTCCGTAAGGAATAAGTTCAGTACGTAAGGAATTAATTCAGTCCGTAATCGATTAATTAAGTCCGTAATGAATTAATTCAGTCCGTATGAAATTAACTCAGTCCGTAAGGAATTAATTAAGGAATTAATTCAGTCCGTAAGGAATTAATTCAGTCCGTAATTAATTAATTCATTCCTTACGGAATTAATTAAGTCCATAAGGAATTAATTCAGTCTGTAAGGATTTAATTAAGTCCGTAATGAATTAATTCAGTCCGTAAGGAATTAATTCAGTCCGTAAGGAATTAATTCAGTCCGTAAGGAATTAATTCAGTCCGTAAGGATTTAATTCAGTCCGTAAGGAACTAATTCAGTCCGTAAGGAATTAATTCAGTCCGTAAGGAATTAATTCTGTCCGTGAGGATGTAATTCAGTCCGTAAGGTATTAAATCAGTCCGTAAGGAATTAATTCAGTCCGTAAGGAATTAATTCAGTCCGTAAGGATATAATTAAGTCCGTAAGGAATAAGTTCAGTACGTAAGGAATTAATTCAGTCCGTAATCGATTAATTAAGTCCGTAATGAATTAATTCAGTCCGTATGAAATTAACTCAGTCCGTAAGGAATTAATTAAGGAATTAATTCAGTCCGTAAGGAATTAATTCAGTCCGTAAGGAATTAATTCAGTCCGTAATTAATTAATTCATTCCTTACGGAATTAATTAAGTCCATAAGGAATTAATTCAGTCTGTAAGGATTTAATTAAGTCCGTAATGAATTAATTCAGTCCGTAAGGAATTAATTCAGTCCGTAAGGATTTAATTCAGTCCGTAAGGTATTAATTCAGTCCGTAAGGAATTAATTCAGTCCGTAATGAATTAATTCAGTCCGTAAGGAATTAATTCTGTCCGTAAGGATGTAATTCAGTCCGTGAGGTATTAATTCAGTCCGTAAGGAATTAATTCAGTCCGTAAGGAATTAATTCAGTCCGTAAGGAATAAGTTCAGTACGTAAGGAATTAATTCAGTCCGTAATGTATTAATTAAGTCCGTAATGAATTAATTCAGTCCGTATGAAATTAATTCAGTCCGTAAGGAATTCATTAGTCCGTAAGGAATTAATTCAGTAAGAAAGGAATTCAATCAATCCTAAAGAATTAATTCAGTCCGTAAGGAACTAATTCAGTCCGTAAGGAATTAATTCTGTCCGTAAGGAATTAATTCAGTCCGTAAGGAATTAATTCAGTCCGTAAGGAATTATTTCAGTCCGTAATTAATTCATTCATTCCTTACGGAATTAATTAAGTCCATAAGGAATTAATTTAGTCCGTAAGGAATTAATTAAGTCCGTAAGGAATTAATTCAGTCCGTAAGGAATTAATTCAGTCAGTAAGGAATTAATTCAGTCCGTAAGGAATTAATTCAGTCCGTAAGGAATTAATTCAGTCCGTAAGGAATTAATTCAGTCCGTAAGGATTTAATTCAGTCCGTATGGTATTAATTCAGTCCGTAAGGAACTAATTCAGTCCGTAAGGAATTAATTCAGTCCGTAAGGAATTAATTCTGTCCGTGAGGATGTAATTCAGTCCGTAAGGTATTAATTCAGTCCGTAAGGAATTAATTCAGTCCGTAAGGAATTAATTCAGTCCGTAAGGATATAATTCAGTCCGTAAGGAATAAGTTCAGTACGTAAGGAATTAATTCAGTCCGTAAGGAATTAATTCAGTCCGTAATTAATTAATTCATTCCTTACGGAATAAATTAAGTCCATAAGGAATTAATTCAGTCTGTAAGGATTTAATTAAGTCCGTAATGAATTAATTCAGTCCTTAATGAATTAATTCAGTCCGTAAGGATTTAATTCAGTCCGTAAGGTATTAATTCAGTCCGTAAGGAATTAATTCAGTCCGTAAGGAACTAATTCAGTCCGTAAGGAATTAATTCAGTCCGTAAGGAATTAATTCAGTCCGTAAGGAATTAATTCTGTCCGTAAGGATGTAATTCAGTCCGTAAGGTATTAATTCAGTCCGTAAGGAATTAATTCAGTCCGTAAGGAATTAATTCAGTCCGTAAGGAATAAGTTCAGTCCGTAAGGATTTAATTCAGTCCGTAAGGTATTAATTCAGTCCGTAAGGAATTAATTCAGTCCGTAAGGAATTAATTCAGTCCGTAAGGATATAATTCAGTCCGTAAGGATTAAGTTCAGTACGTAAGGAATTAATTCAGTCCGTAATCGATTAATTAAGTCCGTAATGAATTAATTCAGTCCGTATGAAATTAACTCAGTCCGTAAGGAATTAATTAAGGAATTAATTCAGTCCGTAAGGAATTAATTCAGTCCGTAATTAATTAATTCATTCCTTACGGAATTAATTAAGTCCATAAGGAATTAATTCAGTCTGTAAGGATTTAATTAAGTCCGTAATGAATTAATTCAGTCCGTAAGGAATTAATTCAGTCCGTAAGGAATTAATTCAGTCCGTAAGGAATAAATTCAGTCCGTAAGGATTTAATTCAGTCCGTAAGGATTTAATTAAGTCCGTAATGAATTAATTCAGTCCTTAATGAATTAATTCAGTCCGTAAGGATTTAATTCAGTCCGTAAGGTATTAATTCAGTCCGTAAGGAATTAATTCAGTCCGTAAGGAACTAATTCAGTCCGTAAGGAATTAATTCAGTCCGTAAGGAATTAATTCAGTCCGTAAGGAATTAATTCAGTCCGTAAGGATTTAATTCAGTCCGTAAGGAACTAATTCAGTCCGTAAGGAATTAATTCAGTCCGTAAGGAATTAATTCTGTCCGTGAGGATGTAATTCAGTCCGTAAGGTATTAATTCAGTCCGTAAGGAATTAATTCAGTCCGTAATTAATTAATTCATTCCTTACGGAATTAATTAAGTCCATAAGGAATTAATTCAGTCTGTAAGGATTTAATTAAGTCCGTAATGAATTAATTCAGTCCGTAAGGAATTAATTCAATCCGTAAGGATTTAATTCAGTCCGTAAGGTATTAATTCAGTCCGTAAGGAATTAATTCAGTCCGTAATGAATTAATTCAGTCCGTAAGGAATTAATTCTGTCCGTAAGGATGTAATTCAGTCCGTGAAGTATTAATTCAGTCCGTAAGGAATTAATTCAGTCCGTAAGGAATTAATTCAGTCCGTAAGGAATAAGTTCAGTACGTAAGGAATTAATTCAGTCCGTAATGGATTAATTAAGTCCGTAATGAATTAATTCAGTCCGTAAGGAATTAATTCAGTCCGTAAGGAATTCATTAGTCCGTAAGGAATTAATTCAGTAAGAAAGGAATTCAATCAATCCTAAAGAATTAATTCAGTCCGTAAGGAATTAATTCAGTCCGTAAGGAATTATTTCAGTCCGTAATTAACTCATTCATTCCTTACGGAATTAATTAAGTCCATAAGGAATTAATTTAGTCTGTAAGGATTTAATTAAGTCCGTAATGAATTAATTCAGTCCGTAAGGAATTAATAAAATCCGTACGGAATTAATTCAGTCCGAAAGAAATTAATTCAGTCCGTAATTAATAAGTTCAGTACGTAAGGAATTAATTCAGTCCGTATTGTATTAATTAAGTCCGTAATTAATAAGTTCAGTACGTAAGGAATTAATTAAGTCCGTAATGGATTAATTAAGTCCGTAATGAATTAATTCAGTCCGTATGAAATTAATTCAGTCCGTAAGGAATTCATTCAGTCCGTAAGGAATTCATTCAGTCCGTAAGGAATTCATTCAGTCCGTAAGGAATTAATTCAGCGAGAAAGGAATTCAATCAATCTTAAAGAATTAATTTCATCCGGACTGAATTAATTCATTACGCACTTAATTAATCCATTACGGACTGAATTAATTCCTAACGGACTGTATTAATTCCTTACGGACTGAATTAATACCTTACGGACTGAATTAATTCCTTACTGACTGAATTAATTTCATACGGACTGAATTAATTCATTACGGACTTAATTAATCCATTACGGACTTAATTAATTCCTTACGTACTGAACTTATTAATTACGGACTTAATTAATACAATACGGACTGAATTAATTCCTTACGTACTGAACTTATTAATTACGGACTGAATTAATTTCTTACGGACTGAATTAATTCCTTACGGACTGAATTAATTCCTTACGGACTTAATTAATTCCTTACGGACTGAATAAATTCCTTACGAACTGAATTAATTCCGTACGGATTTTATTAATTCCTTTCGGACTGAATTAATTCATTACGGACTTAATTAATCCATTACGGACTGAATTATTTCCTTACGTACTGAAGTTATTCCTTACGGACTGAATTAATTCCTTACGGACTGAATTAATTCCTTACTGACTGAATTAATTCCTTACGGACTGAATTAATTCCTTACGGACAGAATTAATTCCTTACGGACTTAATTAATTCCTTACGTACTGAATTAATTCCTTCCGGTCTGAATTAATTCCGTACGGATTTTATTAATTCCTTACGGACTGAATTACTTCCTTACGGACTGAATTAATTAATTACAGACTTAATTAAATCCTTACAGACTGAATGAATTCCTTATGGACTGAATTAATTCCTTACGGACTTAATTAATTGTTTACGGACTGAATTAATTCCTTACGGACTGAATTAATTCCTTACTGACTGAATTAATTCCTTACGGACTGAATTAATTCCTTACGGACTGAATTAATTCCTTACGGACTGAATTAATTCCTCAATTCCTTAATTAATTTCATCCGGACTGAATTAATTCATTACGCACTTAATTAATCCATTACGGACTGAATTATTTCCTTACGTATTGAAGTTATTCCTTACGGACTGAATCAATTCCTTTCGGACTGAATTAATTCCTTACGGACTGAATTAATTCTTTACGGACTGAATTAATACCTTACGGACTGAATTAAATCCTTACGGACTGAATTAATTCCTTACGGACTTAATTAATTCCTTACGGACTGAATTAATTCATTACGGACTGAATTAATTCCTTACGGACTGAATTAATTCCTTACGGACCTAATTAATTCCTTACGGACGGAATTAATTCTTTACGGACTTAATTAATTCCTTACGAACTTAATTAATTCCTTACGTACTGAATTAATTCCTTACGGTCTGAATTAATTCCGTACGGATTTTATTAATTCCTTACGGACTGAATTACTTCCTTACGGACTGAATTAATTAATTACAGACTTAATTAAATCCTTACAGACTGAATGAATTCCTTATGGACTGAATTAATTCCTTACGGACTTAATTAATTGTTTACGGACTGAATTAATTCCTTACGGACTGAATTAATTCCTTACTGACTGAATTAATTCCTTACGGACTGAATTAATTCCTTACGGACTGAATTAATTCCTTACGGACTGAATTAATTCCTCAATTCCTTAATTAATTTCATCCGGACTGAATTAATTCATTACGCACTTAATTAATCCATTACGGACTGAATTATTTCCTTACGTATTGAAGTTATTCCTTACGGACTGAATTAATTCCTTACGGACTGAATTAATTCCTTACGGACTGAATTAATTCTTTACGGACTGAATTAATACCTTACGGACTGAATTAAATCCTTACGGACTGAATTAATTCCTTACGGACTTAATTAATTCCTTACGGACTGAATTAATTCATTACGGACTGAATTAATTCCTTACGGACTGAATTAATTCCTTACGGACCTAATTAATTCCTTACGGACGGAATTAATTCTTTACGGACTTAATTAATTCCTTACGAACTTAATTAATTCATTACGGACTGAATTTATTCCTTACGGACTGAACTATTTCCTTACGGACTGAATTAATTCTTTAGGATTGATTGAATTCCTTTCTTACTGAAAAAATTCCTTACGGACTGAATTAATTTCTTAATTAATTCCTTACGGACTGAATTAATTTCATACGGACTGAATTAATTCATTACGGACTGTATTAATCCATTACGGACTGAATTAATTCTTTAGGATTGATTGAATTCCTTTCTTACTGAAAAAATTCCTTACGGACTGAATTAATTTCTTAATTAATTCCTTACGGACTGAATTAATTTCATACGGACTGAATTAATTCCTTACGGACTTAATTAATTCTTTACGGACTGAATTAATTCATTATGGACTGAATTAATTCCTTACGAACTTAATTAATTCCTTACGAAATGAATTAATTAGTTACGGACTGAATTAATTTCTTACGGACTGAATCAATTCATTACAGACTTAATTTATCCATTACGGACTTAATTAATTCATTACGGACTTAATTAATTCCTTACGGACTGAACTAATTCCTTACGGACTGAATTAATTCCTTACGGAATGAATTATTTTCTTACGGACTGAATTAATTCTTTAGGATTGATTGAATTCCTTTCTTACTGAATTAATTCATTAAGGACTTAATTAATCCATTACGGACTGAATTAATTCATTACGGACTTAATTAATCCATTACGGACTGAATTATTTCCTTAATTCCTTAATTAATTCCTTACGGACTGAATTAATTTCATCCGGACTGAATTATTTCCTTACGGGCTGAATTAATTCCTTACGGACCTAATTAATTCCTTACGGACGGAATTAATTCTTTACGGACTTAATTAATTCCTCACGAACTTAATTAATTCCTTACGTACTTAATTAATTCCTTACGGTCTGAATTAATTCCGTACGGATTTAATTAATTCCTTACGGACTGAATTAATTCCTTACGGACTGAATTAATCCATTATGCACTTAATTAATTCCGTAAGGAATTAATGAATTAATTACGGACTGAAATAATTCCTTACGGACTAAATTAATTCCTTAGGAACTGAATTAATTCCTTACGGACTGAATTAATTCTTTACGGACTAAATTAATTCCTTACGGACTTAATTAATTCCTTACGGACTGAGTTAATTCCTTACGGACTGAATTAGTTCCTTACGGACTGAATTAATTCTTTAGGATTGATTGAATTCCTTTCTTACTGAATTAATTCCTTACGGACTAAATTAATTCCTTACGGACTGAATTAATTTCATACGGACTGAATTAATACCTTACGGACTGTATTAATTCCTTACGGACTGAATTAATACCTTACGGACTGAATTAAATCCTTACGGACTGAATTAATTCCTTACGGACTGAATTAATTCCTTACGGACTGAATTAATTCCTTACGGACTGAACTAATTCCTTAATTCCTTAATTAATTCCTTACGGACTGAATTAATTTTATCCGGACTGAATTAATTCATTACGCACTTAATTCTTCCATTACGGAATGAATTAATTCCTTAAGGACTGTATTAATTCCTTACGGACTGAATTAATACCATACGGACTGAATTAAATCCTTACGGACTGAATTAATTCCTTACGGACTGAATTAATACCTTACGGACTGAATTAATACCATACGGACTGAATTAAATCCTTACGGACTGAATTAATTCCTTACGGACTGAATTAATACCTTACGGACTGAATTAAATCCTTACAGACTGAATTAATTCCTTACGGACTGAATTAATTCCTTACGGACTGAATTAATTCCTTACGGACTGAATTAATTCCTTACGGACTGAATTAATTCCTTACGGACTGAATTAATTCCTTACGGACTGAATTAATTTCATCCGGACTGAATTATTTCCTTACGTATTGAAGTTATTCCTTACGGACTGAATTAATTCCTTACGGACTGAATTAATTCCTTACGGACTGAATTAATACCTTACGGACTGAATTAAATCCTTACGGACTGAATTAATTCCTTACGGACTTAATTAATTCCTTACGGACTGAATTAATTCATTACGGAATGAATTAATTCCTTACGGACTGAATTAATTCCTTACGGAACTAATTAATTCCTTACGGACGGAATTAATTCTTTACGGACTTAATTAATTCCTTACGTACTTAATTAATTCCTTACGGTCTGAATTAATTCCGTACGGATTTAATTAATTCCTTACGGACTGAATTAATTCCTTACGGACTGAATTAATTCATTACGGACTGAATTTATTCCTTACGGACTGAATTATTTCCTTACGGACTGAATTAATTCTTTAGGATTGATTGAATTCCTTTCTTACTGAAAAAATTCCTTACGGACTGAATTAATTTCTTAATTAATTCCTTACGGACTGAATTAATTTCATACGGACTGAATTAATTCATTACGGACTTTATTAATCCATTACGGACTGAATTAATTCCTTACGGACTGAATTAATTCCTTACGGACTGAATTAATACCTTACGGACTGAATTAAATCCTTACGGACTGAATTAATTCCTTACGGACTTAATTAATTCCTTACTGACTGAATTAATTCATTACGGAATGAATTAATTCCTTACGGACTGAATTAATTCCTTACGGAACTAATTAATTCCTTACGGACGGAATTAATTCTTTACGGACTTAATTAATTCCTTACGTACTTAATTAATTCCTTACGGTCTGAATTAATTCCGTACGGATTTAATTAATTCCTTACGGACTGAATTAATTCCTTACGGACTGAATTAATTCATTACGGACTGAATTTATTCCTTACGGACTGAATTATTTCCTTACGGACTGAATTAATTCTTTAGGATTGATTGAATTCCTTTCTTACTGAAAAAATTCCTTACGGACTGAATTAATTTCTTAATTAATTCCTTACGGACTGAATTAATTTCATACGGACTGAATTAATTCATTACGGACTTTATTAATCCATTACGGACTGAATTAATTCCTTACGGACTGAATTAGTTCCTTACGGACTGAATTAATTCTATAGGATTGATTGAATTCCTTTCTTACTGAATTAATTCCTTACGGACTGAATTAATTTCATACGGACTGAATTAATACCTTACGAACTGAATTAATTTCATCCGGAATGAATTAATTCATTAAGCACTTAATTAATCCATTACGGACTGAGTTATTTCCTTACGTATTGAAGTTATTTCTTACGGACTGAATTAATTCCTTACGGACTGAATTAATACCTTACGGACTGAATTAAATCCTTACGGACTAAATTAATTCCTTACGGACTTAATTAATTCCTTACGGACTGAATTAATTCATTACGGACTGAATTAATTCCTTACGGACTGAATTAATTCCTTACGGACCTAATTAATTCCTTACGGACGGAATTAATTCTTTACGGACTTAATTAATTCCTTACGAACTTAATTAATTCCTTACGTACTTAATTAATTCCTTACGGTCTGAATTAATTCCGTACGGATTTAATTAATTCCTTACGGTCTGAATTAATTCCTTACGGACTGAATGAATTCATTATGGACTTAATTAATTCGTAAGGAATGAATGAATTAATTACGGACTGAAATAATTCCTTACGGACTAAATTAATTCCTTACGAACTGAATTAATTCCTTACGGACTTAATTAATTCCTTACGGACTGAATTAATTCCTTACGGACTGTATTAATTCCTTACGGACTGAATTAGTACCTTACGGACTGAATTAATTCTTTAGGATTGATTGAATTCCTTTCTTACTGAATTAATTCCTTACGGACTGAATGAATTCCTTACGGACTGAATTAATTTCATACTCACTGAATTAATACCTTACGGACTGAATTAATTCCTTACGGACTGAATTAATTCCTTAATTCCTTAATTAATTCCTTACGGACTGAATTAATTTCATCCGGACTGAATTAATTCATTACGCACTTAATTAATCCATTACGGACTGAATTATTTCCTTACGTATTGAAGTTATTCCTTACGGACTTAATTAATTCCTTACGGACTGATTTAAATCCATACGGACTTAGTTAATTCCTTACGGACTTAATTAATTCTTTACGGACTGCATTAATTCATTATGGACTGAATTAATTCCTTACGAACTTAATTAATTCCTTACGAAATGAATTAATTAGTTACGGACTGAATTAATTTCTTACGGACTGAATCAATTCATTACAGACTTAATTTATCCATTACGGACTTAATTAATTCATTACGGACTTAATTAATTCCTTACGGACTGAACTAATTCCTTACGGAATGAATTAATTCCTTACGGAATGAATTATTTTCTTACGGACTGAATTAATTCTTTAGGATTGATTGAATTCCTTTCTTACTGAATTAATTCATTACGGAATTAATTAATCGATTACAGACTGAATTAATTCCTTACGTACTGAACTTATTCCTTACGGACTGAATTAATTCCTTACGGACTGAATTAACTCCTTACGGACTGAATTAATTCCTTACTGACTGAATTAATTCCTTACGGACTGAATTAATTCCTTACGGACTTAATTAATTCCTTACGTACTTAATTAATTCCTTACGGTCTGAATTAATTCCGTACGGATTTTATTAATTCCTTACGGACTGAATTACTTCCTTACGTACTGAATTAATTAATTACAGACTTAATTAAATCCTTACAGACTGAATGAATTCCTTATGGACTGAATTAATTCCTTACGCACTTAATTAATTGTTTACGGACTGAATTAATTCCTTACGGACTGGATTAATTCCTTACTGACTGAATTAATTCCTTACGGACTGAATTAATTCCTTACGGACTGAATTAATTCCTTACGGACTGAATTAATTCCTCAATTCCTTAATTAATTTCATCCGGACTGAATTAATTCATTACGCACTTAATTAATCCATTACGGACTGAATTATTTCCTTACGTATTGAAGTTATTCCTTACGGACTGAATTAATTCCTTACGGACTGAATTAATTCTTTACGGACTGAATTAATACCTTACGGACTGAATTAAATCCTTACGGACTGAATTAATTCCTTACGGACTTATTTAATTCCTTACGGACTGAATTAATTCATTACGGACTGAATTAATTCCTCACGGACTGAATTAATTCCTTACGGACCTAATTAATTCCTTACGGACGGAATTAATTCTTTACGGACTTAATTAATTCCTTACGAACTTAATTAATTCCTTACGTACTTAATTAATTCCTTACGGTCTGAATTAATTCCGTACGGATTTAATTAATTCCTTACGGACTGAATTAATTCCTTACGGACTGAATTAATTCATTACGGACTGAATTTATTCCTTACGGACTGAACTATTTCCTTACGGACTGAATTAATTCTTTAGGATTGATTGAATTCCTTTCTTACTGAAAAAATTCCTTACGGACTGAGTTAATTTCTTAATTAATTCCTTACGGACTGAATTAATTTCATACGGACTGAATTAATTCATTACGGACTGTATTAATCCATTACGGACTGAACTAATTCTTTAGGATTGATTGAATTCCTTTCTTACTGAAAAAATTCCTTACGGACTGAATTAATTTCTTAATTAATTCCTTACGGACTGAATTAATTTCATACGGACTGAATTAATTCATTACGGACATAATTAATTCCTTACGGACTGATTTAAATCCATACGGACTTAGTTAATTCCTTACGGACTTAATTAATTCTTTACGGACTGAATTAATTCATTATGGACTGAATTAATTCCTTACGAACTTAATTAATTCCTTACGAAATGAATTAATTAGTTACGGACTGAATTAATTTCTTACGGACTGAATCAATTCATTACAGACTTAATTTATCCATTACGGACTTAATTAATTCATTACGGACTTAATTAATTCCTTACGGACTGAACTAATTCCTTACGGACTGAATTAATTCCTTACGGAATGAATTATTTTCTTACGGATTGAATTAATTCTTTAGGATTTATTGAATTCCTTTCTTACTGAATTAATTCATTAAGGACTTAATTAATCCATTACGGACTTAATTAATTCCTCACGAACTTAATTAATTCCTTACGTACTTAATTAATTCCTTACGGTCTGAATTAATTCCGTACGGATTTAATTAATTCCTTACGGACTGAATTAATTCCTTACGGACTGAATTAATCCATTATGCACTTAATTAATTCCGTAAGGAATGAATGAATTAATTACGGACTGAAATAATTCCTTACGGACTAAATTAATTCCTTACGAACTGAATTAATTCCTTACGGACTGAATTAATTCCTTACGGACTGAATTAATTCCTTACGGACTTAATTAATTCCTTACGGACTGAATTAGTTCCTTACGGACTGAATTAATTCTTTAGGATTGATTGAATTCCTTTCTTACTGAATTAATTCCTTACGGACTAAATTAATTCCTTACGGACTGAATTAATTTCATACGGACTGAATTAATACCTTACGGACTGTATTAATTCCTTACGGACTGAATTAATACCTTACGGACTGAATTAAATCCTTACGGACTGAATTAATTCCTTACGGACTGAATTAATTCCTTACGGACTGAATTAATTCCTTACGGACTGAATTAATTCCTTAATTCCTTAATTAATTCCTTACGGACTGAATTAATTTCATCCGGACTGAATTAATTCATTACGCACTTAATTAATCCATTACGGACTGAATTAATTCCTAACGGACTGTATTAATTCCTTACGGACTGAATTAATACCTTACGGACTGAATTAAATCCTTACGGACTGAATTAATTCCTTACGGACTTAATTAATTAATTTCGGACTTAATTAATTCATTACGGACTGAAATAATTCATTACGGACTGAATTAATTCATTACGGACTGAATTAATACCTTACGGACTGAATTAAATCCTTACGGACTGAACTAATTCCTTAATTCCTTAATTAATTCCTTACGGACTGAATTAATTTTATCCGGACTGAATTAATTCATTACGCACTTAATTCTTCCATTACGGAATGAATTAATTCCTTAAGGACTGTATTAATTCCTTACGGACTGAATTAATACCATACGGACTGAATTAAATCCTTACGGACTGAATTAATTCCTTACGGACTGAATTAATACCTTACGGACTGAATTAAATCCTTACAGACTGATTTAATTCCTTACGGACTGAATTAATTCCTTACGGACTGAATTAATTCCTTACGGACTGAATTAATTCCTTACGGACTGAATTAATTTCATCCGGACTGAATTATTTCCTTACGTATTGAAGTTATTCCTTACGGACTGAATTAATTCCTTACGGACTTAATTAATTCCTTACGGACTGAATTAATTCCTTACGGACTGAATTAAATCCTTACGGACTGAATTAATTTCCTGAATTAATTCCTTACGGACTTAATTAATTCCTTACGGACTGAATTAATTCATTACGGAATGAATTAATTCTTTACGGACTTAATTAATTCCTCACGAACTTAATTAATTCCTTACGCACTTAATTAATTCCTTACGGTCTGAATTAATTCCGTACGGATTTAATTAATTCCTTACGGACTGAATTAATTCCTTACAGACTGAATTAATCCATTATGCACTTAATTAATTCCGTAAGGAATGAATGAATTAATTACGGACTGAAATAATTCCTTACGGACTAAATTAATTCCTTACGAACTGAATTAATTCCTTACGGACTGAATTAATTCCTTACGGACTGAATTAATTCCTTACGGACTTAATTAATTCCTTACGGACTGAATTAATTCCTTACGGACTGAATTAGTTCCTTACGGACTGAATTAATTCTTTAGGATTGATTGAATTCCTTTCTTACTGAATTAATTCCTTACGGACTAAATTAATTCCTTACGGACTGAATTAATTTCATACGGACTGAATTAATACCTTACGGACTGTATTAATTCCTTACGGACTGAATTAATACCTTACGGACTGAATTAAATCCTTACGGACTGAATTAATTCCTTACGGACTGAATTAATTCCTTACGGACTGAATTAATTCCTTACGGACTGAATTAATTCCTTAATTCCTTAATTAATTCCTTACGGACTGAATTAATTTCATCCGGACTGAATTAATTCATTACGCACTTAATTAATCCATTACGGACTGAATTAATTCCTAACGGACTGTATTAATTCCTTACGGACTGAATTAATACCTTACGGACTGAATTAAATCCTTACGGACTGAATTAATTCCTTACGGACTTAATTAATTCCTTACGGACTTAATTAATTCATTACGGACTGAATTAATTCATTACGGACTGAATTAATTCATTACGGACTGAATTAATACCTTACGGACTGAATTAAATCCTTACGGACTGAACTAATTCCTTAATTCCTTAATTAATTCCTTACGGACTGAATTAATTTTATCCGGACTGAATTAATTCATTACGCACTTAATTCTTCCATTACGGAATGAATTAATTCCTTAAGGACTGTATTAATTCCTTACGGACTGAATTAATACCTTACGGACTGAATTAAATCCTTACGGACTGAATTAATTCCTTACGGACTGAATTAATACCTTACGGACTGAATTAAATCCTTACAGACTGAATTAATTCCTTACGGACTGAATTAATTCCTTACGGACTGAATTAATTCCTTACGGACTGAATTAATTCCTTACGGACTGAATTAATTTCATCCGGACTGAATTATTTCCTTACGTATTGAAGTTATTCCTTACGGACTGAATTAATTCCTTACGGACTGAATTAATTCCTTACGGACTGAATTAATACCTTACGGACTGAATTAAATCCTTACGGACTGAATTAATTCCTTACGGACTTAATTAATTCCTTACGGACTGAATTAATTCATTACGGAATGAATTAATTCCTTACGGACTGAATTAATTCCTTACGGAACTAATTAATTCCTTACGGACGGAATTAATTCTTTACGGACTTAATTAATTCCTTACGTACTTAATTAATTCCTTACGGTCTGAATTAATTCCGTACGGATTGAATTAATTCCTTACGGACTGAATTAATTCCTTAATTCCTTAATTAATTCCTTACGGACTGAATTAATTTCATCCGGACTGAATTATTTCCTTACGGACTGAATTAATTCTTTAGGATTGATTGAATTCCTTTCTTACTGAAAAAATTCCTTACGGACTGAATTAATTTCTTAATTTTTGGTATTTTTGTATTTTTGAGGCGAACCATGTCGCTATCGCGCCACATTATCGCCTTCGGCTTTCTTTTTCAACACACTCTCACTGTTTGGTACTTTAGCATCTTCAGATGAAATCTAAAATCTTCGTTTGTTTTATGAACTTGATAAAATTGTTTTGTATAAAAAACCGATCATGCACTGTTCTGTTTCCGAATCCTACAATTTCTTCGAAGTCCACTGGTATGTTTTTGCTTCGCAGTTTGCTGAATAAAGCGTTGCGCTCCGCTCTCAGGGTTGAGCATTCCATGACTAGATGCTTCCCGGTTTCGTCTGCCTCACCACAGTTTCGGCACACCGGGCTATCCTGTAGGTTAAATCTGTGCATCCACGATCCGATCTTGCCATGACCACATCTGAGTCTTAATACAGCAACAGCTTCTCTTCTTCTTTTGATGGTCCTCCATTTATTGGATCCTAGAGTTTCTGTCTTCAATACAATGGCCTGTGACGTATTCAGTTTGATTTCGTTCAAAAACTCTCTTTCGATGTTTTGCTTGGTGATTGTTTTTAGCTCGTGTCTTGTCAGCCCGTTTGTTCTTTCGTTGCTGGAGGTTCTTCCTCTCTTTGCTGCTTGATCCGCTGCTTCATTACCAGGGATGCCAATATGGGCGGGGATCCATTGTAAATTGATTGTGCAACCATCTACTATTAAGTTTCTTATTTTTCCCTGAATTTGTTGGCTGAGATCAAAATGAGTTCTGCAACCCCAGCTTTTTAGTACAGCTAGCGCCGCCATTGAGTCTGTTAGAATGACAAATTTTTCGGGGGGGTTATTCGCTACAGAATCTAACGCTATTTCAATTGCTGTAAGTTCAGCTGACAATATGGAGGATCCTTGGAGCATGCGAAATTCCTTTGTCTCGCCCGTTTTTTCTATATATACTCCACATCCGGTGTTTCCTTGTTCGTCTTTCGATCCGTCTGTAAATATTTTCTTAAAATCCTTATAAGTATTTTCTAAAAATGCTAACACAAATTGCACTGCTATCTGAGGATTCTTCTTTGTGGTTAGTCCGTCAATGTCCGTAAAGATATATTTTTCTGTAAATTCCCATGGGGCCATCAAGTTTTCAAAAAAATTCCTTTGTGTTATGTCTGGTAGCTGAAATTTCTCTTTAAGTTCTTTATAGTCTTCCCAGATTATCGATTTGTTCTTTGAGATCTCCTTTACTATTAGGTCTTCCTTATGACATTCAGTCATTCTGTTAATATAATCTTGCGACAATAGCGTTCTCCTATACCGTAAAGGCAACATGCTCGCCGCACATAGCAATACCCCAATAGGGGTAGTTTTTGTTGCTCCTAAAATAATTCTTAGAGCTTTGTTTTGAATCGTTTCCAACGGTTGTAGCTTTCTTGAGTTAACAAACTTGTATATAAAACAGGCATATTCTAGTCTGGACCTAATAAGGTTTTTGTAGATGGTGAGTAAAAGGTTTGTGCTGGCTCCCCAGCTTGTGCCTGCCAGCCTACTTAAAATCCCTACTGCTTTCATACCTTTCTGTCGTAGATATTTAATATGCTCTTCAAACTTGAGTCTTCTATCGAAAATGACCCCCAAGAATCTTGCATTTTCGACCCTCTCGATGACCATGCCATTTATCTTACACTTCTTATTTGTCTGCCATTTCCTTTTCCTGGTTATCACAAGGTATTTCGTTTTTTCTGGTGATAAGGTAAACCCGTTCCTTTTACACCACGTCTCTATTTCCTTAACTCTACATCTCAACTTGTCCATTGCGGAATCCGTATTTCTGCCCAGTGTCCACGTTCCCGCATCATCTGCGAAAAGTGATGTATTTGTGTCCCTCTGGTTCTCGGGGAAATCCGCTAGCATGATATTGAATAGCCAAGGACTTAAGACTGCACCCTGGGGTATGCCTCTTACTAGTCTTTGCTTGGTAGACAGGCTGGATCCGACTCGTACTTCCATTGTTCTGTCGCATAAATAGCTTCTGATGATTCCCAAGAGTTTTCCGTTGACCCCTTTTCTCCCCAACTTGTATAGAAGTCCGTCGATCCAGACCGAGTCGTAGGCAGAAGTTAGGTCGAGCAAAAGGACAGTTAGCACCCAGCCTTTTTTAAAGACAGTGTGTGCGTCGTTCATCAATCTCATCAACTGGTCGACCGTACTTCTACCTGCCCTAAACCCGGATTGGTATTTCGAGAACCAGTTATACTTTTCTGCTACCCAGCTCAGTCTTTTTATGAGCATTCGTTCGAATAATTTTGCCAGGCATGATATTAGGGATATCGGCCTATAAGATTGTACTGCTCCAGGATCTTTACCTGGCTTCCCGATAGGTATTACGACTGCATTTCTCCAGTCATTTGGTACTACTCCTCCTTCGAGTATAAAATTGAATATTTTTTGTAATGCTTTCCTCCATTTTGGTGGCATTCTTTTTAATAACTCGTAGTGGACCATGTCCTTTCCCTGGCTTGTTTTTGGTGCTGCTTTAATTACACTGTCTAATTCCCATGCTGTGAAGGGTCTTTCCAAGTTTGGTTCTACACTTTTCTCATTGATCATTGCCTGTATATCCATTTTCAACACATCTATGTCCATTTCTGGTTGAAATATTACCGGCTCTGCTCTCTGTACCCTAGCGAATTGTTCTGCGAAGGCCTCCGCTTTCTCTTCGTCACTTTGTATGACGCGTCCGTTTTTATAAACTATACAGTTCTGCCCTTTTGGAGGCGACCCTTCCATACCTCTTATTAGTCCCCATACTTGTTTCATCGATGTATGCGTCCCCATATTTTCTACCTTTTTCTTCCAAAATTCTCTTTTTGTTTTTTGTGTCAATTGTTTACACTTGGCCTTGTTCTTCTTGTATATAATTAGATTTTCGGTACTGGGGTGATTCCTTAAAATTCTATAGCTTGCTCTGGCTTTGCTTAAGGCCTCACTACATTTGGTATCCCACCATGGCTTCCTTATTTTGTTATTTTTGTTACCCCTGTCTTGTGTCGATCTGGTTCCACTGCCCTGGACTGGTATATGTTTCTTGGTTATTCCTATGAGGGTGTCTACGAACGTCTGATACCTTACTTCGATTAATCCTCTTTGTGTCTCATGTTCTATGTCCGCGTCTTCTAATTCCTTGAGCCAATTTGTCCATCGAGCTTTCCTGAAATTCCATCGTGGGGCACCCTCCCTTACTTCGTCACCTAGTGTTCCTTCCACCTCAATTATTACAGGTAGGTGATCGCTTTGGAGTAAGGCGCCTGTAGTAACCTTCACTTTCTCGTATATTCCCGTCGATGCAAAACATAAGTCAATTGTGGATACCGATCCTCTCTCTGATATACATGTGCTGATTCCTTTAGGTGATGCTAAAAGTAGTTTTTCCCATTCTTCTAAAAAGTTAAATAAAATATGTCCTCTCGTATCGTTAAAATTTTTGCCATTCCATAGATCGTGGTGTGAATTGAAATCGCAAAATAAAAGGATGTTCTTTTCCCTTCCAATTTGTGAAAGATAGAAATCATATTCTTGCTTCGTAATCTTATTCGCATTTTCCCCTGTTCGAACTTGAAGGTAGATGCCGGCTAGGAAAAGTTCCGTTTGTTCATGTTTTACTTTAATACATACTATTTCTAGTACCCCATTTTTGAATTCGTGCAGTGGAACCAATTCTGAATATAAGTTTCGTTTAATAAAAAACACCACACCTCCGCCTCTTTTCCCCTCTCGATCCTTCCTGATCGTCTTATATCCGTTTATTATTGCGCTGTTTTCCTTTTTCAACCACGTTTCGCATACAAATATTACATCTGGTGCTCGATTCAGTTCACTTATGTATGCGCACAACCCGCTCATATGTGGGACGAGGCTTCTTGCATTCCATGACAGTACGCTTAAATTGTCGTCACCCATTGCATAAGTATTTCTATTGTGTCTTCTTCTGCTAACAACTCTCTTCCATGCCTAACTAACTCATTGACTTTTTCTTCCCATTGACCTTCTCCCAATATGACGGCGATGATCTTACACACCACTTTCCTTAGCAATCCACGTATGCCCTGATTCCTCTGCTCTGCAGTGCTGTCACGCTCTTTCCTAATTTCCATGCCAGCATCCTCTTGTCTGTTACTTTCCACTAGTACCACGTCTTTCTTTGATTGTTCGCTAACCCCGTCAGCACCCATTGTCGTCTTCGGGCTTATAATCTTCCTTTCTGCTCCCGAGATTACCGAGCTATAGGATTGTTTTTCTCCTTGGTCAGTTCTTCGTCCCGCCTCTATTGGCGCAGGTTTGGCCTTTTGGTGAACCGGAATCTCCTTAGCTCGTTCGCTTCTTCGTACCTGAGCCTGCCCAATACCCATCACCTTACGATAACTTTCGCATGTTGTGTCTGCTGCATTATGTTCTCTGCTGCAGTTCGCACATTTGGGTGTAACTCCCTGTTTCCTTCTAATACAATCCTGGAAGCGGTGGTCCTCTCCGCAATGACCGCATCGTTGTTTGGCGGTGCAAACTGTGCTCAGATGTCCAAAACGTTGGCATCTGTAGCATCGAACTGGTTTTGGTTGAAAAGGGATGACCGATACTTTAAAGTATCCTACCTCGATATGGGGGGGAAGAAATTCCCCTTCGAACATTAAGTGATACGAGTTATTTTGCACTTTCTCTTTAACCCCCTTTTCGTTTTCGAGGACACTGAATAACGGTCTTACGGCATACAACCCCCTAATTTTCTGACTAAGTATTTCTTCTTTACTCGTACCCCACAGTCTTATTATACCGTGTTGTAGAACTACCGGCTTTGCCATTCGCATGGCCACTTTCCACCGTCCAATGCTTTCTATTTTTAACAGCTTGGAAATTATTTTTTCTTGACGCGTGAAAAATAAAATCTCTCCTCCTTTTGACAACTTAATCTCTGCTCCCTGTATCTCCATTTTCTGTATTATCTTTCCCACTTCGAAAGGACTGACCTTGCCGAAGTTTTCGCCTTCTACTCCCACAATTTTCGCAATAACAGGCCTTATCTCTTGACCCTGTTGTAGGTTGCCTTCCGCCTCGCCTTCCGTTGCCAGGCTCGATGTAGAAAAAAGTTCCGCCCTTGTAGATGTTCTCTTTTTCCCTAATACTGCACTCTCTACCCCCCCTTGCGGCCTTTCTCCTCCTCTCCCATGTTCCGCCCTTGGGGATGTACTCTTTCCCCCTATAACCGCACTTTCTGACTCAGCTTGAGGCCTATCTCCTCCACTCGCTTTATCTTCCCCTTCCTTCTGCTTCTTTTTGGGGGGCCTTCCTCTGCCTCTCTTTCC
The DNA here is from genome assembly GCA_023053545.1 of Lepidurus packardi. NCBI lineage: Eukaryota > Metazoa > Arthropoda > Branchiopoda > Notostraca > Triopsidae > Lepidurus > Lepidurus packardi. Next base: position 310,117 of record JAKZAN010000039.1, read on the forward strand.
TTTAACTTCCATGAATCCCTTCTCGTCGTTTAACCTCTCCCCTCGTTTACCTTCCAACTTCTTTTTCGCAAAATCCACAAAAGCGTCATCCCTCACTTCCAAGTCAACTTCCACGTCATCACCGACTGCCCCCTCCATACCCCTTCTTTATTTTTCAGCAAAAACCAAAATAGTACTTCGAATTCGCAAGAACAACAACTAAATTGGACAAAACACCACTAGATACCACACAGAATACTAAATTAGACAAAACACCACTAGATACCACACAGAATACACCAATTGAACCACTACAGACTCCCCTGGCCGAAGCCACGGGCCTTTAATTACTTCTGTCCTCACTAGTTTTATGGAAACTGACACTACTGTCAATTTGCTTATATAAGTAAACTAAAGCACACGAAGAATCACTGTCACAACTTAAAGGTTGCTGAAAAAGGCGACTGAAGAACTTTCTTGTCTCCACTCAACGTCTGCACCTGTTGGTTGCTAGCCCGTGACTGGGTAATTTCTTAATTAATTCCTTACGGACTGAATTAATTTCATACGGACTGAATTAATTCATTACGGACTTTATTAATCCATTACGGACTGAATTAATTCCTTACGGACTGAATTAGTTCCTTACGGACTGAATTAATTCTATAGGATTGATTGAATTCCTTTCTTACTGAATAAATTCCTTACGGACTGAATGAATTCCTTACGGACTGAATTAATTTCATACGGACTGAATTAATACCTTACGAACTGAATTAATTTCATCCGGAATGAATTAATTCATTAAGCACTTAATTAATCCATTACGGACTGAGTTATTTCCTTACGTATTGAAGTTATTTCTTACGGACTGAATTAATTCCTTACGGACTGAATTAATACCTTACGGACTGAATTAAATCCTTACGGACTAAATTAATTCCTTACGGACTTAATTAATTCCTTACGGACTGAATTAATTCATTACGGACTGAATTAATTCCTTACGGACTGAATTAATTCCTTACGGACCTAATTAATTCCTTACGGACGGAATTAATTCTTTACGGACTTAATTAATTCCTTACGAACTTAATTAATTCCTTACGTACTTAATTAATTCCTTACGGTCTGAATTAATTCCGTACGGATTTAATTAATTCCTTACGGTCTGAATTAATTCCTTACGGACTGAATGAATTCATTATGGACTTAATTAATTCCGTAAGAAATGAATGAATTAATTACGGACTGAAATAATTCCTTACGGACTAAATTAATTCCTTACGAACTGAATTAATTCCTTACGGACTTAATTAATTCCTTACGGACTGAATTAATTCCTTACGGACTGTATTAATTCCTTACGGACTGAATTAGTACCTTACGGACTGAATTAATTCTTTAGGATTGATTGAATTCCTTTCTTACTGAATTAATTCCTTACGGACTGAATGAATTCCTTACGGACTGAATTAATTTCATACTCACTGAATTAATACCTAACGGACTGAATTAATTCATTACGGACTGAATTAATTCCTTAATTCCTTAATTAATTCCTTACGGACTGAATTAATTTCATCCGGACTGAATTAATTCATTACGCACTTAATTAATCCATTACGGACTGAATTATTTCCTTACGTATTGAAGTTATTCCTTACGGACTTAATTAATTCCTTACGGACTGATTTAAATCCATACGGACTTAGTTAATTCCTTACGGACTTAATTAATTCTTTACGGACTGCATTAATTCATTATGGACTGAATTAATTCCTTACGAACTTAATTAATTCCTTACGAAATGAATTAATTAGTTACGGACTGAATTAATTTCTTACGGACTGAATCAATTCATTACAGACTTAATTTATCCATTACGGACTTAATTAATTCATTACGGACTTAATTAATTCCTTACGGACTGAACTAATTCCTTACGGACTGAATTAATTCCTTACGGACTGAATTAACTCCTTACGGACTGAATTAATTCCTTACTGACTGAATTAATTCCTTACGGACTGAATTAATTCCTTACGGACTGAATTAATTCCTTACGGACTGAATTAATTCCTTACGGATTTAATTAATTCCTTACGGACTGAATAAATTCCTTACGAACTGAATTAATTCCGTACGGATTTTATTAATTCCTTACGGACTGAATTAATTCATTACGGACTTAATTAATCCATTACGGACTGAATTAATACCTTACGGACTGAATTAAATCCTTACGGACTGAACTAATTCCTTAATTCCTTAATTAATTCCTTACGGACTGAATTAATTTTATCCGGACTGAATTAATTCATTACGCACTTAATTCTTCCATTACGGAATGAATTAATTCCTTAAGGACTGTATTAATTCCTTACGGACTGAATTAATACCATACGGACTGAATTAAATCCTTACGGACTGAATTAATTCCTTACGGACTGAATTAATACCTTACGGACTGAATTAAATCCTTACAGACTGAATTAATTCCTTACGGACTGAATTAATTCCTTACGGACTGAATTAATTCCTTACGGACTGAATTAATTCCTTACGGACTGAATTAATTTCATCCGGACTGAATTATTTCCTTACGTATTGAAGTTATTCCTTACGGACTGAATTAATTCCTTACGGACTGAATTAATTCCTTACGGACTGAATTAATACCTTACGGACTGAATTAAATCCTTACGGACTGAATTAATTCCTTACGGACTTAATTAATTCCTTACGGACTGAATTAATTCATTACGGAATGAATTAATTCCTTACGGACTGAATTAATTCCTTACGGAACTAATTAATTCCTTACGGACGGAATTAATTCTTTACGGACTTAATTAATTCCTTACGTACTTAATTAATTCCTTACGGTCTGAATTAATTCCGTACGGATTTAATTTATTCCTTACGGACTGAATTAATTCCTTACGGACTGAATTAATTCATTACGGACTGAATTTATTCCTTACGGACTGAATTATTTCCTTACGGACTGAATTAATTCTTTAGGATTGATTGAATTCCATTCTTACTGAAAAAATTCCTTACGGACTGAATTAATTTCTTAATTAATTCCTTACGGACTGAATTAATTTCATACGGACTGAATTAATTCATTACGGACTTTATTAATCCATTACGGACTGAATTAATTCCTTACGGACTGAATTAGTTCCTTACGGACTGAATTAATTCTATAGGATTGATTGAATTCCTTTCTTACTGAATTAATTCCTTACGGACTGAATGAATTCCTTACGGACTGAATTAATTCCTTACGGACTGAATTAATTCCTTACGGAATGAATTATTTTCTTACGGATTGAATTAATTCTTTAGGATTGATTGAATTCCTTTCTTACTGAATTAATTCATTAAGGACTTAATTAATCCATTACGGACTGAATTAATTCATTACGGACTTAATTAATCCATTACGGACTGAATTATTTCCTTAATTCCTTAATTAATTCCTTACGGACTGAATTAATTTCATCCGGACGGAATTAATTCTTTACGGACTTAATTAATTCCTCACGAACTTAATTAATTCCTTACGCACTTAATTAATTCCTTACGGTCTGAATTAATTCCGTACGGATTTAATTAATTCCTTACGGACTGAATTAATTCCTTACGGACTGAATTAATCCATTATGCACTTAATTAATTCCGTAAGGAATGAATGAATTAATTACGGACTGAAATAATTCCTTACGGACTAAATTAATTCCTTACGAACTGAATTAATTCCTTACGGACTGAATTAATTCCTTACGGACTGAATTAATTCCTTACGGACTTAATTAATTCCTTACGGACTGAATTAATTCCTTACGGACTGAATTAGTTCCTTACGGACTGAATTAATTCTTTAGGATTGATTGAATTCCTTTCTTACTGAATTAATTCCTTACGGACTAAATTAATTCCTTACGGACTGAATTAATTTCATACGGACTGAATTAATACCTTACGGACTGTATTAATTCCTTACGGACTGAATTAATACCTTACGGACTGAATTAAATCCTTACGGACTGAATTAATTCCTTACGGACTGAATTAATTCCTTACGGACTGAATTAATTCCTTACGGACTGAATTAATTCCTTAATTCCTTAATTAATTCCTTACGGACTGAATTAATTTCATCCGGACTGAATTAATTCATTACGCACTTAATTAATCCATTACGGACTGAATTAATTCCTAACGGACTGTATTAATTCCTTACGGACTGAATTAATACCTTACGGACTGAATTAAATCCTTACGGACTGAATTAATTCCTTACGGACTTAATTAATTCCTTACGGACTTAATTAATTCATTACGGACTGAATTAATTCATTACGGACTGAATTAATTCATTACGGACTGAATTAATACCTTACGGACTGAATTAAATCCTTACGGACTGAACTAATTCCTTAATTCCTTAATTAATTCCTTACGGACTGAATTAATTTTATCCGGACTGAATTAATTCATTACGCACTTAATTCTTCCATTACGGAATGAATTAATTCCTTAAGGACTGTATTAATTCCTTACGGACTGAATTAATACCAAACGGACTGAATTAAATCCTTACGGACTGAATTAATTCCTTACGGACTGAATTAATACCTTACGGACTGAATTAAATCCTTACAGACTGAATTAATTCCTTACGGACTGAATTAATTCCTTACGGACTGAATTAATTCCTTACGGACTGAATTAATTCCTTACGGACTGAATTAATTTCATCCGGACTGAATTATTTCCTTACGTATTGAAGTTATTCCTTACGGACTGAATTAATTCCTTACGGACTGAATTAATTCCTTACGGACTGAATTAATACCTTACGGACTGAATTAAATCCTTACGGACTGAATTAATTCCTTACGGACTTAATTAATTCCTTACGGACTGAATTAATTCATTACGGAATGAATTAATTCCTTACGGACTGAATTAATTCCTTACGGAACTAATTAATTCCTTACGGACGGAATTAATTCTTTACGGACTTAATTAATTCCTTACGTACTTAATTAATTCCTTACGGTCTGAATTAATTCCGTACGGATTTAATTTATTCCTTACGGACTGAATTAATTCCTTACGGACTGAATTAATTCATTACGGACTGAATTTATTCCTTACGGACTGAATTATTTCCTTACGGACTGAATTAATTCTTTAGGATTGATTGAATTCCTTTCTTACTGAAAAAATTCCTTACGGACTGAATTAATTTCTTAATTAATTCCTTACGGACTGAATTAATTTCATACGGACTGAATTAATTCATTACGGACTTTATTAATCCATTACGGACTGAAATAATTCCTTACGGACTGAATTAGTTCCTTACGGACTGAATTAATTCTATAGGATTGATTGAATTCCTTTCTTACTGAATTAATTCCTTACGGACTGAATGAATTCCTTACGGACTGAATTAATTCCTTACGGACTGAATTAATTCCTTACGGAATGAATTATTTTCTTACGGATTGAATTAATTCTTTAGGATTGATTGAATTCCTTTCTTACTGAATTAATTCATTAAGGACTTAATTAATCCATTACGGACTGAATTAATTCATTACGGACTTAATTAATCCATTACGGACTGAATTATTTCCTTAATTCCTTAATTAATTCCTTACGGACTGAATTAATTTCATCCGGACGGAATTAATTCTTTACGGACTTAATTAATTCCTCACGAACTTAATTAATTCCTTACGCACTTAATTAATTCCTTACGGTCTGAATTAATTCCGTACGGATTTAATTAATTCCTTACGGACTGAATTAATTCCTTACGGACTGAATTAATCCATTATGCACTTAATTAATTCCGTAAGGAATGAATGAATTAATTACGGACTGAAATAATTCCTTACGGACTAAATTAATTCCTTACGAACTGAATTAATTCCTTACGGACTGAATTAATTCCTTACGGACTGAATTAATTCCTTACGGACTTAATTAATTCCTTACGGACTGAATTAATTCCTTACGGACTGAATTAGTTCCTTACGGACTGAATTAATTCTTTAGGATTGATTGAATTCCTTTCTTACTGAATTAATTCCTTACGGACTAAATTAATTCCTTACGGACTGAATTAATTTCATACGGACTGAATTAATACCTTACGGACTGTATTAATTCCTTACGGACTGAATTAATACCTTACGGACTGAATTAAATCCTTACGGACTGAATTAATTCCTTACGGACTGAATTAATTCCTTACGGACTGAATTAATTCCTTACGGACTGAATTAATTCCTTAATTAATTCCTTACGGACTGAATTAATTTCATCCGGACTGAATTAATTCATTACGCACTTAATTAATCCATTACGGACTGAATTAATTCCTAACGGACTGTATTAATTCCTTACGGACTGAATTAATACCTTACGGACTGAATTAAATCCTTACGGACTGAATTAATTCCTTACGGACTTAATTAATTCCTTACGGACTTAATTAATTCATTACGGACTGAATTAATTCATTACGGACTGAATTAATTCATTACGGACTGAATTAATACCTTACGGACTGAATTAAATCCTTACGGACTGAACTAATTCCTTAATTCCTTAATTAATTCCTTACGGACTGAATTAATTTTATCCGGACTGAATTAATTCATTACGCACTTAATTCTTCCATTACGGAATGAATTAATTCCTTAAGGACTGTATTAATTCCTTACGGACTGAATTAATACCATACGGACTGAATTAAATCCTTACGGACTGAATTAATTCCTTACGGACTGAATTAATACCTTACGGACTGAATTAAATCCTTACAGACTGAATTAATTCCTTACGGACTGAATTAATTCCTTACGGACTGAATTAATTCCTTACGGACTGAATTAATTCCTTACGGACTGAATTAATTTCATCCGGACTGAATTATTTCCTTACGTATTGAAGTTATTCCTTACGGACTGAATTAATTCCTTACGGACTGAATTAATTCCTTACGGACTGAATTAATACCTTACGGACTGAATTAAATCCTTACGGACTGAATTAATTCCTTACGGACTTAATTAATTCCTTACGGACTGAATTAATTCATTACGGAATGAATTAATTCCTTACGGACTGAATTAATTCCTTACGGAACTAATTAATTCCTTACGGACGGAATTAATTCTTTACGGACTTAATTAATTCCTTACGTACTTAATTAATTCCTTACGGTCTGAATTAATTCCGTACGGATTGAATTAATTCCTTACGGACTGAATTAATTCCTTAATTCCTTAATTAATTCCTTACGGACTGAATTAATTTCATCCGGACTGAATTATTTCCTTACGGACTGAATTAATTCTTTAGGATTGATTGAATTCCTTTCTTACTGAAAAAATTCCTTACGGACTGAATTAATTTCTTAATTTTTGGTATTTTTGTATTTTTGAGGCGAACCATGTCGCTATCGCGCCACATTATCGCCTTCGGCTTTCTTTTTCAACACACTCTCACTGTTTGGTACTTTAGCATCTTCAGATGAAATCTAAAATCTTCGTTTGTTTTATGAACTTGATAAAATTGTTTTGTATAAAAAACCGATCATGCACTGTTCTGTTTCCGAATCCTACAATTTCTTCGAAGTCCACTGGTATGTTTTTGCTTCGCAGTTTGCTGAATAAAGCGTTGCGCTCCGCTCTCAGGGTTGAGCATTCCATGACTAGATGCTTCCCGGTTTCGTCTGCCTCACCACAGTTTCGGCACACCGGGCTATCCTGTAGGTTAAATCTGTGCATCCACGATCCGATCTTGCCATGACCACATCTGAGTCTTAATACAGCAACAGCTTCTCTTCTTCTTTTGATGGTCCTCCATTTATTGGATCCTAGAGTTTCTGTCTTCAATACAATGGCCTGTGACGTATTCAGTTTGATTTCGTTCAAAAACTCTCTTTCGATGTTTTGCTTGGTGATTGTTTTTAGCTCGTGTCTTGTCAGCCCGTTTGTTCTTTCGTTGCTGGAGGTTCTTCCTCTCTTTGCTGCTTGATCCGCTGCTTCATTACCAGGGATGCCAATATGGGCGGGGATCCATTGTAAATTGATTGTGCAACCATCTACTATTAAGTTTCTTATTTTTCCCTGAATTTGTTGGCTGAGATCAAAATGAGTTCTGCAACCCCAGCTTTTTAGTACAGCTAGCGCCGCCATTGAGTCTGTTAGAATGACAAATTTTTCGGGGGGGTTATTCGCTACAGAATCTAACGCTATTTCAATTGCTGTAAGTTCAGTTGACAATATGGAGGATCCTTGGAGCATGCGAAATTCCTTTGTCTCGCCCGTTTTTTCTATATATACTCCACATCCGGTGTTTCCTTGTTCGTCTTTCGATCCGTCTGTAAATATTTTCTTAAAATCCTTATAAGTATTTTCTAAAAATGCTAACACAAATTGCACTGCTATCTGAGGATTCTTCTTTGTGGTTAGTCCGTCAATGTCCGTAAAGATATATTTTTCTGTAAATTCCCATGGGGCCATCAAGTTTTCAAAAAAATTCCTTTGTGTTATGTCTGGTAGCTGAAATTTCTCTTTAAGTTCTTTATAGTCTTCCCAGATTATCGATTTGTTCTTTGAGATCTCCTTTACTATTAGGTCTTCCTTATGACATTCAGTCATTCTGTTAATATAATCTTGCGACAATAGCGTTCTCCTATACCGTAAAGGCAACATGCTCGCCGCACATAGCAATACCCCAATAGGGGTAGTTTTTGTTGCTCCTAAAATAATTCTTAGAGCTTTGTTTTGAATCGTTTCCAACGGTTGTAGCTTTCTTGAGTTAACAAACTTGTATATAAAACAGGCATATTCTAGTCTGGACCTAATAAGGTTTTTGTAGATGGTGAGTAAAAGGTTTGTGCTGGCTCCCCAGCTTGTGCCTGCCAGCCTACTTAAAATCCCTACTGCTTTCATACCTTTCTGTCGTAGATATTTAATATGCTCTTCAAACTTGAGTCTTCTATCGAAAATGACCCCCAAGAATCTTGCATTTTCGACCCTCTCGATGACCATGCCATTTATCTTACACTTCTTATTTGTCTGCCATTTCCTTTTCCTGGTTATCACAAGGTATTTCGTTTTTTCTGGTGATAAGGTAAACCCGTTCCTTTTACACCACGTCTCTATTTCCTTAACTCTACATCTCAACTTGTCCATTGCGGAATCCGTATTTCTGCCCAGTGTCCACGTTCCCGCATCATCTGCGAAAAGTGATGTATTTGTGTCCCTCTGGTTCTCGGGGAAATCCGCTAGCATGATATTGAATAGCCAAGGACTTAAGACTGCACCCTGGGGTATGCCTCTTACTAGTCTTTGCTTGGTAGACAGGCTGGATCCGACTCGTACTTCCATTGTTCTGTCGCATAAATAGCTTCTGATGATTCCCAAGAGTTTTCCGTTGACCCCTTTTCTCCCCAACTTGTATAGAAGTCCGTCGATCCAGACCAGTCGTAGGCAGAAGTTAGGTCGAGCAAAAGGACAGTTAGCACCCAGCCTTTTTTAAAGACAGTGTGTGCGTCGTTCATCAATCTCATCAACTGGTCGACCGTACTTCTACCTGCCCTAAACCCGGATTGGTATTTCGAGAACCAGTTATACTTTTCTGCTACCCAGCTCAGTCTTTTTATGAGCATTCGTTCGAATAATTTTGCCAGGCATGATATTAGGGATATCGGCCTATAAGATTGTACTGCTCCAGGATCTTTACCTGGCTTCCCGATAGGTATTACGACTGCATTTCTCCAGTCATTTGGTACTACTCCTCCTTCGAGTATAAAATTGAATATTTTTTGTAATGCTTTCCTCCATTTTGGTGGCATTCTTTTTAATAACTCGTAGTGGACCATGTCCTTTCCCTGGCTTGTTTTTGGTGCTGCTTTAATTACACTGTCTAATTCCCATGCTGTGAAGGGTCTTTCCAAGTTTGGTTCTACACTTTTCTCATTGATCATTGCCTGTATATCCATTTTCAACACATCTATGTCCATTTCTGGTTGAAATATTACCGGCTCTGCTCTCTGTACCCTAGCGAATTGTTCTGCGAAGGCCTCCGCTTTCTCTTCGTCACTTTGTATGACGCGTCCGTTTTTATAAACTATACAGTTCTGCCCTTTTGGAGGCGACCCTTCCATACCTCTTATTAGTCCCCATACTTGTTTCATCGATGTATGCGTCCCCATATTTTCTACCTTTTTCTTCCAAAATTCTCTTTTTGTTTTTTGTGTCAATTGTTTACACTTGGCCTTGTTTTTCTTGTATATAATTAGATTTTCGGTACTGGGGTGATTCCTTAAAATTCTATAGCTTGCTCTGGCTTTGCTTAAGGCCTCACTACATTTGGTATCCCACCATGGCTTCCTTATTTTGTTATTTTTGTTACCCCTGTCTTGTGTCGATCTGGTTCCACTGCCCTGGACTGGTATATGTTTCTTGGTTATTCCTATGAGGGTGTCTACGAACGTCTGATACCTTACTTCGATTAATCCTCTTTGTGTCTCATGTTCTATGTCCGCGTCTTCTAATTCCTTGAGCCAATTTGTCCATCGAGCTTTCCTGAAATTCCATCGTGGGGCACCCTCCCTTACTTCGTCACCTAGTGTTCCTTCCACCTCAATTATTACAGGTAGGTGATCGCTTTGGAGTAAGGCGCCTGTAGTAACCTTCACTTTCTCGTATATTCCCGTCGATGCAAAACATAAGTCAATTGTGGATACCGATCCTCTCTCTGATATACATGTGCTGATTCCTTTAGGTGATGCTAAAAGTAGTTTTTCCCATTCTTCTAAAAAGTTAAATAAAATATGTCCTCTCGTATCGTTAAAATTTTTGCCATTCCATAGATCGTGGTGTGAATTGAAATCGCAAAATAAAAGGATGTTCTTTTCCCTTCCAATTTGTGAAAGATAGAAATCATATTCTTGCTTCGTAATCTTATTCGCATTTTCCCCTGTTCGAACTTGAAGGTAGATGCCGGCTAGGAAAAGTTCCGTTTGTTCATGTTTTACTTTAATACATACTATTTCTAGTACCCCATTTTTGAATTCGTGCAGTGGAACCAATTCTGAATATAAGTTTCGTTTAATAAAAAACACCACACCTCCGCCTCTTTTCCCCTCTCGATCCTTCCTGATCGTCTTATATCCGTTTATTATTGCGCTGTTTTCCTTTTTCAACCACGTTTCGCATACAAATATTACATCTGGTGCTCGATTCAGTTCACTTATGTATGCGCACAACCCGCTCATATGTGGGACGAGGCTTCTTGCATTCCATGACAGTACGCTTAAATTGTCGTCACCCATTGCATAAGTATTTCTATTGTGTCTTCTTCTGCTAACAACTCTCTTCCATGCCTAACTAACTCATTGACTTTTTCTTCCCATTGACCTTCTCCCAATATGACGGCGATGATCTTACACACCACTTTCCTTAGCAATCCACGTATGCCCTGATTCCTCTGCTCTGCAGTGCTGTCACGCTCTTTCCTAATTTCCATGCCAGCATCCTCTTGTCTGTTACTTTCCACTAGTACCACGTCTTTCTTTGATTGTTCGCTAACCCCGTCAGCACCCATTGTCGTCTTCGGGCTTATAATCTTCCTTTCTGCTCCCGAGATTACCGAGCTATAGGATTGTTTTTCTCCTTGGTCAGTTCTTCGTCCCGCCTCTATTGGCGCAGGTTTGGCCTTTTGGTGAACCGGAATCTCCTTAGCTCGTTCGCTTCTTCGTACCTGAGCCTGCCCAATACCCATCACCTTACGATAACTTTCGCATGTTGTGTCTGCTGCATTATGTTCTCTGCTGCAGTTCGCACATTTGGGTGTAACTCCCTGTTTCCTTCTAATACAATCCTGGAAGCGGTGGTCCTCTCCGCAATGACCGCATCGTTGTTTGGCGGTGCAAACTGTGCTCAGATGTCCAAAACGTTGGCATCTGTAGCATCGAACTGGTTTTGGTTGAAAAGGGATGACCGATACTTTAAAGTATCCTACCTCGATATGGGGGGGAAGAAATTCCCCTTCGAACATTAAGTGATACGAGTTATTTTGCACTTTCTCTTTAACCCCCTTTTCGTTTTCGAGGACACTGAATAACGGTCTTACGGCATACAACCCCCTAATTTTCTGACTAAGTATTTCTTCTTTACTCGTACCCCACAGTCTTATTATACCGTGTTGTAGAACTACCGGCTTTGCCATTCGCATGGCCACTTTCCACCGTCCAATGCTTTCTATTTTTAACAGCTTGGAAATTATTTTTTCTTGACGCGTGAAAAATAAAATCTCTCCTCCTTTTGACAACTTAATCTCTGCTCCCTGTATCTCCATTTTCTGTATTATCTTTCCCACTTCGAAAGGACTGACCTTGCCGAAGTTTTCGCCTTCTACTCCCACAATTTTCGCAATAACAGGCCTTATCTCTTGACCCTGTTGTAGGTTGCCTTCCGCCTCGCCTTCCGTTGCCAGGCTCGATGTAGAAAAAAGTTCCGCCCTTGTAGATGTTCTCTTTTTCCCTAATACTGCACTCTCTACCCCCCCTTGCGGCCTTTCTCCTCCTCTCCCATGTTCCGCCCTTGGGGATGTACTCTTTCCCCCTATAACCGCACTTTCTGACTCAGCTTGAGGCCTATCTCCTCCACTCGCTTTATCTTCCCCTTCCTTCTGCTTCTTTTTGGGGGGCCTTCCTCTGCCTCTCTTTCCTTTAACTTCCATGAATCCCTTCTCGTCGTTTAACCTCTCCCCTCGTTTACCTTCCAACTTCTTTTTCGCAAAATCCACAAAAGCGTCATCCCTCACTTCCAAGTCAACTTCCACGTCATCACCGACTGCCCCCTCCATACCCCTTCTTTATTTTTCAGCAAAAACCAAAATAGTACTTCGAATTCGCAAGAACAACAACTAAATTGGACAAAACACCACTAGATACCACACAGAATACTAAATTAGACAAAACACCACTAGATACCACACAGAATACACCAATTGAACCACTACAGACTCCCCTGGCCGAAGCCACGGGCCTTTAATTACTTCTGTCCTCACTAGTTTTATGGAAACTGACACTACTGTCAATTTGCTTATATAAGTAAACTAAAGCACACGAAGAATCACTGTCACAACTTAAAGGTTGCTGAAAAAGGCGACTGAAGAACTTTCTTGTCTCCACTCAACGTCTGCACCTGTTGGTTGCTAGCCCGTGACTGGGTAATTTCTTAATTAATTCCTTACGGACTGAATTAATTTCATACGGACTGAATTAATTCATTACGGACTTTATTAATCCATTACGGACTGAATTAATTCCTTACGGACTGAATTAGTTCCTTACGGACTGAATTAATTCTATAGGATTGATTGAATTCCTTTCTTACTGAATAAATTCCTTACGGACTGAATGAATTCCTTACGGACTGAATTAATTTCATACGGACTGAATTAATACCTTACGAACTGAATTAATTTCATCCGGAATGAATTAATTCATTAAGCACTTAATTAATCCATTACGGACTGAGTTATTTCCTTACGTATTGAAGTTATTTCTTACGGACTGAATTAATTCCTTACGGACTGAATTAATACCTTACGGACTGAATTAAATCCTTACGGACTAAATTAATTCCTTACGGACTTAATTAATTCCTTACGGACTGAATTAATTCATTACGGACTGAATTAATTCCTTACGGACTGAATTAATTCCTTACGGACCTAATTAATTCCTTACGGACGGAATTAATTCTTTACGGACTTAATTAATTCCTTACGAACTTAATTAATTCCTTACGTACTTAATTAATTCCTTACGGTCTGAATTAATTCCGTACGGATTTAATTAATTCCTTACGGTCTGAATTAATTCCTTACGGACTGAATGAATTCATTATGGACTTAATTAATTCCGTAAGAAATGAATGAATTAATTACGGACTGAAATAATTCCTTACGGACTAAATTAATTCCTTACGAACTGAATTAATTCCTTACGGACTTAATTAATTCCTTACGGACTGAATTAATTCCTTACGGACTGTATTAATTCTTTACGGACTGAATTAGTACCTTACGGACTGAATTAATTCTTTAGGATTGATTGAATTCCTTTCTTACTGAATTAATTCCTTACGGACTGAATGAATTCCTTACGGACTGAATTAATTTCATACTCACTGAATTAATACCTTACGGACTGAATTAATTCCTTACGGACTGAATTAATTCCTTAATTCCTTAATTAATTCCTTACGGACTGAATTAATTTCATCCGGACTGAATTAATTCATTACGCACTTAATTAATCCATTACGGACTGAATTATTTCCTTACGTATTGAAGTTATTCCTTACGGACTTAATTAATTCCTTACGGACTGATTTAAATCCATACGGACTTAGTTAATTCCTTACGGACTTAATTAATTCTTTACGGACTGCATTAATTCATTATGGACTGAATTAATTCCTTACGAACTTAATTAATTCCTTACGAAATGAATTAATTAGTTACGGACTGAATTAATTTCTTACGGACTGAATCAATTCATTACAGACTTAATTTATCCATTACGGACTTAATTAATTCATTACGGACTTAATTAATTCCTTACGGACTGAACTAATTCCTTACGGACTGAATTAATTCCTTACGGAATGAATTATTTTCTTACGGACTGAATTAATTCTTTAGGATTGATTGAATTCCTTTCTTACTGAATTAATTCATTACGGACTTAATTAATCCATTACGGACTGAATTAATTCATTACGGACTTAATTAATCCATTACGGACTGAATTATTTCCTTACGTACTGAAGTTATTCCTTACGGACTGAATTAATTCGTTACGGACTGAATTAATTCCTTACGGACTGAATTAATTCCTTACGGACTGAATTAATTCCTTAATTCCTTAATTAATTCCTTACGGACTGAATTAATTTCATACGGACTGAATTAATTCATTACGGACATAATTAATTCCTTACGGACTGATTTAAATCCATACGGACTTAGTTAATTCCTTACGGACTTAATTAATTCTTTACGGACTGAATTAATTCATTATGGACTGAATTAATTCCTTACGAACTTAATTAATTCCTTACGAAATGAATTAATTAGTTACGGACTGAATTAATTTCTTACGGACTGAATCAATTCATTACAGACTTAATTTATCCATTACGGACTTAATTAATTCATTACGGACTTAATTAATTCCTTACGGACTGAACTAATTCCTTACGGACTGAATTAATTGCTTACGGAATGAATTATTTTCTTACGGACTGAATTAATTCTTTAGGATTGATAGAATTCCTTTCTTACTGAATTAATTCATTACGGAATTAATTAATCGATTACAGACTGAATTAATTCCTTACGTACTGAACTTATTCCTTACGGAATGAATTAATTCCTTACGGACTGAATTAACTCCTTACGGACTGAATTAATTCCTTACTGACTGAATTAATTCCTTACGGACTGAATTAATTCCTTACGGACTGAATTAATTCCTTACGGACTGAATTAATTCCTTACGGACTGAATAAATTCCTTACGAACTGAATTAATTCCGTACGGATTTTATTAATTCCTTACGGACTGAATTAATTCATTACGGACTTAATTAATCCATTACGGACTGAATTATTTCCTTACGTACTGAAGTTATTCCTTACGGACTGAATTAATTCCTTACGGACTGAGTTAACTCCTTACGGTCTGAATTAATTCCTTACGGACTGAATTAATACCTTACGTACTGAAATAATTCCTTACGGACTGAATTAATTCCTTACTAACTGAATTAATTCCTTACGGACTGAATTAATTCCTTAATTAATTCCTTACGGACTGAATTAGTTTCATACGGACTGAATTAATTCATTACGGACTTAATTAATCGATTACGGACTGAATTAATTCCTTACGTACTGAACTTATTCCTTACGGACTGAATTAATTCCTTAGTTAATTCCTTACTGACTGAATTAATTTCATACGGACTGAATTAATTCATTACGGACTTAATTAATCGATTACAGACTGAATTAATTCCTTACGTACTGAACTTATTCCTTACGGACTGAATTAATTCCTTACGGACTGAATTAACTCCTTACGGACTGAATTAATTCCTTACTGACTGAATTAATTCCTTACGGACTGAATTAATTCCTTACGGACTGAATTAATTCATTACGGACTTAATTAATCCATTACGGACTGAATTAATTCCTTACGGTCTGAATTAATTCATTACGTACTTAATTAATTCCTTACGGTCTGAATTAATTCCGTACGGATTTAATTAATTCCTTACGGACTGAATTAATTCCTTACGGACTGAATTAATTCATTATGGACTTAATTAATTCCGTAAGGAATGAATGAATTAATTACGGACTGGAATAATTCCTTACGGACTAAATTAATTCCTTACGAACTGAATTAATTCCTTACGGACTGAATTAATTCCTTACGGACTGATTTAATTCCTTACAGAAGGAATTATTTCCTTAAGGACTGAATTAATTCTTTAGGATTGATTGAATTCCTTTCTAACTGAAAAAATTCCTTACGGACTGAATTAATTCCTTAATTAATTCCTTACGGACTGAATTAATTTCATACGGACTGAATTAATTCATTACGGACTTAATTAATCCATTACGGACTGAATTAATTCCTTACGGACTTAATTAATTCCTTACGGACTGAATTAATTCCTTACGGACTGAATTAATTCCTTACGGACTGAATTAATTCCTTACGGACTTAGTTCCTTACGGACTGAATTAATTCTTTAGGATTGATTGAATTCCTTTCTTACTGAATTAATTCCTTACGGACTGAATGAATTCCTTACGGACTGAATTAATTTCATACGGACTGAATTAATACCTTACGGACTGAATTAAATCCTTACAGACTGAATTAATTCCTTATGGACTGAACTAATTCCTTAATTCCTTAATTAATTCCTTACGGACTGAATTAATTCATTACGCACTTAATTCTTCCATTACGGACTGAATTAATTCCTTAAGGACTGTATTAATTCCTTACGGACTGAATTAATACCTTACGGACTGAATTAAATCCTTACGGACTGAATTAATTCCTTACGGACTGAATTAATACCTTACGGACTGAATTAAATCCTTACAGACTGAATTAATTCCTTACGGACTGAATTAATTCCTAACGTACTGAACTTATTGCTTACGGACTGAATTAATTCCTTACGGACTGAATTAATTCCTTAATTAATTCCTTACGGACTGAATTAATTTCATACGGACTGAATTAATTCATTACGGACTTAATTAATCGATTACAGACTGAATTAATTCCTTACGTACTGAACTTATTCCTTACGGACTGAATTAATTCCTTACGGACTGAATTAACTCCTTACGTACTGAAATAATTCCTTACGGACTGAATTAATTCCTTACTAACTGAATTAATTCCTTACGGACTGAATTAATTCCTTAATTAATTCCTTACGGACTGAATTAGTTTCATACGGACTGAATTAATTCATTACGGACTTAATTAATCGATCACAGACTGAATTAATTCCTTACGTACTGAACTTATTCCTTACGGACTGAATTAATTCCTTAGTTAATTCCTTACTGACTGAATTAATTTCATACGGACTGAATTAATTCATTACGGACTTAATTAATCGATTACAGACTGAATTAATTCCTTACGTACTGAACTTATTCCTTACGGACTGAATTAATTCCTTACGGACTGAATTAACTCCTTACGGACTGAATTAATTCCTTACTGACTGAATTAATTCCTTACGGACTGAATTAATTCCTTACGGACTGAATTAATTCATTACGGACTTAATTAATCCATTACGGACTGAATTAATTCCTTACGGTCTGAATTAATTCATTACGTACTTAATTAATTCCTTACGGTCTGAATTAATTCCGTACGGATTTAATTAATTCCTTACGGACTGAATTAATTCCTTACGGACTGAATTAATTCATTATGGACTTAATTAATTCCGTAAGGAATGAATGAATTAATTACGGACTGGAATAATTCCTTACGGACTAAATTAATTCCTTACGAACTGAATTAATTCCTTACGGACTGAATTAATTCCTTACGGACTGAATTAATTCCTTACAGAAGGAATTATTTCCTTAAGGACTGAATTAATTCTTTAGGATTGATTGAATTCCCTTTCTAACTGAAAAAATTCCTTACGGACTGAATTAATTCCTTAATTAATTCCTTACGGACTGAATTAATTTCATACGGACTGAATTAATTCATTACGGACTTAATTAATCCATTACGGACTGAATTAATTCCTTACGGACTTAATTAATTCCTTACGGACTGAATTAATTCCTTACGGACTGAATTAATTCCTTACGGACTTAGTTACTTACGGACTGAATTAATTCTTTAGGATTGATTGAATTCCTTTCTTACTGAATTAATTCCTTACGGACTGAATGAATTCCTTACGGACTGAATTAATTTCATACGGACTGAATTAATACCTTACGGACTGAATTAAATCCTTACAGACTGAATTAATTCCTTATGGACTGAACTAATTCCTTAATTCCTTAATTAATTCCTTACGGACTGAATTAATTCATTACGCACTTAATTCTTCCATTACGGACTGAATTAATTCCTTAAGGACTGTATTAATTCCTTACGGACTGAATTAATACCTTACGGACTGAATTAAATCCTTACGGACTGAATTAATTCCTTACGGACTGAATTAATACCTTACGGACTGAATTAAATCCTTACAGACTGAATTAATTCCTTACGGACTGAATTAATTCCTAACGTACTGAACTTATTGCTTACGGACTGAATTAATTCCTTACGGACTGAATTAATTCCTTAATTAATTCCTTACGGACTGAATTAATTTCATACGGACTGAATTAATTCATTACGGACTTAATTAATCGATTACAGACTGAATTAATTCCTTACGTACTGAACTTATTCCTTACGGACTGAATTAATTCCTTACGGACTGAATTAACTCCTTACGTACTGAAATAATTCCTTACGGACTGAATTAATTCCTTACTAACTGAATTAATTCCTTACGGACTGAATTAATTCCTTAATTAATTCCTTACGGACTGAATTAGTTTCATACGGACTGAATTAATTCATTACGGACTTAATTAATCGATCACAGACTGAATTAATTCCTTACGTACTGAACTTATTCCTTACGGACTGAATTAATTCCTTACGGACTGAATTAACTCCTTACGGACTGAATTAATTCCTTACTGACTGAATTAATTCCTTACGTACTGAACTTATTGCTTACGGACTGAATTAATTCCTTACGGACTGAATTAATTCCTTAATTAATTCCTTACGGACTGAATTAATTTCATACGGACTGAATTAATTCATTACGGACTTAATTAATCGATTACAGACTGAATTAATTCCTTACGTACTGAACTTATTCCTTACGGACTGAATTAATTCCTTACGGACTGAGTTAACTCCTTACGGTCTGAATTAATTCCTTACGGACTGAATTAATACCTTACGTACTGAAATAATTCCTTACGGACTGAATTAATTCCTTACTAACTGAATTAATTCCTTACGGACTGAATTAATTCCTTAATTAATTCCTTACGGACTGAATTAGTTTCATACGGACTGAATTAATTCATTACGGACTTAATTAATCGATTACGGACTGAATTAATTCCTTACGTACTGAACTTATTCCTTACGGACTGAATTAATTCCTTAATTAATTCCTTACTGACTGAATTAATTTCATACGGACTGAATTAATTCATTACGGACTTAATTAATCGATTACAGACTGAATTAATTCCTTACGTACTGAACTTATTCCTTACGGACTGAATTAATTCCTTACGGACTGAATTAACTCCTTACGGACTGAATTAATTCCTTACTGACTGAATTAATTCCTTACGGACTGAATTAATTCCTTACGGACTGAATTAATTCATTACGGACTTAATTAATCCATTACGGACTGAATTAATTCCTTACGGACTTAATTAATTCCTTACGGACTGAATTAATTCCTTGCGGACTGAATTAATTCTTTAGGATTGATTGAATTCCTTTCTTACTGAATTAATTCCTTACGGACTGAATGAATTCCTTACGGACTGAATTAATTTCATACGGACTGAATTAATACCTTACGGACTGAATTAATTTCATCCGGACTGAATTAATTCATTAAGCACTTAATTAATCCATTACGGACTGAATAATTTCCTTACGTATTGAAGTTATTCCTTACGGACTGAATTAATACCTTACGGACTGAATTAAATCCTTACGGACTGAATTAATTCCTTACGGACTTAATTAATTCCTTACGGTCCGAATTAATTCATTACGGACTGAATTAATTCCTTACGGACTGAATTAATTCCTTACGGACCTAATTAATTCCTTACGGACGGAATTAATTCCTTACGAACCTAATTAATTCCTTACGTACTTAATTAATTCCTTACGGTCTGAATTAATTCCGTACGGATTTAATTAATTCCTTACGGACTGAATTAATTCCTTACGGACTGAATTAATTCATTATGGACTTAATTAATTCCGTAAGGAATGAATGAATTAATTACGGACTGGAATAATTCCTTAGGGACTAAATTAATTCCTTACGAACAGAATTAATTCCTTACGGACTGAATTAATTCCTTACGGACTGAATTAATTCCTTACAGAAGGAATTATTTCCTTAAGGACTGAATTAATTCTTTAGGATTGATTGAATTCCTTTCTAACTGAAAAAATTCCTTACGGACTGAATTAATTCCTTAATTAATTCCTTACGGACTGAATTAATTTCATACGGACTGAATTAATTCATTACGGACTGAATTAATACCTTACGGACTGAATTAAATCCTTACGGACTGAATTAATTCCTTACGGACTGAATTAATACCTTACGGACTGAACTTATTCCTTACGGACTGAATTAATTCCTTACGGACTGAGTTAACTCCTTACGGTCTGAATTAATTCCTTACGGACTGAATTAATACCTTACGTACTGAAATAATTCCTTACGGACTGAATTAATTCCTTACTAACTGAATTAATTCCTTACGGACTGAATTAATTCCTTAATTAATTCCTTACGGACTGAATTAGTTTCATACGGACTGAATTAATTCATTACGGACTTAATTAATCGATTACGGACTGAATTAATTCCTTACGTACTGAACTTATTCCTTACGGACTGAATTAATTCCTTAATTAATTCCTTACTGACTGAATTAATTTCATACGGACTGAATTAATTCATTACGGACTTAATTAATCGATTACAGACTGAATTAATTCCTTACGTACTGAACTTATTCCTTACGGACTGAATTAATTCCTTACGGACTGAATTAACTCCTTACGGACTGAATTAATTCCTTACTGACTGAATTAATTCCTTACGGACTGAATTAATTCCTTACGGACTGAATTAATTCATTACGGACTTAATTAATCCATTACGGACTGAATTAATTCCTTACGGACTTAATTAATTCCTTACGGACTGAATTAATTCCTTGCGGACTGAATTAATTCTTTAGGATTGATTGAATTCCTTTCTTACTGAATTAATTCCTTACGGACTGAATGAATTCCTTACGGACTGAATTAATTTCATACGGACTGAATTAATACCTTACGGACTGAATTAATTTCATCCGGACTGAATTAATTCATTAAGCACTTAATTAATCCATTACGGACTGAATAATTTCCTTACGTATTGAAGTTATTCCTTACGGACTGAATTAATACCTTACGGACTGAATTAAATCCTTACGGACTGAATTAATTCCTTACGGACTTAATTAATTCCTTACGGTCCGAATTAATTCATTACGGACTGAATTAATTCCTTACGGACTGAATTAATTCCTTACGGACCTAATTAATTCCTTACGGACGGAATTAATTCCTTACGAACCTAATTAATTCCTTACGTACTTAATTAATTCCTTACGGTCTGAATTAATTCCGTACGGATTTAATTAATTCCTTACGGACTGAATTAATTCCTTACGGACTGAATTAATTCATTATGGACTTAATTAATTCCGTAAGGAATGAATGAATTAATTACGGACTGGAATAATTCCTTAGGGACTAAATTAATTCCTTACGAACAGAATTAATTCCTTACGGACTGAATTAATTCCTTACGGACTGAATTAATTCCTTACAGAAGGAATTATTTCCTTAAGGACTGAATTAATTCTTTAGGATTGATTGAATTCCTTTCTAACTGAAAAAATTCCTTACGGACTGAATTAATTCCTTAATTAATTCCTTACGGACTGAATTAATTTCATACGGACTGAATTAATTCATTACGGACTGAATTAATACCTTACGGACTGAATTAAATCCTTACGGACTGAATTAATTCCTTACGGACTGAATTAATACCTTACGGACTGAATTAAATCCTTACAGACTGAATTAATTCCTTACGGACTGAATTAATTCCTTACGTACTGAACTTATTGCTTACGGACTGAATTAATTCCTTACGGACTGAATTAATTCCTTAATTAATTCCTTACGGACTGAATTAATTTCATACGGACTGAATTAATTCATTTCGGACTTAATTAATCGATTACAGACTGAATTAATTCCTTACGTACTGAACTTATTCCTTTCGGACTGAATTAATTCCTTACGGACTGAATTAACTCCTTACGGTCTGAATTAATTCCTTACGGACTGAATTAATACCTTACGTACTGAAATAATTCCTTACGGACTGAATTAATTCCTTACTAACTGAATTAATTCCTTACGGACTGAATTAATTCCTTAATTAATTCCTTACGGACTGAATTAGTTTCATACGGACTGAATTAATTCATTACGGACTTAATTAATCGATTACAGACTGAATTAATTCCTTACGTACTGAACTTATTCCTTACGGACTGAATTAATTCCTTACGGACTGAATTAACTCCTTACGGACTGAATTAATTCCTTACTGACTGAATTAATTCCTTACGGACTGAATTAATTCCTTACGGACTGAATTAATTCCTTACGGACTGAATTAATTCCTTACGGACTTAATTAATTCCTTACGGACTGAATAAATTCCTTAACTGAATTAATTCCTTATGGACTGAATTAATTCCTTACTGACTGAATTAATTCCTTACGAACTGAATTAATTCCTTACGGACTGAATTAATTCCTTACGGACTTAATTAATTCCTTACGGTCTGAATTAATTCCGTACGGATTTTATTAATTCCTTACGGACTGAATTACTTCCTTACGGACTGAATTAATTAATTACAGACTTAACTAAATCCTTACAGACTGAATGAATTCCTTATGGACTGAATTAATTAATTACGGACTTAATTAATCGTTTACGGACTGAATTAATTCCTTACGGACTGAATAAATTCCTTACTGACTGAATTAATTCCTTACGGACTGAATTAATTCCTTACGGACTGAATTAATTCCTTACGGACTGAATTAATTCCTCAATTCCTTAATTAATTCCTTACGGACTGAATTAATTTCATCCGGACTGAAGTAATTCATTACGCACTTAATTAATCCATTACGGACTGAATTATTTCCTTACGTATTGAAGTTATTCCTTACGGACTGAATTAATTCCTTACGGACTGAATTAATTCCTTACGGACTGAATTAATTCTTTACGGACTGAATTAATACCTTACGGACTGAATTAAATCCTTACGGACTGAATTAATTCCTTACGGACTTAATTAATTCCTTACGGACTGAATTAATTCATTACGGACTGAATTAATTCCTTACGGACTGAATTAATTCCTTACGGACCTAATTAATTCCTTACGGACGGAATTAATTCTTTACGGACTTAATTAATTCCTTACGAACTTAATTAATTCCTTACGTACTTAATTAATTCCGTACGGATTTAATTAATTCCTTACGGACTGAATTAATTCCTTACGGACTGAATTAATTCATTACGGACTGAATTTATTCCTTACGGACTGAACTATTTCCTTACGGACTGAATTAATTCTTTAGGATTGATAGAATTCCTTTCTTACTGAAAAAATTCCTTACGGACTGAATTAATTTCTTAATTAATTCCTTACGGACTGAATTAATTTCATACGGACTGAATTAATTCATTACGGACTGTATTAATCCATTACGGACTGAATTAATTCCTTACGGAATTAATTAATTCCTTACGGACTGAATTAATTCCTTACGGACTGAATTAATTCCTTACGGACTGAATTAGTTCCTTACGGACTGAATTAATTCTTTAGGATTGATTGAATTCCTTTCTTACTGAATTAATTCCTTACGGACTGAATTAATTTCATACGGACTGAATTAATACCTTACGGACTGAATTAATTTCATCCGGACTGAATTAATTCATTAAGCACTTAATTAATCCATTACGGACTGAATTATTTCCTTACGTATTGAAGTTATTCCTTACGGACTGAATTAATACCTTACGGACTGAATTAAATCCTTACGGACTGAATTAATTCCTTACGGACTTAATTAATTCCTTACGGTCTGAATTAATTCATTACGGACTGAATTAATTCCTTACGGACTGAATTAATTCCTTACGGACCTAATTAATTCCTTACGGACGGAATTAATTCCTTACGAACTTAATTAATTCCTTACGTACTTAATTAATTCCTTACGGTCTGAATTAATTCCGTACGGATTTAATTAATTCCTTACGGACTGAATTAATTCCTTACGGAATGAATTAATTCATTATGGACTTAATTAATTCCGTAAGGAATGAATGAATTAATTACGGACTGGAATAATTCCTTACGGACTAAATTAATTCCTTACGAACTGAATTAATTCCTTACGGACTGAATTAATTCCTTACGGACTGAATTAATTCCTTACAGAAGGAATTATTTCCTTAAGGACTGAATTAATTCTTTAGGATTGATTGAATTCCTTTCTAACTGAAAAAATTCCTTACGGACTGAATTAATTCCTTAATTAATTCCTTACGGACTGAATTAATTTCATACGGACTGAATTAATTCATTACGGACTTAATTAATCGATTACAGACTGAATTACTTCCTTACGTACCTAACTTATTCCTTACGGACTGAATTAATTCCTTACGGACTGAATTAACTCCTTACGGACTGAATTAATTCCTTACGGACTGAATTAATACCTTACGGACTGAATTAATTCCTTACGGACTGAATTAATTCCTTACTGACTGAATTAATTCCTTACGGACTAAATTAATTCCTTACGAACTGAATTAATTCCTTACGGACTGAATTAATTCCTTACGGACTGAATTAATTCCTTACAGAAGGAATTATTTCCTTAAGGACTGAATTAATTCTTTATGATTGATTGAATTCCTTTCTAACTGAAAAAATTCCTTACGGACTGAATTAATTCCTTAATTAATTCCTTACGGACTGAATTAATTTCATACGGACTGAATTAATTCATTACGGACTTAATTAATCCATTACGGACTGAATTAATTCCTTACGGACTTAATTAATTCCTTACGGACTGAATTAATTCCTTACGGACTGAATTAATTCCTTACGGACTGAATTAGTTCCTTACGGACTGAATTAATTCTTTAGGATTGATTGAATTCCTTTCTTACTGAATTAATTCCTTACGGACTGAATGAATTCCTTACGGACTGAATTAATTTCATACGGACTGAATTAATACCTTACGGACTGAATTAAATCCTTACGGACTGAATTAATACCTTACGGACTGAATTAAATCCTTACAGACTGAATTAATTCCTTACGGACTGAACTAATTCCTTAATTCCTTAATTAATTCCTTACGGACTGAATTAATTTCATCCGGACTGAATTAATTCATTACGCACTTAATTCTTCCATTACGGACTGAATTAATTCCTTAAGGACTGTATTAATTCCTTACGGACTGAATTAATACCTTACGGACTGAATTAAATCCTTACGGACTGAATTAATTCCTTACGGACTGAATTAATACCTTACGGACTGAATTAAATCCTTACAGACTGAATTAATTCCTTACGGACTGAATTAATTCCTTACGTACTGAACTTATTGCTTACGGACTGAATTAATTCCTTACGGACTGAATTAATTCCTTAATTAATTCCTTACGGACTGAATTAATTTCATACGGACTGAATTAATTCATTACGGACTTAATTAATCGATTACAGACTGAATTAATTCCTTACGTACTGAACTTATTCCTTACGGACTGAATTAATTCCTTACGGACTGAATTAATACCTTACGTACTGAAATAATTCCTTACGGACTGAATTAATTCCTTACTAACTGAATTAATTCCTTACGGACTGAATTAATTCCTTAATTAATTCCTTACGGACTGAATTAGTTTCATACGGACTGAATTAATTCATTACGGACTTAATTAATCGATTACAGACTGAATTAATTCCTTACGTACTGAACTTATTCCTTACGGACTGAATTAATTCCTTACGGACTGAATTAACTCCTTACGGACTGAATTAATTCCTTACTGACTGAATTAATTCCTTACGGACTGAATTAATTCCTTACGGACTGAATTAATTCCTTACGGACTGAATTAATTCCTTACGGACTTAATTAATTCCTTACGGACTGAATAAATTCCTTACGAACTGAATTAATTCCGTACGGATTTTATTAATTTCTTACGGACTGAATTAATTCATTACGGACTTAATTAATCCATTACGGACTGAATTATTCCCTTACGTACTGAAGTTATTCCTTACGGACTGAATTAATTCCTTACGGACTGAATTAATTCCTTACGGACTGAATTAATTCCTCAATTCCTTAATTAAATCCTTACAGACTGAATGAATTCCTTATGGACTGAATTAATTCCTTACTTACTTAATTAATCGTTTACGGACTGAATTAATTCCTTACGGACTGAATTAATTCCTTACTGACTGAATTAATTCCTTACGGACTGAATTAATTCCTTACGGACTGAATAAATTCCTTACGGACTGAATTAATTCCTCAATTCCTTAATTAATTCCTTACGGACTGAATTAATTTCATCCGGACTGAATTAATTCATTACGCACTTAATTAATCCATTACGGACTGAATTATTTCCTTACGTATTGAAGTTATTCCTTACGGACTGAATTAATTCCTTACGGACTGAATTAATTCCTTACGGACTGAATTAATTCTTTACGGACTGAATTAATACCTTACGGACTGAATTAAATCCTTACGGACTGAATTAATTCCTTCCGGACTTAATTAATTCCTTACGGACTGAATTAATTCCTTACGGACTTAATTAATTCCTTACGGTCTGAATTAATTCCGTACGGATTTTATTAATTCCTTACGGACTGAATTACTTCCTTACGGACTGAATAAATTAATTACAGACTTAATTAAATCCTTACAGACTGAATGAATTCCTTATGGACTGAATTAATTCCTTACGGACTTAATTAATCGTTTACGGACTGAATTAATTCCTTACGGACTGAATTAATTCCTTACTGACTGAATTAATTCCTTACGGACTGAATTAATTCCTTACGGACTGAATTAATTCCTTACGGACTGAATTAATTCCTCAATTCCTTAATTAATTCCTTACGGACTGAATTAATTTCATCCGGACTGAATTAATTCATTACGCACTTAATTAATCCATTACGGACTGAATTATTTCCTTACGTATTGAAGTTATTCCTTACGGACTGAATTAATTCCTTACGGACTGAATTAATTCCTTACGGACTGAATTAATTCTTTACGGACTGAATTAATACCTTACGGACTGAATTAAATCCTTACGGACTGAATTAATTCCTTACGGACTTAATTAATTCCTTACGGACTGAATTAATTCATTACGGACTGAATTAATTCCTTACGGACTGAATTAATTCCTTACGGACCTAATTAATTCCTTACGGACGGAATTAATTCTTTACGGACTTAATTAATTCCTTACGAACTTAATTAATTCCTTACGTACTTAATTTATTCCGTACGGATTTAATTAATTCCTTACGGACTGAATTAATTCCTTACGGACTGAATTAATTCATTACGGATTTTATTAATTCCTTACGGACTGAATTACTTCCTTACGGACTGAATTAATTAATTACAGACTTAATTAAATCCTTACAGACTGAATGAATTCCTTATGGACTGAATTAATTCCTTACGGACTTAATTAATCGTTTACGGACTGAATTAATTCCTTACGGACTGAATTAATTCCTTACTGACTGAATTAATTCCTTACGGACTGAATTAATTCCTTACGGACTGAATTAATTCCTTACGGACTGAATTAATTCCTCAATTCCTTAATTAATTCCTTACGGACTGAATTAATTTCATCCGGACTGAATTAATTCATTACGCACTTAATTAATCCATTACGGACTGAATTATTTCCTTACGTATTGAAGTTATTCCTTACGGACTGAATTAATTCCTTACGGACTGAATTAATTCCTTACGGACTGAATTAATTCTTTACGGACTGAATTAATACCTTACGGACTGAATTAAATCCTTACGGACTGAATTAATTCCTTCCGGACTTAATTAATTCCTTACGGACTGAATTAATTCCTTACGGACTTAATTAATTCCTTACGGACTGAATTAATTCCTTACGGACCTAATTAATTCCTTACGGACGGAATTAATTCTTTACGGACTTAATTAATTCCTTACGAACTTAATTAATTCCTTACGTACTTAATTAATTCCGTACGGATTTAATTAATTCCTTACGGACTGAATTAATTCCTTACGGACTGAATTAATTCATTACGGACTGAATTTATTCCTTACGGACTGAACTATTTCCTTACGGACTGAATTAATTCTTTAGGATTGATAGAATTCCTTTCTTACTGAAAAAATTCCTTACGGACAGAATTAATTTCTTAATTAATTCCTTACGGACTGAATTAATTTCATACGGACTGAATTAATTCATTACGGACTGTATTAATCCATTACGGACTGAAATAATTCCTTACGGAATTAATTAATTCCTTACGGACTGAATTAATTCCTTACGGACTGAATTAATTCCTTACGGACTGAATTAGTTCCTTACGGACTGAATTAATTCTTTAGGATTGATTGAATTCCTTTCTTACTGAATTAATTCCTTACGGACTGAATGAATTCCTTACGGACTGAATTAATTTCATACGGACTGAATTAATACCTTACGGACTGAATTAATTTCATCCGGACTGAATTAATTCATTAAGCACTTAATTAATCCATTACGGACTGAATTATTTCCTTACGTATTGAAGTTATTCCTTACGGACTGAATTAATACCTTACGGACTGAATTAAATCCTTACGGACTGAATTAATTCCTTACGGACTTAATTAATTCCTTACGGTCTGAATTAATTCATTACGGACTGAATTAATTCCTTACGGACTGAATTAATTCCTTACGGACCTAATTAATTCCTTACGGACGGAATTAATTCCTTACGAACTTAATTAATTCCTTACGTACTTAATTTATTCCTTACGGTCTGAATTAATTCCGTACGGATTTAATTAATTCCTTACGGACTGAATTAATTCCTTACGGACTGAATTAATTCATTATGGACTTAATTAATTCCGTAAGGAATGAATGAATTAATTACGGACTGGAATAATTCCTTACGGACTAAATTAATTCCTTACGAACTGAATTAATTCCTTACGGACTGAATTAATTCCTTACGGACTGAATTAATTCCTTACAGAAGGAATTATTTCCTTAAGGACTGAATTAATTCTTTAGGATTGATTGAATTCCTTTCTAACTGAAAAAATTCCTTACGGACTGAATTAATTCCTTAATTAATTCCTTACGGACTGAATTAATTTCATACGGACTGAATTAATTCATTACGGACTTAATTAATCGATTACAGACTGAATTAATTCCTTACGTACCTAACTTATTCCTTACGGACTGAATTAATTCCTTACGGACTGAATTAACTCCTTACGGACTGAATTAATTCCTTACGGACTGAATTAATACCTTACGGACTGAATTAATTCCTTACGGACTGAATTAATTCCTTACTGACTGAATTAATTCCTTACGGACTGAATTAATTCCTTACGGACTGAATTAATTCCTTACGGACTGAATTAATTCCTTTCGGACTGAATTAATTCCTTACGGACTGAATTAATTCCTTACGGACTTAATTAATTCCTTACGTACTTAATTAATTCCTTACGGTCTGAATTAATTCCGTACGGATTTTATTAATTCCTTACGGACTGAATTAATTCCTTACGAACTGAATTATTTCCTTACGGACTGAATTAATTCCTTACGGACTGAATTATATCCTTACGGACTGAATTACTTCCTTACGGACTGAATTAATTAATTACAGACTTAATTAAATCCTTACAGACTGAATGAATTCCTTATGGACTGAATTAATTCCTTACGGACTTAATTAATCGTTTACGGACTGAATTAATTCCTTACGGACTGAATTAATTCCTTACTGACTGAATTAATTTTTTACGGACTGAATTAATTCCTTACGCACTGAATTAATTCCTTACGGACTGAATTAATTCCTCAATTCCTTAATTAATTCCTTACGGACTGAATTAATTTCATCCGGACTGAATTAATTCATTACTGACTGAATTAATTCCTTACTGACTGAATTAATTCCTTACTGACTGAATTAATTCCTTACGGACTGAATTAATTCCTTACGGACTGAATTAATTCCTTACGGTCTGAATTAATTCCGTACGGATTTTATTTCCTTACGGACTGAATTAATTCATTACGGACTTAATTAATCCATTACGGACTGAATTATTTCCTTACGTACTGAAGTTATTCCTTACGGACTGAATTGATTCATTACGGACTTAATTAAATCCTTACAGACTAAATTAATTCCTTATGGACTTAATTAATTCCGTAAGGAATGAATGAATTAATTACGGACTGAAATAATTCCTTACGGACTGAATTAATTCATTACGTACTGAACTTATTCCTTACGGACTGAATTAATTCCCTACGGACTGAATTAATTCCTTACGGACTGAATTAAATCCTTACGGACTGAAATATTTCCTTACGGACTGAATTAATTCTTTAGGATTGATTGAATTCGTTTCTTACTGAATTAATTCCTTACGGACTGAAATAATTCCTTACTGACTGAATTAATTCCTTACGGACTGAATTAATTCCTTACGGACTGAATTAATTCCTTACTGACTGAATTAATTCCTTACTGACTGAATTAATTCCTTACTGACTGAATTAATTCCTTACGGACTGAATTAGTTCCTTACGGTCTGAATTAATTCCGTACGGATTTTATTAATTCCTTACGGACTGAATTAATTCATTACGGACTTAATTAATCCATTACTAACTGAATTAATTCATTACGGACTGAATTAATTCCTTACGTACTGAACTTGTTCCTTACGGACTGAATTAATTCCCTACGGACTGAATTAATTCCTTACGGACTGAATTAATTCCTTACGGACTGAAATATTTCCTTACGGACTGAATTAATTCTTTAGGATTGATTGAATTCGTTTCTTACTGAATTAATTCCTTACGGACTGAAATAATTCCTTACTGACTGAATTAATTCCTTACGGATTTTATTAATTCTTTACGGACTGAATTAATTCATTACGGACTTAATTAATCCATTACGGACTGAATTAATTAATTACGGACTGAATTAATTCCTTACGGACTGAATTAATTCCTTACGGATTGAATTAATACCTTACGGACTGAATTAAATCCTTAAGGACTGAATTAATTCCTTACGGACTGAATTAATTCCATACGGACTGAATTAATTCCTTACGGACTGAATTTATTCCTTACTGACTGAATTAATTCCTTACTGACTGAATTAATTCCTTACGGATTTTATTAATTCTTTACGGACTGAATTAATTAATTACGGACTTAATTAATCCATTACGGACTGAATTAATTCCTTACGGACTGAATTAATTCCTTACGGACTGAATTAATTCCTTACGGACTGAATTAATACCTTACGGACTGAATTAAATCCTTAAGGACTGAATTAATTCCTTACGGACTGAATTAATTCCTTACGGACTGAATTAATTCCTTAATTAATTCCTTACGGACTGAATTAATTTCATACGGACTGAATTAATTCCTTACGTACTGAACTTATTCCTTACGGACTGAATTAATTCCTTACGGACTGAATTAATTCCTTACGGACCGAATTAATTCCTTACGGACTGAATTAATTCCCTACGGACTGAATTAATTCCTTACGGACTGAATTAAATCCTTACGGACTGAAATATTTCCTTACGGACTGAATTAATTCTTTAGGATTGATTGAATTCGTTTCTTACTGAATTAATTCCTTACGGACTGAATTAATTCCTTACTGACTGAATTAATTCCTTACTGACTGAATTAATTCCTTACTGACTGAATTAATTCCTTACGGACTGAATTAATTCCTTACGGACTGAATTAATTCCTTACGGTCTGAATTAATTCCGTACGGATTTTATTAATTCCTTACGGACTGAATTAATTCATTACGGACTTAATTAATCCATTACGGACTGAATTATTTCCTTACGTACTGAAGTTATTCCTTACGGACTGAATTGATTCATTACGGACTGAATTACTTCCTTACTGACTGAATTAATTCCTTATGGACTTAATTAATTCCGTAAGGAATGAATGAATTAATTACGGACTGAAATAATTCCTTACGGACTGAATTAATTCATTACGGACTGAATTAATTCCTTACGTACTGAACTTATTCCTTACGGACTGAATTAATTCCCTACGGACTGAATTAATTCCTTACGGACTGAATTAATTCCTTACGGACTGAATTAATTCCTTACGGACTGAATTAATTCATTACGGACTGAATTTATTCCTTACGGACTGAACTATTTCCTTACGGACTGAATTAATTCTTTAGGATTGATAGAATTCCTTTCTTACTGAAAAAATTCCTTACGGACAGAATTAATTTCTTAATTAATTCCTTACGGACTGAATTAATTTCATACGGACTGAATTAATTCATTACGGACTGTATTAATCCATTACGGACTGAATTAATTCCTTACGGAATTAATTAATTCCTTACGGACTGAATTAATTCCTTACGGACTGAATTAATTCCTTACGGACTGAATTAGTTCCTTACGGACTGAATTAATTCTTTAGGATTGATTGAATTCCTTTCTTACTGAATTAATTCCTTACGGACTGAATGAATTCCTTACGGACTGAATTAATTTCATACGGACTGAATTAATACCTTACGGACTGAATTAATTCCTTACGGACTGAATTAATTCCTTACGGACTTAATTAATTCCTTACGGTCTGAATTAATTCATTACGGACTGAATTAATTCCTTACGGACAGAATTAATTCCTTACGGACCTAATTAATTCCTTACGGACGGAATTAATTCCTTACGAACTTAATTAATTCCTTACGTACTTAATTAATTCCTTACGGTCTGAATTAATTCCGTACGGATTTAATTAATTCCTTACGGACTGAATTAATTCCTTACGGACTAAATTAATTCCTTACGAACTGAATTAATTCCTTACGGACTGAATTAATTCCTTACGGACTGAATTAATTCCTTACAGAAGGAATTATTTCCTTAAGGACTGAATTAATTCTTTAGGATTGATTGAATTCCTTTCTAACTGAAAAAATTCCTTACGGACTGAATTAATTCCTTAATTAATTCCTTACGGACTGAATTAATTTCATACGGACTGAATTAATTCATTACGGACTTAATTAATCGATTACAGACTGAATTAATTCCTTACGTACCTAACTTATTCCTTACGGACTGAATTAATTCCTTACGGACTGAATTAACTCCTTACGGACTGAATTAATTCCTTACGGACTGAATTAATACCTTACGGACTGAATTAATTCCTTACGGACTGAATTAATTCCTTACTGACTGAATTAATTCCTTACGGACTGAATTAATTCCTTACGGACTGAATTAATTCCTTACGGACTGAATTAATTCCTTTCGGACTGAATTAATTCCTTACGGACTGAATTAATTCCTTACGGACTTAATTAATTCCTTACGTACTTAATTAATTCCTTACGGTCTGAATTAATTCCGTACGGATTTTATTAATTCCTTACGGACTGAATTAATTCCTTACGAACTGAATTATTTCCTTACGGACTGAATTAATTCCTTACGGACTGAATTATATCCTTACGGACTGAATTACTTCCTTACGGACTGAATTAATTAATTACAGACTTAATTAAATCCTTACAGACTGAATGAATTCCTTATGGACTGAATTAATTCCTTACGGACTTAATTAATCGTTTACGGACTGAATTAATTCCTTACGGACTGAATTAATTCCTTACTGACTGAATTAATTCCTTACGGACTGAATTAATTCCTTACGCACTGAATTATTTCCTTACGGACTGAATTAATTCCTTACGGACTGAATTATATCCTTACGGACTGAATTACTTCCTTACGGACTGAATTAATTAATTACAGACTTAATTAAATCCTTACAGACTGAATGAATTCCTTATGGACTGAATTAATTCCTTACGGACTTAATTAATCGTTTACGGACTGAATTAATTCCTTACGGACTGAATTAATTCCTTACTGACTGAATTAATTCCTTACGGACTGAATTAATTCATTACGGACTTAATTAATCCATTACGGACTGAATTATTTCCTTACGTACTGAAGTTATTCCTTACGGACTGAATTGATTCATTACGGACTTAATTAAATCCTTACAGACTAAATTAATTCCTTATGGACTTAATTAATTCCGTAAGGAATGAATGAATTAATTACGGACTGAAATAATTCCTTACGGACTGAATTAATTCATTACGTACTGAACTTATTCCTTACGGACTGAATTAATTCCCTACGGACTGAATTAATTCCTTACGGACTGAATTAAATCCTTACGGACTGAAATATTTCCTTACGGACTGAATTAATTCTTTAGGATTGATTGAATTCGTTTCTTACTGAATTAATTCCTTACGGACTGAAATAATTCCTTACTGACTGAATTAATTCCTTACGGACTGAATTAATTCCTTACGGACTGAATTAATTCCTTACTGACTGAATTAATTCCTTACTGACTGAATTAATTCCTTACGGACTGAATTAATTCCTTACGGACTGAATTAGTTCCTTACGGTCTGAATTAATTCCGTACGGATTTTATTAATTCCTTACGGACTGAATTAATTCATTACGGACTTAATTAATCCATTACTAACTGAATTAATTCATTACGGACTGAATTAATTCCTTACGTACTGAACTTGTTCCTTACGGACTGAATTAATTCCCTACGGACTGAATTAATTCCTTACGGACTGAATTAATTCCTTACGGACTGAAATATTTCCTTACGGACTGAATTAATTCTTTAGGATTGATTGAATTCGTTTCTTACTGAATTAATTCCTTACGGACTGAAATAATTCCTTACTGACTGAATTAATTCCTTACGGATTTTATTAATTCTTTACGGACTGAATTAATTCATTACGGACTTAATTAATCCATTACGGACTGAATTAATTAATTACGGACTGAATTAATTCCTTACGGACTGAATTAATTCCTTACGGATTGAATTAATACCTTACGGACTGAATTAAATCCTTAAGGACTGAATTAATTCCTTACGGACTGAATTAATTCCTTACGGACTGAATTAATTCCTTACGGACTGAATTTATTCCTTACTGACTGAATTAATTCCTTACTGACTGAATTAATTCCTTACGGATTTTATTAATTCTTTACGGACTGAATTAATTCATTACGGACTTAATTAATCCATTACGGACTGAATTAATTCCTTACGGACTGAATTAATTCCTTACGGACTGAATTAATTCCTTACGGACTGAATTAATACCTTACGGACTGAATTAAATCCTTAAGGACTGAATTAATTCCTTACGGACTGAATTAATTCCTTACGGACTGAATTAATTCCTTAATTAATTCCTTACGGACTGAATTAATTTCATACGGACTGAATTAATTCCTTACGGACCGAATTAATTCCTTACGGACTGAATTAATTCCCTACGGACTGAATTAATTCCTTACGGACTGAATTAAATCCTTACGGACTGAAATATTTCCTTACGGACTGAATTAATTCTTTAGGATTGATTGAATTCGTTTCTTACTGAATTAATTCCTTACGGACTGAATTAATTCCTTACGGACTGAATTAATTCCTTACGGACTGAATTAATTCCTTACGGACTGAATTAATTCCTTACTGACTGAATTAATTCCTTACGGACTGAATTAATTCCTTACTGACTGAATTAATTCCTTACTGACTGAATTAATTCCTTAGGGACTGAAATAATTCCTTACGGACTGAATAAATTCCTTACGGTCTGAATTAATTCCTTACGGACTGAATGAATTCCTTACGGACTGAATTAATTTCATACGGACTGAACTAATTCATTACGGACTTAATTAATCCATTACGGACTGAATTAATTTATTACGGACTGAATTAATTCCTTACGTACTGAACTTATTCCTTACGGACTGAATTAATTCCCTCCGGACTGAATTAATTCCTTACGGACTGAATTAATTCCTTACGGACTGAAATATTTCCTTACGGACTGAATTAATTCTTTAGGATTGATTGAATTCGTTTCTTACTGAATTAATTCCTTACGGACTGAATTAATTCCTTACTGACTGAATTAATTCCTTACTGACTGAATTAATTCCTTACTGACTGAATTAATTCCTTACGGACTGAATTAATTCCTTACGGACTGAATTAATTCCTTACGGTCTGAATTAATTCCGTACGGATTTTATTAATTCCTTACGGACTGAATTAATTCATTACGGACTTAATTAATCCATTACGGACTGAATTATTTCCTTACGTACTGAAGTTATTCCTTACGGACTGAATTGATTCATTACGGACTGAATTACTTCCTTACTGACTGAATTAATTCCTTATGGACTTAATTAATTCCGTAAGGAATGAATGAATTAATTACGGACTGAAATAATTCCTTACGGACTGAATTAATTCATTACGGACTGAATTAATTCCTTACGTACTGAACTTATTCCTTACGGACTGAATTAATTCCCTACGGACTGAATTAATTCCTTACGGACTGAATTAATTCCTTACGGACTGAATTAATTCCTTACGGACTGAATTAATTCCTTACGGACTGAATTAATTCCTTACGGACTGAATTAATTCCTTACGGACTGAATTAATTCCTTACGGACTTAATTAATTCCTTACGGACTGAATTAATTCCTTACGGACTTAATTAATTCCTTACGGACTTAATTAATTCCTTTCTTACTGAATTAATTCCTTACGGACTGAATGAATTCCTTACGGACTGAATTAATTTCATACGGACTGAATTAATTCATTACGGACTTAATTAATCCATTACGGACTGAATTAATTCATTACGGACTGAATTAATTCCTTACTGACTGAATTAATTCCTTACTGACTGAATTAATTCCTTACGGACTGAATTAATTCCTTACGGACTGAATTAATTCCTTACGGTCTGAATTAATTCCGTACGGATTTTATTAATTCCTTACGGACTGAATTAATTCATTACGGACTTAATTAATCCATTACGGACTGAATTAATTCCTTACGGACTGAATTAATTCCTTACGGACTGAATTAATACCTTACGGACTGAATTAAATCCTTTAGGACTGAATTAATTCCTTACGGACTGAATTAATTCCTTACGGACTGAATTAATTCCTTAATTAATTCCTTACGGACTGAATTAATTTCATACGGACTGAATTAATTCCTTACGTACTGAACTTATTCCTTACGGACTGAATTAATTCCTTACGGACTGAATTGATTCCTTACGGACTGAATTAATTCCTTACGGACTGAATTAATACCTTATGGACTGAATTAATACCTTACGGACTGAATTAATTCCTTACGGACTGAATTAATTCCTTACGGACTGAATTAATCCATTACGGACTGAATTATTTCCTTACGTACTGAAGTTATTCCTTACGGACTGAATTGATTCATTATGGACTTAATTAAATCCTTACAGACTAAATTAATTCCTTATGGACTTAATTAATTCCGTAAGGAATGAATGAATTAATTACGGACTGAAATAATTCCTTACGGACTGAATTAATTCCTTACGGACTGAATTAATTCCTTACGGACTGAATTAATTCCTTACGGACTGAATTAATTCATTACGGACTTAATTAATCCATTACGGACTGAATTATTTCCTTACGTACTGAAGTTATTCCTTACGGACTGAATTGATTCATTATGGACTTAATTAAATCCTTACAGACTAAATTAATTCCTTATGGACTTAATTAATTCCGTAAGGAATGAATGAATTAATTACGGACTGAAATAATTCCTTACGGACTGAATTAATTCCTTACGGACTGAATTAATTCCTTACGGACTGAATTAATTCCTTACGGAATGAATTAATTCCTTACGAACTTAATTAATTCCTTACGGACTGAATTAATTCCTTACGGACTTAATTAATTCCTTACGGACTTAATTAATTCCTTTCTTACTGAATTAATTCCTTACGGACTGAATGAATTCCTTACGGACTGAATTAATTTCATACGGACTGAATTAATTCATTACGGACTTAATTAATCCATTACGGACTGAATTAATTCATTACGGACTGAAATAATTCCTTACGTACTGAACTTATTCCTTACGGACTGAATTAATTCCTTACGGACTGAATTAATTCCTTACGGACTGAATTAATTCCGTACGGATTTTATTAATTCCTTACGGACTGAATTAATTCATTACGGACTTAATTAATCCATTACGGACTGAATTAATTCCTTACGGACTGAATTAATTCCTTACGGACTGAATTAATACCTTACGGACTGAATTAAATCCTTTAGGACTGACTTAATTCCTTACGGACTGAATTAATACCTTACGGACTGAATTAAATCCTTTAGGACTGACTTAATTCCTTACGGACTGAATTAATTCCTTACGGACTGAATTAATTCCTTAATTAATTCCTTACGGACTGAATTAATTTCATACGGACTGAATTAATTCCTTACGTACTGAACTTATTCCTTACGGACTGAATTAATTCCTTACGGACTGAATTGATTCCTTACGGACTGAATTAATTCCTTACGGACTGAATTAATACCTTATGGACTGAATTAATACCTTACGGACTGAATTAATTCCTTACGGACTGAATTAATTCCTTACTGACTGAATTAATTCCTTACGGACTGAATTAATTCCTTACGGACTGAATTAATTCCTTACTGACTGAATTAATTCCTTACTGACTGAATTAATTCCTTACGGACTGAATTAATTCCTTACGGACTGAATTAATTCCTTACGGTCTGAATGAATTCCTTACGGACTGAATGAATTCCTTACGGACTGAATTAATTTCATACGGACTGAATTAATTCATTACGAACTTCATTAATCCATTACGGACTGAATTAATTCATTACGGACTGAATTAATTCCTTACGTACTGAACTTATTCCTTACGGACTGAATTAATTCCCTCCGGACTGAATTAATTCCTTACGGACTGAATTAATTCCTTACGGACTGAAATATTTCCTTACGGACTGAATTAATTCTTTAGGATTGATTGAATTCGTTTCTTACTGAATTAATTCCTTACGGACTGAAATAATTCCTTACTGACTGAATTAATTGATTACGGACTGAATTAATTCCTTACGGACTGAATTAATTCCTTACGGTCTGAATTAATTCCGTACGGATTTTATTAATTCCTTACGGACTGAATTAATTCATTACGGACTTAATTAATCCATTACGGACTGAATTATTTCCTTACGTACTGAAGTTATTCCTTACGGACTGAATTGATTCATTATGGACTTAATTAAATCCTTACAGACTAAATTAATTCCTTATGGACTTAATTAATTCCGTAAGGAATGAATGAATTAATTACGGACTGAAATAATTCCTTACGGACTGAATTAATTCCTTACGGACTGAATTAATTCCTTACGGACTGAATTAATTCCTTACGGACTGAATTAATTCCTTACGAACTTAATTAATTCCTTACGGACTGAATTAATTCCTTACGGACTTAATTAATTCCTTACGGACTTAATTAATTACTTTATTACTGAATTAATTCCTTACGGACTGAATGAATTCCTTACGGACTGAATTAATTTCATACGGACTGAATTAATTCATTACGGACTTAATTAATCCATTACGGACTGAATTAATTCATTACGGACTGAAATAATTCCTTACGTACTGAACTTATTCCTTACGGACTGAATTAATTCCTTACGGACTGAATTAATTCCTTACGGACTGAATTAATTCCTTACGGACAGAATTAATTCCTTAATTAATTCCTTACGGACTGAATTAATTTCATACGGACTGAATTAATTCATTACGGACTGAATTAATTCCTTACGGACTGAATTAATACCTTACGGACTGAATTAAATCCTTACGGACTGAATTAATTCCTTACGGACTGAATTAATTAATTACGGACTGAATTAATTCCTTAATTAATTCCTTACGGACTGAATTAAATAATTACGGACTGAATTAATTCCTTACGGACTTAATTAATCCATTACGGACTGAATTAATTCTTTAGGATTGATTGAATTCCTTTCTTACTGAATTAATTCCTTACGGACTGAAATATTTCCTTACGGACTGAATTAATTCCTTACGGACTGAATTAATTCCTTACGGACTGAATTAATTCCTTACGGACTGAATTAATTCCTTACGAACTTAATTAATTCCTTACGGACTGAATTAATTCCTTACGGACTTAATTAATTCCTTACGGACTTAATTAATTCCTTTCTTACTGAATTAATTCCTTACGGACTGAATGAATTCCTTACGGACTGAATTAATTTCATTCGGACTGAATTAATTCATTACGGACTTAATTAATCCATTACGGACTGAATTAATTCATTACGGACTGAAATAATTCCTTACGTACTGAACTTATTCCTTACGGACTGAATTAATTCCTTACGGACTGAATTAATTCCTTACGGACTGAATTAATTCCTTACGGACAGAATTAATTCCTTAATTAATTCCTTACGGACTGAATTAATTTCATACGGACTGAATTAATTCATTACGGACTGAATTAATTCCTTACGGACTGAATTAATACCTTACGGACTGAATTAAATCCTTACGGACTGAATTAATTCCTTACGGACTGAATTAATTAATTACGGACTGAATTAATTCCTTAATTAATTCCTTACGGACTGAATTAAATCCTTACGGACTGAATTAATTCCTTACGGACTTAATTAATCCATTACGGACTGAATTAATTCTTTAGGATTGATTGAATTCCTTTCTTACTGAATTAATTCCT
The DNA here is from genome assembly GCA_023053545.1 of Lepidurus packardi. Taxonomy (NCBI): domain Eukaryota; kingdom Metazoa; phylum Arthropoda; class Branchiopoda; order Notostraca; family Triopsidae; genus Lepidurus; species Lepidurus packardi. The sequence continues at coordinate 351,932 of JAKZAN010000039.1, forward strand.
TACGGACTGAAATATTTCCTTACGGACTGAATTAATTCCTTACGGACTGAATTAATTCCTTACGGACTGAATTAATTCCTTACGGACTGAATGAATTCCTTACGGACTGAATTAATTTCATACGGACTGAATTAATTCATTACGGACTTAATTAATCCATTACGGACTGAATTAATTCATTACGGACTGAAATAATTCCTTACGTACTGAACTTATTCCTTACGGACTGAATTAATTCCTTACGGACTGAATTAATTCCTTACGGACTGAATTAATTCCTTACGGACAGAATTAATTCCTTAATTAATTCCTTACGGACTGAATTAATTTCATACGGACTGAATTAATTCATTACGGACTGAATTAATTCCTTACGGACTGAATTAATACCTTACGGACTGAATTAAATCCTTACGGACTGAATTAATTCCTTACGGACTGAATTAATTAATTACGGACTGAATTAATTCCTTAATTAATTCCTTACGGACTGAATTAAATAATTACGGACTGAATTAATTCCTTACGGACTTAATTAATCCATTACGGACTGAATTAATTCTTTAGGATTGATTGAATTCCTTTCTTACTGAATTAATTCCTTACGGACTGAAATATTTCCTTACGGACTGAATTAATTCCTTACGGACTGAATTAATTCCTTACGGACTGAATTAATTCCTTACGGACTGAATTAATTCCTTACGAACTTAATTAATTCCTTACGGACTGAATTAATTCCTTACGGACTTAATTAATTCCTTACGGACTTAATTAATTCCTTTCTTACTGAATTAATTCCTTACGGACTGAATGAATTCCTTACGGACTGAATTAATTTCATTCGGACTGAATTAATTCATTACGGACTTAATTAATCCATTACGGACTGAATTAATTCATTACGGACTGAAATAATTCCTTACGTACTGAACTTATTCCTTACGGACTGAATTAATTCCTTACGGACTGAATTAATTCCTTACGGACTGAATTAATTCCTTACGGACAGAATTAATTCCTTAATTAATTCCTTACGGACTGAATTAATTTCATACGGACTGAATTAATTCATTACGGACTGAATTAATTCCTTACGGACTGAATTAATACCTTACGGACTGAATTAAATCCTTACGGACTGAATTAATTCCTTACGGACTGAATTAATTAATTACGGACTGAATTAATTCCTTAATTAATTCCTTACGGACTGAATTAAATCCTTACGGACTGAATTAATTCCTTACGGACTTAATTAATCCATTACGGACTGAATTAATTCTTTAGGATTGATTGAATTCCTTTCTTACTGAATTAATTCCTTACGGACTGAAATATTTCCTTACGGACTGAATTAATTCCTTACGGACTGAATTAATTCCTTACGGACTGAATTAATTCCTTACGGACTGAATTAATTCCTTGCGAACTTAATTAATTCTTTACGGACTGTACGTACTGAACTTATTCCTTACGGACTGAATTAATTCCTTACGGACTGAATTCCTTACGGACAGAATTAATTCCTTAATTAATTCCTTACGGACTGAATTAATTTCATACGGACTGATATAATTCATTACGGACTGAATTAATTCCTTACGGACTGAATTAATACCTTACGGACTGAATTAAATCCTTACGGACTAAATTAATTCCTTACAGACTGAATTAATTCCTTACGGACTGAATTAATTCCTTAATTAATTCCTTACGGACTGAATTAATTCCTTACGGACTTAATTAATCCGTTACGGACTGAATTAATTCATTACGGACTGAATTAATTCCTTACGGACTGAATTAATTCTTTAGGATTGATTGAATTCCTTTCTTACTGAATTAATTCCTTACGGACTGAAATATTTCCTTACGGACTGAATTAATTCCTTACGGACTGAATTAATTCCTTACGGACTGAATTAATTCCTTACGGACTGAATTAATACCTTACGGACTGAATTAAATCCTTAAGGACTGTATTAATTCCTTACGGACTGAATTAATTCCTTACGGACTGAATTAATTCCTTAATTAATTTCTTACGGACTGAATTAATTTCATACGGACTGAATTAATTCCTTACGTACTGATCTTATTCCTTACGGACTGAATTAATTCCTTACGGACTGAATTAATTCCTTACGGACTGAATTAATTCCTTACGGACTGAATTAATACCTTATGGACTGAATTAATACCTTACGGACTGAATTAATTCCTTACGGACTGAATTAATTCCTTACGGACTGAATTAATTCCTTACGGACTGAATTAATTCCTTACGGTCTGAATTAATTCCGTACGGATTTTATTAATTCCTTACGGACTGAATTAATTCATTACGGACTTAATTAATCCATTACGGACTGAATTATTTCCTTACGTACTGAAGTTATTCCTTACGGACTGAATTAATTCATTACGGACTTAATTAAATCCTTACAGACTAAATTAATTCCTTATGGACTTAATTAATTCCGTAAGGAATGAATGAATTAATTACGGACTGAAATAATTCCTTACGGACTGAATTTATTCCTTACGGACTGAATTAATTCCTTACGGACTGAATTAATTCCTTACGGACTTAATTAATTCCTTACGGACTGAATTAATTCCTTACGGACTGAATTAATTCCTTACGGACTGAATTACTTCCTTACGGACTTAATTAATTCCTTACGGAGTTAATTAATTCCTTTCTTACTGAATTAATTCCTTACGGACTGAATGAATTCCTTACGGACTGAATTAATTTCATACGGACTGAATTAATTCATTACGGACTTAATTAATCCATTACGGACTGAATTAATTCATTACGGAATGAATTAATTCCTTACGGACTGAATTAATTTCATACGGACTGAATTAATTCATTACGGACATAATTAATCCATTACGGACTGAATTAATTCATTACGGACTGAATTAGCTCCTTACGGTCTGAATTAATTCCGTACGGATTTTATTAATTCCTTACGGACTGAATTAATTCATTACGGACTTAATTAATCCATTACGGACTGAATTAATTCTTTACGGACTGAATTAATTCCTTACGGACTGAATTAATACCTTACGGACTGAATTAAATCCTTAAGGACTGAATTAATTCCTTACGGACTGAATTAATTCCTTACGGACTGAATTAATTCCTTAATTAATTCCTTACGGACTGAATTAATTTCATACGGACTGAATTAATTCCTTACGTACTGAACTTATTCCTTACGGACTGAATTAATTCCTTACGGACTGAATTAATTCCTTAATTAATTCCTTACGGACTGAATTAATTTCATACGGACTGAATTAATTCCTTACGTACTGAACTTATTCCTTACGGACTGAATTAATTCCTTACGGACTGAAATAATACCTTACGGACTGAATTAATTCCTTACGGACTGAATTAATACCTTATGGACTGAATTAATACCTTACGGACTGAATTAATTCCTTACGGACTGAATTAATTCCTTACGGACTGAATTAATTCCTTACGGACTGAATTAATTCCTTACTGACTGAATTAATTCCTTACGGACTGAATTAATTCCTTACTGACTGAATTAATTCATTACGGAATGAATTAATTCCTTACGGACTGAATTAATTTCATACGGACTGAATTAATTCATTACGGACTTAATTAATCCATTACGGACTGAATTAATTCATTACGGACTGAATTAGCTCCTTACGGACTGAATTAATTCCTTACGGACTGAATTAATTCCTTACGGACTGAATTAATACCTTACGGACTGAATTAAATCCTTAAGGACTGTATTAATTCCTTACGGACTGAATTAATTCCTTACGGACTGAATTAATTCCTTAATTAATTTCTTACGGACTGAATTAATTTCATACGGACTGAATTAATTCCTTACGTACTGAACTTATTCCTTACGGACTGAATTAATTCCTTACGGACTGAATTAATTCCTTACGGACTGAATTAATTCCTTACGGACAGAATTAATTCCTTAATTAATTCCTTACGGACTGAATTAATTTCATACGGACTGAATTAATTCATTACGGACTGAATTAATTCCTTACGGACTGAATTAATACCTTACGGACTGAAATAATTCCTTACGTACTGAACTTATTCCTAACGGACTGAATTAATTCCTTACGGACTGAATTAATTCCTTACGGACTGAATTAATTCCTTACGGACAGAATTAATTCCTTAATTAATTCCTTACGGACTGAATTAATTTCATACGGACTGAATTAATTCATTACGGACTGAATTAATTCCTTACGGACTGAATTAATTAATTACGGACTGAATTAATTCCTTAATTAATTCCTTACGGACTGAATTAAATCCTTACGGACTGAATTAATTCCTTACGGACTTAATTAATCCATTACGGACTGAATTAATTCTTTAGGATTGATTGAATTCCTTTCTTACTGAATTAATTCCTTACGGACTGAAATATTTCCTTACGGACTGAATTAATTCCTTACGGACTGAATTAATTCCTTACGGACTGAATTAATTCCTTACGGACTGAATTAATTCCTTGCGAACTTAATTAATTCCTTACGGACTGAATTAATTCCTTACGGACTGAATTAAATCCTTACGGACTGAATTAATTCATTACGGACTTAATTAAATCCTTACAGACTGAACTAATTCCTTATGGACTTAATTAATTCCGTAAGGAATGAATTAATTAATTACGGACTGAAATAATTCCTTACGGACTGAATTAATTCCTTACGGACTGAATTAATTTCATACGGACTGAATTAATTCATTACGGACTTAATTAATCGATTTCGGACTGAATTAATTCCTTACGTACTGAACTTATTCCTTACGGACTGAATTAATTCCTTACGGACTGAATTCCTTACGGACAGAATTAATTCCTTAATTAATTCCTTACGGACTGAATTAATTTCATACGGACTGATATAATTCATTACGGACTGAATTAATTCCTTACGGACTGAATTAATACCTTACGGACTGAATTAAATCCTTACGGACTAAATTAATTATTTACAGACTGAATTAATTCCTTACGGACTGAATTAATTCCTTAATTCATTCCTTACGGACTGAATTAAATCCTTACGGACTGAATTAATTCCTTACGGACTTAATTAATCCGTTACGGACTGAATTAATTCCTTACGGACTGAATTAATTCCTTACGGACTGAATTAATTCTTTAGGATTGATTGAATTCCTTTCTTACTGAATTAATTCCTTACGGACTGAAATATTTCCTTACGGACTGAATTAATTCCTTACGGACTGAATTAATTCCTTACGGACTGAATTAATTCCTTACGGACTGAATTAAATCCTTACGGACTGAATTAATTCATTACGGACTTAATTAAATCCTTACAGACTGAATTAATTCCTTATGGACTTAATTAATTCCGTAAGGAATGAATTAATTAATTACGGACTGAAATAATTCCTTACGGACTGAATTAATTCCTTACGGGCTGAATTAATTTCATACGGACTGAATTAATTCATTACGGACTTAATTAATCGATTACTAACTGAATTAATTCTTTACGTACTGAACTTATTCCTTACGGACTGAACTAATTCCTTACGGACTGAATTAATTCCTTACGGACTGAATTAATTCCTTACGGACTGAATTAATACCTTACGGACTGAATTAAATCCTTAAGGACTGTATTAGTTCCTTACGGACTGAATTAATTCCTTACGGACTGAATTAATTCCTTAATTAATTTCTTACGGACTGAATTAATTTCATACGGACTGAATTAATTCCTTACGTACTGAACTTATTCCTTACGGACTGAATTAATTCCTTACGGACTGAATTAATTCCTTACGGACTGAAATAATTCCTTACGGACTGAATTAATTCCTTACGGACTGAATTAATACCTTATGGACTGAATTAATACCTTACGGACTGAATTAATTCCTTACGGACTGAATTAATTCCTTACGGACTGAATTAATTCCTTACGGACTGAATTAATTCCTTACTGACTGAATTAATTCCTTACGGACTGAATTAATTCCTTACTGACTGAATTAATTCATTACGGAATGAATTAATTCCTTACGGACTGAATTAATTTCATACGGACTGAATTAATTCATTACGGACTTAATTAATCCATTACGGACTGAATTAATTCATTACGGTCTGAATTAATTCCGTACGGGTTTTATTAATTCCTTACGGACTGAACTAATTCCTTACGGACTGAATTAATTCCTTACGGACTGAATTAATTCCTTACGGACTGAATTAATACCTTACGGACTGAATTAAATCCTTAAGGACTGTATTAATTCCTTACGGACTGAATTAATTCCTTACGGACTGAATTAATTCCTTAATTAATTTCTTACGGACTGAATTAATTTCATACGGACTGAATTAATTCCTTACGTACTGAACTTATTCCTTACGGACTGAATTAATTCCTTACGGACTGAATTAATTCCTTACGGACTGAATTAATTCCTTACGGACTGAATTAATACCTTATGGACTGAATTAATACCTTACGGACTGAATTAATTCCTTACGGACTGAATTAATTCCTTACGGACTGAATTAATTCCTTACGGACTGAATTAATTCCTTACGTTCTGAATTAATTCCGTACGGATTTTATTAATTCCTTACGGACTGAATTAATTCATTACGGACTTAATTAATCCATTACGGACTGAATTATTTCCTTACGTACTGAAGTTATTCCTTACGGACTGAATTAATTCATTACGGACTTAATTAAATCCTTACAGACTAAATTAATTCCTTATGGACTTAATTAATTCCGTATGGAATGAATGAATTAATTACGGACTGAAATAATTCCTTACGGACTGAATTTATTCCTTACGGACTGAATTAATTCCTTACGGACTGAATTAATTCCTTACGGACTGAATTAATTCCTTACGGACTGAATTAATTCCTTACGGACGGAATTAATTCCTTACGGACTGAATTAATTCCTTACGGACTTAATTAATTCCTTACGGAGTTAATTAATTCCTTTCTTACTGAATTAATTCCTTACGGACTGAATGAATTCCTTACGGACTGAATTAATTTCATACGGACTGAATTAATTCATTACGGACTTAATTAATCCATTACGGACTGAATTAATTCATTACGGAATGAATTAATTCCTTACGGACTGAATTAATTTCATACGGACTGAATTAATTCATTACGGACTTAATTAATCCATTACGGACTGAATTAATTCATTACGGACTGAATTAGCTCCTTACGGTCTGAATTAATTCCGTACGGATTTTATTAATTCCTTACGGACTGAATTAATTCATTACGGACTTAATTAATCCATTACGGACTGAATTAATTCCTTACGGACTGAATTAATTCCTTACGGACTGAATTAATACCTTACGGACTGAATTAAATCCTTAAGGACTGAATTAATTCCTTACGGACTGAATTAATTCCTTACGGACTGAATTAATTCCTTAATTAATTCCTTACGGACTGAATTAATTTCATACGGACTGAATTAATTCCTTACGTACTGAACTTATTCCTTACGGACTGAATTAATTCTTTACGGACTGAAATAATTCCTTACGGACTGAATTAATTCCTTACGGACTGAATTAATTCCTTACGGACTGAATTAATTCCTTACGGACTGAATTAATTCCTTAATTAATTCCTTACGGACTGAATTAATTTCATACGGACTGAATTAATTCCTTACGTACTGAACTTATTCCTTACGGACTGAATTAATTCCTTACGGACTGAAATAATTCCTTACGGACTGAATTAATTCCTTACGGACTGAATTAATACCTTATGGACTGAATTAATACCTTACGGACTGAATTAATTCCTTACGGACTGAATTAATTCCTTACGGACTGAATTAATTCCTTACGGACTGAATTAATTCCTTACTGACTGAATTAATTCCTAACGGACTGAATTAATTCCTTACTGACTGAATTAATTCATTACGGAATGAATTAATTCCTTACGGACTGAATTAATTTCATACGGACTGAATTAATTCATTACGGACTTAATTAATCCATTACGGACTGAATTAATTCATTACGGTCTGAATTAATTCCGTACGGGTTTTATTAATTCCTTACGGACTGAACTAATTCCTTACGGACTGAATTAATTCCTTACGGACTGAATTAATTCCTTACGGACTGAATTAATACCTTACGGACTGAATTAAATCCTTAAGGACTGTATTAATTCCTTACGGACTGAATTAATTCCTTACGGACTGAATTAATTCCTTAATTAATTTCTTACGGACTGAATTAATTTCATACGGACTGAATTAATTCCTTACGTACTGAACTTATTCCTTACGGACTGAATTAATTCCTTACGGACTGAATTAATTCCTTACGGACTGAATTAATTCCTTACGGACTGAATTAATACCTTATGGACTGAATTAATACCTTACGGACTGAATTAATTCCTTACGGACTGAATTAATTCCTTACGGACTGAATTAATTCCTTACGGACTGAATTAATTCCTTACGGACTGAATTAATTCCTTACGGACTGAATTAATTCCTTACGTTCTGAATTAATTCCGTACGGATTTTATTAATTCCTTACGGACTGAATTAATTCATTACGGACTTAATTAATCCATTACGGACTGAATTATTTCCTTACGTACTGAAGTTATTCCTTACGGACTGAATTAATTCATTACGGACTTAATTAAATCCTTACAGACTAAATTAATTAATTATGGACTTAATTAATTCCGTATGGAATGAATGAATTAATTACGGACTGAAATAATTCCTTACGGACTGAATTTATTCCTTACGGACTGAATTAATTCCTTACGGACTGAATTAATTCCTTACGGACTGAATTAATTCCTTACGGACTGAATTAATTCCTTACGGACTGAATTAATTCCTTACGGACTGAATTAATTCCTTACGGACTGAATTAATTCCTTACGGACTGAATTAATTCCTTACGGACTGAATTAATTCCTTACGGACTGAATTAATTCCTTACGGACTGAATTAATTCCTTACGGAGTTAATTAATTCCTTTCTTACTGAATTAATTCCTTACGGACTGAATGAATTCCTTACGGACTGAATTAATTTCATACGGACTGAATTAATTCATTACGGACTTAATTAATCCATTACGGACTGAATTAATTCATTACGGAATGAATTAATTCCTTACGGACTGAATTAATTTCATACGGACTGAATTAATTCATTACGGACTTAATTAATCCATTACGGACTGAATTAATTCATTACGGACTGAATTAGCTCCTTACGGTCTGAATTAATTCCGTACGGATTTTATTAATTCTTTACGGACTGAATTAATTCATTACGGACTTAATTAATCCATTACGGACTGAATTAATTCCTTACGGACTGAATTATTTCCTTACGGACTGAATTAATACCTTACGGACTGAATTAAATCCTTAAGGACTGAATTAATTCCTTACGGACTGAATTAATTCCTTACGGACTGAATTAATTCCTTAATTAATTCCTTACGGACTGAATTAATTTCATACGGACTGAATTAATTCCTTACGTACTGAACTTATTCCTTACGGACTGAATTAATTCCTTACGGACTGAAATAATTCCTTACGTACTGAATTAATTCCTTACGGACTGAATTAATACCTTATGGACTGAATTAATACCTTACGGACTGAATTAATTCCTTACGGACTGAATTAATTCCTTACGGACTGAATTAATTCCTTACGGACTGAATTAGTTCCTTAGTGACTGAATTAATTCCTTACGGACTGAATTAATTCCTTACTGACTGAATTAATTCATTACGGAATGAATTAATTCCTTACGGACTGAATTAATTTCATACGGACTGAATTAATTCATTACGGACTTAATTAATCCATTACGGACTGAATTAATTCATTACGGACTGAATTAGCTCCTTAAGGTTTGAATTAATTCCGTACGGATTTTATTAATTCTTTACGGACTGAATTAATTCATTACGGACTTAATTAATCCATTACGGACTGAATTAATTCCTTACGGACTGAACTAATTCCTTACGGACTGAATTAATACCTTACGGACTGAATTAAATCCTTAAGGACTGAATTAATTCCTTACGGACTGAATTAATTCCTTACGGACTGAATTAATTCCTTAATTAATTCCTTACGGACTGAATTAATTTCATACGGACTGAATTAATTCCTTACGTACTGAACTTATTCCTTACGGACTAAATTAATTCCTTACGGACTGAAATAATTCCTTACGTACTGAATTAATTCCTTACGGACTGAATTAATACCTTATGGACTGAATTAATACCTTACGGACTGAATTAATTCCTTACGGACTGAATTAATTCCTTACGGACTGAATTAATTCCTTACGGACTGAATTAATTCCTTACTGACTGAATTAATTCCTTACGGACTGAATTAATTCCTTATGGACTGAATTAATACCTTACGGACTGAATTAATTCCTTACGGACTGAATTAATTCCTTACGGACTGAATTAATTCCTTACGGACTGAATTAATTCCTTACTGACTGAATTAATTCCTTACGGACTGAATTAATTCCTTACGGACTGAATTAATTCCTTACGGTCTGAATTAATTCCTTACGGACTGAATGAATTCCTTACGGACTGAATTAATTCATTACGGACTTAATTAATCCATTACGGACTGAATTAATTCATTACGGACTTAATTAATTCCTTACGTACTGAACTTATTCCTTCCGGACTGAATTAATTCCCTCCGGACTGAATTAATTCCTTACGGACTGAATTAATTCCTTTCAGACTGAAATATTTCCTTACGGACTGAATTAATTCTTTAGGATTGATTGAATTCGTTTCTTACTGAATTAATTCCTTACGGACTGAAATAATTCCTTACGGACTGAATTAATTCCTTACGGACTGAATTAATTCCTTACGGACTGAATTAAATCCTTAAGGACTGAATTAATTCCTTACGGACTGAATTAATTCCTTACGGACTGAATTAATTCCTTAATTAATTCCTTACGGACTGAATTAATTTCATACGGACTGAATTTATTCCTTACGTACTGAACTTATTCCTTACGGACTGAATTAATTCTTTACGGACTGAAATAATTCCTTACGGACTGAATTAATTCCTTACGGACTGAATTAATACCTTACGGACTGAATTAAATCCTTAAGGACTGAATTAATTCCTTACGGACTGAATTAATTCCTTACGGACTGAATTAATTCCTAAATTAATTCCTTACGGACTGAATTAATTTCATACGGACTGAATTAATTCCTTACGTACTGAACTTATTCCTTACGGACTGAATTAATTCCTTACGGACTGAAATAATTCCTTACGTACTGAATTAATTCCTTACGGACTGAATTAATAAATTATGGACTGAATTAATACCTTACGGACTGAATTAATTCCTTACGGACTGAATTAATTCCTTACGGACTTAATTAATTCCTTACGGACTGAATTAATTCCTTACTGACTGAATTAATTCCTTACGGACTGAATTAATTCCTTACTGACTGAATTAATTCCTTACGGACTGAATTAATTCCTTACGGTCTGAATTAATTCCTTACGGACTGAATGAATTCCTTACGGACTGAATTAATTCATTACGGACTTAATTAATCCATTACGGACTGAATTAATTCATTACGGACTTAATTAATTCCTTACGTACTGAACTTATTCCTTACGGACTGAATTAATTCCCTCCGGACTGAATTAATTCCTTACGGACTGAATTAATTCCTTACGGACTGAAATATTTCCTTACGGACTGAATTAATTCTTTAGGATTGATTGAATTCGTTTCTTACTGAATTAATTCCTTACGGACTGAAATAATTCCTTACTGACTGAATTAATTCCTTACGGACTGAATTAATTCCTTACGGACTGAATTAATTCCTTACTGACTGAATTAATTCCTTACTGACTGAATTAATTCCTTACGGACTGAATTAATTCCTTACGGACTGAATTAATTCCTTACGGTCTGATTTAATTCCGTACGGATTTTATTAATTCCTTACGGACTGAATTAATTCCTTACGGACTGAATTAATTCCTTACGGTCTGAATTAATTCCGCACGGATTTTATTAATTCCTTACGGAATGAATTAATTCATTACGGACTTAATTAATCCATTACGGACTGAATTATTTCCTTACGTACTGAAGTTATTCCTTACGGACTGAATAGATTCATTACGGACTTAATTAAATCCTTACAGACTAAATTAATTCCTTATGGACTTAATTAATTCCGTAAGGAATGAATGAATTAATTACGGACTGAAATAATTCCTTACGGACTGAATTAATTCCTTACGGACTGAATTAATTCCTTACGGACTGAATTAATTCCTTACGGACTGAATTAATTCCTTACGGACTGAAATATTTCCTTACGGACTGAATTAATACTTTAGGATTGATTGAATTCGTTTCTTACTGAATTAATTCCTTACGGACTGAATTAATTCCTTACGGACTGAATTAATTCCTTACGGACTGAATTAATTCCTTACGGACTGAATTAATTCCTTACGGACTGAATTAATTCCTTACGGACTGAATTAATTCCTTACGGACTTAATTAAATCCTTACAGACTGAATTAATTCCTTATGGACTTAATTAATTCCGTAAGGTATGAATTAATTAATTACGGACTGAAATAATTCCTTACGGACTGAATTAATTCCTTAATTAATTCCTTACGGACTGAATTAATTTCATACGGACTGAAGTAATTCATTACGGACTTAATTAATCGATTACGGACTGAATTAATTCCTTACGTACTGAACTTATTCCTTACGGACTGAATTAATTTCTTACGGACTGAATTAATTCCTTACGGACTGAATTAATTCCTTACGGACAGAATTAATTCCTTAATTAATTCCTTACGGACTGAATTAATTTCATACGGACTGAATTAATTCATTACGGACTGAATTAATTCCTTACGGACTGAATTAATACCTTACCGACTGAATTAAATCCTTACGGACTGAATTAATTCCATACGGACTGAATTAATTCATTACGGACTGAATTAATTCCTTACGGACAGAATTAATTCTTTAGGATTGATTGAATTCCTTTCTTACTGAATTAATTCCTTACGGACTGAAATATTTCCTTACGGACTGAATTAATTCCTTACGGACTGAATTAATTCCTTACGGACTGAATTAATTCCCTCCGGACTGAATTAATTCCTTACGGACTGAATTAATTCCTTTCAGACTGAAATATTTCCTTACGGACTGAATTAATTCTTTAGGATTGATTGAATTCGTTTCTTACTGAATTAATTCCTTACGGACTGAAATAATTCCTTACGGACTGAATTAATTCCTTACGGACTGAATTAATTCCTTACGGACTGAATTAAATCCTTAAGGACTGAATTAATTCCTTACGGACTGAATTAATTCCTTACGGACTGAATTAATTCCTTAATTAATTCCTTACGGACTGAATTAATTTCATACGGACTGAATTTATTCCTTACGTACTGAACTTATTCCTTACGGACTGAATTAATTCTTTACGGACTGAAATAATTCCTTACGGACTGAATTAATTCCTTACGGACTGAATTAATACCTTACGGACTGAATTAAATCCTTAAGGACTGAATTAATTCCTTACGGACTGAATTAATTCCTTACGGACTGAATTAATTCCTAAATTAATTCCTTACGGACTGAATTAATTTCATACGGACTGAATTAATTCCTTACGTACTGAACTTATTCCTTACGGACTGAATTAATTCCTTACGGACTGAAATAATTCCTTACGTACTGAATTAATTCCTTACGGACTGAATTAATAAATTATGGACTGAATTAATACCTTACGGACTGAATTAATTCCTTACGGACTGAATTAATTCCTTACGGACTTAATTAATTCCTTACGGACTGAATTAATTCCTTACTGACTGAATTAATTCCTTACGGACTGAATTAATTCCTTACTGACTGAATTAATTCCTTACGGACTGAATTAATTCCTTACGGTCTGAATTAATTCCTTACGGACTGAATGAATTCCTTACGGACTGAATTAATTCATTACGGACTTAATTAATCCATTACGGACTGAATTAATTCATTACGGACTTAATTAATTCCTTACGTACTGAACTTATTCCTTACGGACTGAATTAATTCCCTCCGGACTGAATTAATTCCTTACGGACTGAATTAATTCCTTACGGACTGAAATATTTCCTTACGGACTGAATTAATTCTTTAGGATTGATTGAATTCGTTTCTTACTGAATTAATTCCTTACGGACTGAAATAATTCCTTACTGACTGAATTAATTCCTTACGGACTGAATTAATTCCTTACGGACTGAATTAATTCCTTACTGACTGAATTAATTCCTTACTGACTGAATTAATTCCTTACGGACTGAATTAATTCCTTACGGACTGAATTAATTCCTTACGGTCTGATTTAATTCCGTACGGATTTTATTAATTCCTTACGGACTGAATTAATTCCTTACGGACTGAATTAATTCCTTACGGTCTGAATTAATTCCGCACGGATTTTATTAATTCCTTACGGAATGAATTAATTCATTACGGACTTAATTAATCCATTACGGACTGAATTATTTCCTTACGTACTGAAGTTATTCCTTACGGACTGAATAGATTCATTACGGACTTAATTAAATCCTTACAGACTAAATTAATTCCTTATGGACTTAATTAATTCCGTAAGGAATGAATGAATTAATTACGGACTGAAATAATTCCTTACGGACTGAATTAATTCCTTACGGACTGAATTAATTCCTTACGGACTGAATTAATTCCTTACGGACTGAATTAATTCCTTACGGACTGAAATATTTCCTTACGGACTGAATTAATACTTTAGGATTGATTGAATTCGTTTCTTACTGAATTAATTCCTTACGGACTGAATTAATTCCTTACGGACTGAATTAATTCCTTACGGACTGAATTAATTCCTTACGGACTGAATTAATTCCTTACGGACTGAATTAATTCCTTACGGACTGAATTAATTCCTTACGGACTGAATTAATTCCTTACGGACTTAATTAAATCCTTACAGACTGAATTAATTCCTTATGGACTTAATTAATTCCGTAAGGTATGAATTAATTAATTACGGACTGAAATAATTCCTTACGGACTGAATTAATTCCTTAATTAATTCCTTACGGACTGAATTAATTTCATACGGACTGAATTAATTCATTACGGACTTAATTAATCGATTACGGACTGAATTAATTCCTTACGTACTGAACTTATTCCTTACGGACTGAATTAATTTCTTACGGACTGAATTAATTCCTTACGGACTGAATTAATTCCTTACGGACAGAATTAATTCCTTAATTAATTCCTTACGGACTGAATTAATTTCATACGGACTGAATTAATTCATTACGGACTGAATTAATTCCTTACGGACTGAATTAATACCTTACGGACTGAATTAAATCCTTACGGACTGAATTAATTCCATACGGACTGAATTAATTCATTACGGACTGAATTAATTCCTTACGGACAGAATTAATTCTTTAGGATTGATTGAATTCCTTTCTTACTGAATTAATTCCTTACGGACTGAAATATTTCCTTACGGACTGAATTAATTCCTTACGGACTGAATTAATTCCTTACGGACTGAATTAATTCCTTACGGACTGAATTAAATCCTTACGGACTGAATTAATTCATTACGGACTTAACTAAATCCTTACAGACTGAATTAATTCATTATGGACTTAATTAATTCCGTAAGGAATGAATGAATTAATTACGGACTGAAATAATTCCTTACGGACTGAATTAATTCCTTACGGACGGAATTAATTTCATACGAACTGAATTAATTCATTACGGACTTAATTAATCGATTACTAACTGAATTAATTCCTTACGTACTGAACTTATTCCTTACGGACTGAACTAATTCCTTACGGACTGAATTAATTACGTACGGACTTAATTAATTCCTTACGGACTTAATTAATTCATTACGGACTGAATTAATTCATTACGGACTGAATTAATTCATTACGGACTGAATTAATACCTTACGGACTGAATTAAATCCTTACGGACTGAACTAATTCCTTAATTCCTTAATTAATTCCTTACGGACTGAATTAATTTTATCCGGACTGAATTAATTCATTACGCACTTAATTCTTCCATTACGGACTGAATTAATTCCTTACGGACTGAATTAATACCTTACGGACTGAATTAAATCCTTACGGACTGAATTAATTCCTTACGGACTGAATTAATACCTTACGGACTGAATTAAATCCTTACAGACTGAATTAATTCCTTACGGACTGAATTAATTCCTTACGGACTGAATTAATTCCTTACGGACTGAATTAATTTCATCCGGACTGAATTATTTCCTTACGTATTGAAGTTATTCCTTACGGACTGAATTAATTCCTTACGGACTGAATTAATTCCTTACGGACTGAATTAATTCCTAACGGACTGAATTAATTCCTTACGGAACTAATTAATTCCTTACGGACGGAATTAATTCTTTACGGACTTAATTAATTCCTTACGTACTTAATTAATTCCTTACGGTCTGAATTAATTCCGTACGGATTTAATTAATTCCTTACGGACTGAATTAATTCCTTACGGACTGAATTAATTCATTACGGACTGAATTTATTCCTTACGGACTGAATTATTTCCTTACGGACTGAATTAATTCTTTAGGATTGATTGAATTCCTTTCTTACTGAAAAAATTCCTTACGGACTGAATTAATTTCTTAATTAATTCCTTACGGACTGAATTAATTTCATACGGACTGAATTAATTCATTACGGACTTTATTAATCCATTACGGACTGAATTAATTCCTTACGGACTGAATTAGTTCCTTACGGACTGAATTAATTCTATAGGATTGATTGAATTCCTTTCTTACTGAATTAATTCCTTACGGACTGAATGAATTCCTTACGGACTGAATTAATTTCATACGGACTGAATTAATACCTTACGAACTGAATTAATTTCATCAGGAATGAATTAATTCATTAAGCACTTAATTAATCCATTACGGACTGAGTTATTTCCTTACGTATTGAAGTTATTTCTTACGGACTGAATTAATTCCTTACGGACTGAATTAATACCTTACGGACTGAATTAAATCCTTACGGACTAAATTAATTCCTTACGGACTTAATTAATTCCTTACGGACTGAATTAATTCATTACGGACTGAATTAATTCCTTACGGACTGAATTAATTCCTTACGGACCTAATTAATTCCTTACGGACGGAATTAATTCTTTACGGACTTAATTAATTCCTTACGAACTTAATTAATTGCTTACGTACTTAATTAATTCCTTACGGTCTGAATTAATTCCGTACGGATTTAATTAATTCCTTACGGTCTGAATTAATTCCTTACGGACTGAATTAATTCATTATGGACTTAATTAATTCCGTAAGGAATGAATGAATTAATTACGGACTGAAATAATTCCTTACGGACTAAATTAATTCCTTACGAACTGAATTAATTCCTTACGGACTTAATTAATTCCTTACGGACTGAATTAATTCCTTACGGACTGTATTAATTCCTTACGGACTGAATTAGTACCTTACGGACTGAATTAATTCTTTAGGATTGATTGAATTCCTTTCTTACTGAATTAATTCCTTACGGACTGAATGAATTCCTTACGGACTGAATGAATTCCTTACGGACTGAATTAATTTCATACTCACTGAATTAATACCTTACGGACTGAATTAATTCCTTACGGACTGAATTAATTCCTTAATTAATTCCTTACGGACTGAATTAATTTCATCCGGACTGAATTAATTCATTACGCACTTAATTAATCCATTACGGACTGAATTATTTCCTTACGTATTGAAGTTATTCCTTACGGACTTAATTAATTCCTTACGGACTGATTTAAATCCATACGGACTTAGTTAATTCCTTACGGACTTAATTAATTCTTTACGGACTGAATTAATTCATTATGGACTGAATTAATTCCTTACGAACTTAATTAATTCCTTACGAAATGAATTAATTAGTTACGAACTGAATTAATTTCTTACGGACTGAATCAATTCATTACAGACTTAATTTATCCATTACGGACTTAATTAATTCATTACGGACTTAAATAATTCCTTACGGACTGAACTAATTCCTTACGGACTGAATTAATTCCTTACGGAATGAATTATTTTCTTACGGACTGAATTAATTCTTTAGGATTGATTGAATTCCTTTCTTACTGAATTAATTCATTACGGACTTAATTAATCCATTACGGACTGAATTAATTCATTACGGACTTAATTAATCCATTACGGACTGAATTATTTCCTTACGTACTGAAGTTATTCCTTACGGACTGAATTAATTCGTTACGGACTGAATTAATTCCTTACGGACTGAATTAATTCCTTACGGACTGAATTAATTCCTTAATTCCTTAATTAATTCCTTACGGACTGAATTAATTTCATCCGGACTGAATTATTTCCTTACGGGCTGAATTAATTCCTTACGGACCTAATTAATTCCTTACGGACGGAATTAATTCTTTACGGACTTAATTAATTCCTCACGAACTTAATTAATTGCTTACGTACTTAATTAATTCCTTACGGTCTGAATTAATTCCGTACGGATTTAATTAATTCCTTACGGTCTGAATTAATTCCTTACGGACTGAATTAATTCATTATGGACTTAATTAATTCCGTAAGGAATGAATGAATTAATTACGGACTGAAATAATTCCTTACGGACTAAATTAATTCCTTACGAACTGAATTAATTCCTTACGGACTTAATTAATTCCTTACGGACTGAATTAATTCCTTACGGACTGTATTAATTCCTTACGGACTGAATTAGTACCTTACGGACTGAATTAATTCTTTAGGATTGATTGAATTCCTTTCTTACTGAATTAATTCCTTACGGACTGAATGAATTCCTTACGGACTGAATTAATTTCATACTCACTGAATTAATACCTTACGGACTGAATTAATTCCTTACGGACTGAATTAATTCCTTAATTAATTCCTTACGGACTGAATTAATTTCATCCGGACTGAATTAATTCATTACGCACTTAATTAATCCATTACGGACTGAATTATTTCCTTACGTATTGAAGTTATTCCTTACGGACTTAATTAATTCCTTACGGACTGATTTAAATCCATACGGACTTAGTTAATTCCTTACGGACTTAATTAATTCTTTACGGACTGAATTAATTCATTATGGACTGAATTAATTCCTTACGAACTTAATTAATTCCTTACGAAATGAATTAATTAGTTACGAACTGAATTAATTTCTTACGGACTGAATCAATTCATTACAGACTTAATTTATCCATTACGGACTTAATTAATTCATTACGGACTTAATTAATTCCTTACGGACTGAACTAATTCCTTACGGACTGAATTAATTCCTTACGGAATGAATTATTTTCTTACGGACTGAATTAATTCTTTAGGATTGATTGAATTCCTTTCGTACTGAATTAATTCATTACGGACTTAATTAATCCATTACGGACTGAATTAATTCATTACGGACTTAATTAATCCATTACGGACTGAATTATTTCCTTACGTACTGAAGTTATTCCTTACGGACTGAATTAATTCGTTACGGACTGAATTAATTCCTTACGGACTGAATTAATTCCTTACGGACTGAATTAATTCCTTAATTCCTTAATTATTTCCTTACGGACTGAATTAAATCTTTAGGATTGATTGAATTCCTTTCTTACTGAAAAAATTCCTTACGGACTGAATTAATTCCTTAATTAATTCCTTACGGACTGAATTAATTTCATACGGACTGAATTAATTCATTACGGACTTAATTAATCCATTACGGACTGAATTAATTCCTTACGGAATTAATTAATTCCTTACGGACTGAATTAATTCCTTACGGACTGAATTAATTCCTTACGGACTGAATTAGTTCCTTACGGACTGAATTAATTCTTTAGGATTGATTGAATTCCTTTCTTACTGAATTAATTCCTTACGGACTGAATGAATTCCTTACGGACTGAATTAATTTCATACGGACTGAATTAATACCTTACGGACTGAATTAAATCCTTACGGACTGAATTAATACCTTACGGACTGAATTAAATCCTTACAGACTGAATTAATTCCTTACGGACTGAACTAATTCCTTAATTCCTTAATTAATTCCTTACGGACTGAATTAATTTCATCCGGACTGAATTAATTCATTAAGCACTTAATTCTTCCATTACGGACTGAATTAATTCCTTAAGGACTGTATTAATTCCTTACGGACTGAATTAATACCTTACGGACTGAATTAAATCCTTACGGACTGAATTAATTCCTTACGGACTGAATTAATACCTTACGGACTGAATTAAATCCTTACAGACTGAATTAATTCCTTACGGACTGAATTAATTCTTTAGGATTGATTGAATTCCTTTCTTACTGAATTAATTCCTTACGGACTGAATGAATTCCTTACGGACTGAACTAATTTCATAATCACTGAATTAATACCTTACGGACTGAATTAATTCCTTACGGACTGACTTAATTCCTTAATTCCTTAATTAATTCCTTACGGACTGAATTAATTTCATCCGGACTTAGTTAATTCCTTACGGACTTAATTAATTCTTTACGGACTGAATTAATTCATTATGGACTGAATTAATTCCTTACGAACTTAATTAATTCCTTACGAAATGAATTAATTAGTTACGGACTGAATTAATTTCTTACGGACTGAATCAATTCATTACGGACTTAATTAATCCATTACGGACTGAATTAATTCATTACGGACTTTATTAATCCATTACGGACTGAATTATTTCTTTACGTACTGAAGTTATTCCTTACGGACTGAATTAATTCGTTACGGACTGAATTAATTCCTTACGGACTGAATTAATTCCTTACGGACTGAATTAATTTCATCCGGACTGAATTATTTCCTTACGGGCTGAATTAATTCCTTACGGACCTAATTAATTCCTTACGGACGGAATTAATTCTTTACGGACTTAATTAATTCCTCACGAACTTAATTAATTCCTTACGTACTTAATTAATTCCTTACGGTCTGAATTAATTCCGTACGGATTTAATTAATTCCTTACGGACTGAATTAATCCATTATGGACTTAATTAATTCCGTAAGGAATGAATGAATTAATTACGGACTGAAATAATTCCTTACGGACTAAATTAATTCCTTACGAACTGAATTAATTCCTTACGGACTGAATTAATTCCTTACGGACTGAATTATTTCCTTACGGACTGAATTAATTCTTTAGGATTGATTGAATTCCTTTCTTACTGAAAAAATTCCTTACGGACTGAATTAATTCCTTAATTAATTCCTTACGGACTGAATTAATTCCTTAATTAATTCCTTACGGACTGAATTAATTTCATACGGACTGAATTAATTCATTACGGACCTAATTAATCCATTACGGACTGAATTAATTCCTTTTTGACTTAATTAATTCCTTACGGACTGAATTAATTCCTTACGGACTGAATTAATTCCTTACGGACTGAATTAGTTCCTTACGGACTGAATTAATTCTTTAGGATTGATTGAATTCTTTTCTTACTGAATTAATTCCTTACGGACTGAATGAATTCCTTACGGACTGAATTAATTTCATACGGACTGAATTAATACCTTACGGACTGAATTAAATCCTTACGGACTGAATTAATACCTTACGGACTGAATTAAATCCTTACAGACTGAATTAATTCCTTACGGACTGAACTAATTCCTTAATTCCTTAATTAATTCCTTACGGACTGAATTAATTTCATCCGGACTGAATTAATTCATTACGCACTTAATTCTTCCATTACGGACTGAATTAATTCCTTAAGGACTGTATTAATTCCTTACGGACTGAATTAATACCTTACGGACTGAATTAAATCCTTACGGACTGAATTAATTCCTTACGGACTGAATTAATACCTTACGGACTGAATTAAATCCTTACAGACTGAATTAATTCCTTACGGACTGAATTAATTCCTTACGGACTGAATTAATTCCTTACGGACTGAATTAATTCCTTACGGACTGAATTAATTTCATCCGGACTGAATTATTTCCTTACGTATTGAAGTTATTCCTTACGGACTGAATTAATTCCTTACGCACTGAATTAATTCCTTACGGACTGAATTAATAAGTTACGGACTGAATTAAATCCTTACGGACAGAATTAATTCCTTACGGACTTAATTAATTCCTTACGGACTGAATTAATTCATTACGGACTGAATTAATTCCTTACGGACTGAATTAATTCCTTACGGAACTAATTAATTCCTTACGGACGGAATTAATTCTTTACGGACTTAATTAATTCCTTACGTACTTAATTAATTCCTTACGGTCTGAATTAATTCCGTACGGATTTAATTAATTCCTTACGGACTGAATTTATTCCTTACGGACTGAATTATTTCCTTACGGACTGAATTAATTCTTTAGGATTGATTGAGTTCCTTTCTTACTGAAAAAATTCCTTACGGACTGAATTAATTTCTTAATTAATTCCTTACGGACTGAATTAATTTCATACGGACTGAATTAATTCATTACGGACTTTATTAATCCATTACGGACTGAATTAATTCCTTACGGACTGAATTAGTTCCTTGCGGACTGAATTAATTCTATAGGATTGATTGAATTCCTTTCTTACTGAATTAATTCCTTACGGACTGAATGAATTCCTTACGGACTGAATTAATTTCATACGGACTGAATTAATACCTTACGAACTGAATTAATTTCATCCGGAATGAATTAATTCATTAAGCACTTAATTAATCCATTACGGACTGAGTTATTTCCTTACGTATTGAAGTTATTTCTTACGGACTGAATTAATTCCTTACGGACTGAATTAATACCTTACGGACTGAATTAAATCCTTACGGACTAAATTAATTCCTTACGGACTTAATTAATTCCTTACGGACTGAATTAATTCATTACGGACTGAATTAATTCCTTACGGACTGAATTAATTCCTTACGGACCTAATTAATTCCTTACGGACGGAATTAATTCTTTACGGACTTAATTAATTCCTTACGAACTTAATTAATTCCTTACGTACTTAATTAATTCCTTACGGTCTGAATTAATTCCGTACGGATTTAATTAATTCCTTACGGTATGAATTAATTCCTTACGGACTGAATTAATTCATTATGGACTTAATTAATTCCGTAAGGATTGAATTAATTAATTACGGACTGAAATAATTCCTTACGGACTAAATTAATTCCTTACGAACTGAATTAATTCCTTACGGACTTAATTAATTCCTTACGGACTGAATTAATTCCTTACGGACTGTATTAATTCCTTACGGACTGAATTAGTACCTTACGGACTGAATTAATTCTTTAGGATTGATTGAATTCCTTTCTTACTGAATTAATTCCTTACGGACTGAATGAATTCCTTACGGACTGAATTAATTTCATACTCACTGAATTAATACCTTACGGACTGAATTAATTCCTTACGGACTGAATTAATTCCTTACGGACTGAATTAATTCCTTAATTCCTTAATTAATTCCTTACGGACTGAATTAATTTCATCCGGACTGAATTAATTCATTACGCACTTAATTAATCCATTACGGACTGAATTATTTCCTTACGTATTGAAGTTATTCCTTACGGACTTAATTAATTCCTTACGGACTGATTTAAATCCATACGGACTTAGTTAATTCCTTACGGACTTAATTAATTCTTTACGGACTGAATTAATTCATTATGGACTGAATTAATTCCTTACGAACTTAATTAATTCCTTACGAAATGAATTAATTAGTTACGGAGTGAATTAATTTCTTACGGACTGAATCAATTCATTACAGACTTAATTTATCCATTACGGACTTAATTAATTCATTACGGACTTAATTAATTCCTTACGGACTGAACTAATTCCTTACGGACTGAATTAATTCCTTACGGAATGAATTAATTCCTTACGGACTGAACTAATTCCTTAATTCCTTAATTAATTCCATACGGACTGAATTAATTTCATCCGGACTGAATTAATTCATTACGCACTTAATTCTTCCATTACGGACTGAATTAATTCCTTAAGGACTGTATTAATTCCTTACGGACTGAATTAATACCTTACGGACTGAATTAAATCCTTACGGACTGAATTAATTCCTTACGGACTGAATTAATACCTTACGGACTGAATTAAATCCTTACAGACTGAATTAATTCCTTACGGACTGAATTAATTCCTTACGGACTGAATTAATTCCTTACGGACTGAATTAATTCCTTACGGACTGAATTAATTCCTTACGGACTGAATTAATTTCATCCGGACTGAATTATTTCCTTACGTATTGAAGTTATTCCTTACGGACTGAATTAATTCCTTACGCACTGAATTAATTCCTTACGGACTGAATTAATACCTTACGGACTGAATTAAATCCTTACGGACTGAATTAATTCCTTACGGACTTAATTAATTCCTTACGGACTGAATTAATTCATTACGGACTGAATTAATTCCTTACGGACTGAATTAATTCCTTACGGAACTAATTAATTCCTTACGGACGGAATTAATTCTTTACGGACTTAATTAATTCCTTACGTACTTAATTAATTCCTTACGGTCTGAATTAATTCCGTACGGATTTAATTAATTCCTTACGGACTGAATTAATTCCTTACGGACTGAATTAATTCATTACGGACTGAATTTATTCCTTACGGACTGAATTATTTCCTTACGGACTGAATTAATTCTTTAGGATTGATTGAATTCCTTTCTTACTGAAAAAATTCCTTACGGACTGAATTAATTTCTTAATTAATTCCTTACGGACTGAATTAATTTCATACGGACTGAATTAATTCATTACGGACTTTATTAATCCATTACGGACTGAATTAATTCCTTACGGACTGAATTAGTTCCTTGCGGACTGAATTAATTCTATAGGATTGATTGAATTCCTTTCTTACTGAATGAATTCCTTACGGACTGAATGAATTCCTTACGGACTGAATTAATTTCATACGGACTGAATTAATACCTTACGAACTGAATTAATTTCATCCGGAATGAATTAATTCATTAAGCACTTAATTAATCCATTACGGACTGAGTTATTTCCTTACGTATTGAAGTTATTTCTTACGGACTGAATTAATTCCTTACGGACTGAATTAATACCTTACGGACTGAATTAAATCCTTACGGACTAAATTAATTCCTTACGGACTTAATTAATTCCTTACGGACTGAATTAATTCATTACGGACTGAATTAATTCCTTACGGACTGAATTAATTCCTTACGGACCTAATTAATTCCTTACGGACGGAATTAATTCTTTACGGACTTAATTAATTCCTCACGAACTTAATTAATTCCTTACGTACTTAATTAATTCCTTACGGTCTGAATTAATTCCGTACGGATTTAATTAATTCCTTACGGACTGAATTAATTCCTTACGGACTGAATTAATCCATTATGGACTTAATTAATTCCGTAAGGAATGAATGAATTAATTACGGACTGAAATAATTCCTTACGGACTAAATTAATTCCTTACGAACTGAATTAATTCCTTACGGACTGAATTAATTCCTTACGGACTGAATTAATTCCTTACGGACTGAATTATTTCCTTACGGACTGAATTAATTCTTTAGGATTGATTGAATTCCTTTCTTACTGAAAAAATTCCTTACGGACTGAATTAATTCCTTAATTAATTCCTTACGGACTGAATTAATTTCATACGGACTGAATTAATTCATTACGGACTTAATTAATCCATTACGGACTGAATTAATTCCTTACGGACTTAATTAATTCCTTACGGACTGAATTAATTCCTTACGGACTGAATTAATTCCTTACGGACTGAATTAGTTCCTTACGGACTGAATTAATTCTTTAGGATTGATTGAATTCCTTTCTTACTGAATTAATTCCTTACGGACTGAATTAATACCTTACGGACTGAATTAAATCCTTAAGGACTGAATTAATTCCTTACGGACTGAATTAATTCCTTAATTAATTCCTTACGGACTGAATTAATTTCATACGGACTGAATTAATTCCTTACGTACTGAACTTATTCCTTACGGACTAAATTAATTCCTTACGGACTGAAATAATTCCTTACGTACTGAATTAATTCCTTACGGACTGAATTAATACCTTATGGACTGAATTAATACCTTACGGACTGAATTAATTCCTTACGGACTGAATTAATTCCTTACGGACTGAATTAATTCCTTACTGACTGAATTAATTCCTTACTGACTGAATTAATTCCTTACGGACTGAATTAATTCCTTACGGACTGAATTAATTCCTTACGGTCTGAATTAATTCCTTACGGACTGAATGAATTCCTTACGGACTGAATTAATTCATTACGGACTTAATTAATCCATTACGGGCTGAATTAATTCATTACGGACTTAATTAATTCCTTACGTACTGAACTTATTCCTTACGGACTGAATTAATTCCCTCCGGACTGAATTAATTCCTTACGGACTGAATTAATTCCTTTCAGACTGAAATATTTCCTTACGGACTGAATTAATTCTTTAGGATTGATTGAATTCGTTTCTTACTGAATTAATTCCTTACGGACTGAAATAATTCCTTACTGACTGAATTAATTCCTTACGGACTGAATTAATTCCTTACGGACTGAATTAATTCCTTACTGACTGAATTAATTCCTTACTGACTGAATTAATTCCTTACGGACTGAATTAATTCCTTACGGACTGAATTAATTCCTTACGGTCTGAATTAATTCCGTACGGATTTTATTAATTCCTTACGGACTGAATTAATTCCTTACGGACTGAATTAATTCCTTACGGTCTGAATTAATTCATTACGGACTTAATTAATCCATTACGGACTGAATTATTTCCTTACGTACTGAAGTTATTCCTTACGGACTGAATAGATTCATTACGGACTTAATTAAATCCTTACAGACTAAATTAATTCCTTATGGACTTAATTAATTCCGTAAGGATTGAATGAATTAATTACGGACTGAAATAATTCCTTACGGACTGAATTAATTCCTTACGGACTGAATTAATTCCTTACGGACTGAATTAAATCCTTAAGGACTGAATTAATTCCTTACGGACTGAATTAATTCCTTACGGACTGAATTAATTCCTTAATTAATTCCTTACGGACTGAATTAATTTCATACGGACTGAATTAATTCCTTACGTACTGAACTTATTCCTTACGGACTGAATTAATTCTTTACGGACTGAAATAATTCCTTACGGACTGAATTAATTCCTTACGGACTGAATTAATACCTTATGGACTGAATTAATACCTTACGGACTGAATTAATTCCTTACGGACTGAATTAATTCCTTACGGACTGAATTAATTCCTTACGGACTGAATTAATTCCTTACTGACTGAATTAATTCCTTACGGACTGAATTAATTCCTTACTGACTGAATTAATTCATTACGGAATGAATTAATTCCGTACGGATTTTATTAATTCCTTACGGACTGAATTAATTCATTACGGACTTAATTAATCCATTACGGACTGAATTAATTCCTTACGGACTGAACTAATTCCTTACGGACTGAATTAATACCTTACGGACTGAATTAAATCCTTAAGGACTGAATTAATTCCTTACGGACTGAATTAATTCCTTACGGACTGAATTAATTCCTAAATTAATTCCTTACGGACTGAATTAATTTCATACGGACTGAATTAATTCCTTACGTACTGAACTTATTCCTTACGGACTGAATTAATTCCTTACGGACTGAAATAATTCCTTACGTACTGAATTAATTCCTTACGGACTGAATTAATAAATTATGGACTGAATTAATACCTTACGGACTGAATTAATTCCTTACGCACTGAATTAATTCCTTACGGACTGAATTAATTCCTTACTGACTGAATTAATTCCTTACGGACTGAATTAATTCCTTACGGACTGAATTAATTCCTTACGGACTGAATTAATTCCTTACGGTCTGAATTAATTCCTTACGGACTGAATGAATTCCTTACGGACTGAATTAATTCATTACGGACTTAATTAATCCATTACGGACTGAATTAATTCATTACGGACTTAATTAATTCCTTACGTATTGAACTTATTCCTTACGGACTGAATTAATTCCCTCCGGACTGAATTAATTCCTTACGGACTGAATTAATTCCTTTCAGACTGAAATATTTCCTTACGGACTGAATTAATTCTTTAGGATTGATTGAATTCGTTTCTTACTGAATTAATTCCTTACGGACTGAAATAATTCCTTACTGACTGAATTAATTCCTTACGGACTGAATTAATTCCTTACGGACTGAATTAATTCCTTACTGACTGAATTAATTCCTTACTGACTGAATTAATTCCTTACGGACTGAATTAATTCCTTACGGACTGAATTAATTCCTTACGGTCTGAATTAATTCCGTACGGATTTTATTAATTCCTTACGGACTGAATTAATTCCTTACGGACTGAATTAATTCCTTACGGTCTGAATTAATTCCGCACGGATTTTACTAATTCCTTACGGACTGAATTAATTCATTACGGACTTAATTAATCCATTACGGACTGAATTATTTCCTTACGTACTGAAGTTATTCCTTACGGACTGAATAGATTCATTACGGACTTAATTAAATCCTTACAGACTAAATTAATTCCTTATGGACTTAATTAATTCCGTAAGGAATGAATGAATTAATTACGGACTGAAATAATTCCTTACGGACTGAATTAATTCCTTACGGACTGAATTAATTCCTTACGGACTGAATTAAATCCTTAAGGACTGAATTAATTCCTTACGGACTGAATTAATTCCTTACGGACTGAATTAATTCCTTAATTAATTCCTTACGGACTGAATTAATTTCATACGGACTGAATTAATTCCTTACGTACTGAACTTATTCCTTACGGACTGAATTAATTCTTTACGGACTGAAATAATTCCTTACGGACTGAATTAATTCCTTACGGACTGAATTAATACCTTATGGACTGAATTAATACCTTACGGACTGAATTAATTCCTTACGGACTGAATTAATTCCTTACGGTCTGAATTAATTCCGTACGGATTTTATTAATTCCTTACGGACTGAATTAATTCCTTACGGACTGAATTAATTCCTTACGGTCTGAATTAATTCCGCACGGATTTTACTAATTCCTTACGGACTGAATTAATTCATTACGGACTTAATTAATCCATTACGGACTGAATTATTTCCTTACGTACTGAAGTTATTCCTTACGGACTGAATAGATTCATTACGGACTTAATTAAATCCTTACAGACTAAATTAATTCCTTATGGACTTAATTAATTCCGTAAGGATTGAATGAATTAATTACGGACTGAAATAATTCCTTACTGACTGAATTAATTCCTTACGGACTGAATTAATTCCTTACGGACTGAATTAATTCCTTACGGTCTGAATTAATTCCGTACGGATTTTATTAATTCCTTACGGACTGAATTAATTCCTTACGGACTGAATTAATTCCTTACGGTCTGAATTAATTCCGCACGGATTTTACTAATTCCTTACGGACTGAATTAATTCATTACGGACTTAATTAATCCATTACGGACTGAATTATTTCCTTACGTACTGAAGTTATTCCTTACGGACTGAATAGATTCATTACGGACTTAATTAAATCCTTACAGACTAAATTAATTCCTTATGGACTTAATTAATTCCGTAAGGAATGAATGAATTAATTACGGACTGAAATAATTCCTTACGGACTGAATTAATTCCTTACGGACTGAATTAATTCCTTACGGACTGAATTAAATCCTTAAGGACTGAATTAATTCCTTACGGACTGAATTAATTCCTTACGGACTGAATTAATTCCTTAATTAATTCCTTACGGACTGAATTAATTTCATACGGACTGAATTAATTCCTTACGTACTGAACTTATTCCTTACGGACTGAATTAATTCTTTACGGACTGAAATAATTCCTTACGGACTGAATTAATTCCTTACGGACTGAATTAATACCTTATGGACTGAATTAATACCTTACGGACTGAATTAATTCCTTACGGACTGAATTAATTCCTTACGGTCTGAATTAATTCCGTACGGATTTTATTAATTCCTTACGGACTGAATTAATTCCTTACGGACTGAATTAATTCCTTACGGTCTGAATTAATTCCGCACGGATTTTACTAATTCCTTACGGACTGAATTAATTCATTACGGACTTAATTAATCCATTACGGACTGAATTATTTCCTTACGTACTGAAGTTATTCCTTACGGACTGAACAGATTCATTACGGACTTAATTAAATCCTTACAGACTAAATTAATTCCTTATGGACTTAATTAATTCCGTAAGGATTGAATGAATTAATTACGGACTGAAATAATTCCTTACGGACTGAATTAATTCCTTACGGACTGAATTAATTCCTTACGGACTGAATTAAATCCTTAAGGACTGAATTAATTCCTTACGGACTGAATTAATTCCTTACGGACTGAATTAATTCCTTAATTAATTCCTTACGGACTGAATTAATTTCATACGGACTGAATTAATTCCTTACGTACTGAACTTATTCCTTACGGACTGAATTAATTCTTTACGGACTGAAATAATTCCTTACGGACTGAATTAATTCCTTACGGACTGAATTAATACCTTATGGACTGAATTAATACCTTACGGACTGAATTAATTCCTTACGGACTGAATTAATTCCTTACGGACTGAATTAATTCCTTACGGACTGAATTAATTCCTTACTGACTGAATTAATTCCTTACGGACTGAATTAATTCCTTACTGACTGAATTAATTCATTACGGAATGAATTAATTCCGTACGGATTTTATTAATTCCTTACGGACTGAATTAATTCATTACGGACTTAATTAATCCATTACGGACTGAATTAATTCCTTACGGACTGAACTAATTCCTTACGGACTGAATTAATACCTTACGGACTGAATTAAATCCTTAAGGACTGAATTAATTCCTTACGGACTGAATTAATTCCTTACGGACTGAATTAATTCCTAAATTAATTCCTTACGGACTGAATTAATTTCATACGGACTGAATTAATTCCTTACGTACTGAACTTATTCCTTACGGACTGAATTAATTCCTTACGGACTGAAATAATTCCTTACGTACTGAATTAATTCCTTACGGACTGAATTAATAAATTATGGACTGAATTAATACCTTACGGACTGAATTAATTCCTTACGGACTGAATTAATTCCTTACGGACTTAATTAATTCCTTACGGACTGAATTAATTCCTTACTGACTGAATTAATTCCTTACGGACTGAATTAATTCCTTACGGACTGAATTAATTCCTTACGGACTGAATTAATTCCTTACGGTCTGAATTAATTCCTTACGGACTGAATGAATTCCTTACGGACTGAATTAATTCATTACGGACTTAATTAATCCATTATGGACTGAATTAATTCATTACGGACTTAATTAATTCCTTACGTACTGAACTTATTCCTTACGGACTGAATTAATTCCCTCCGGACTGAATTAATTCCCTACGGACTGAATTAATTCCTTTCAGACTGAAATATTTCCTTACGGACTGAATTAATTCTTTAGGATTGATTGAATTCGTTTCTTACTGAATTAATTCCTTACGGACTGAAATAATTCCTTACTGACTGAATTAATTCCTTACGGACTGAATTAATTCCTTACGGACTGAATTAATTCCTTACTGACTGAATTAATTCCTAACTGACTGAATTAATTCCTTACGGACTGAATTAATTCCTTACGGACTGAATTAATTCCTTACGGTCTGAATTAATTCCGTACGGATTTTATTAATTCCTTACGGACTGAATTAATTCCTTACGGACTGAATTAATTCCTTACGGTCTGAATTAATTCCGCACGGATTTTACTAATTCCTTACGGACTGAATTAATTCATTACGGACTTAATTAATCCATTACGGACTGAATTATTTCCTTACGTACTGAAGTTATTCCTTACGGACTGAATAGATTCATTACGGACTTAATTAAATCCTTACAGACTAAATTAATTCCTTATGGACTTAATTAATTCCGTAAGGAATGAATGAATTAATTACGGACTGAAATAATTCCTTACGGACTGAATTAATTCCTTACGGACTGAATTAATTCCTTACGGACTGAATTAAATCCTTAAGGACTGAATTAATTCCTTACGGACTGAATTAATTCCTTACGGACTGAATTAATTCCTTAATTAATTCCTTACGGACTGAATTAATTTCATACGGACTGAATTAATTCCTTACGTACTGAACTTATTCCTTACGGACTGAATTAATTCTTTACGGACTGAAATAATTCCTTACGGACTGAATTAATTCCTTACGGACTGAATTAATTCCTTACGGACTGAATTAATTCCTTACGGACTGAATTAATTCCTTACTGACTGAATTAATTCCTTACGGACTGAATTAACTCCTTACTGACTGAATTAATTCATTACGGAATGAATTAATTCCTTACGGACTGAATTAATTTCATACGGACTGAATTAATTCATTACGGACTTAATTAATCCATTACGGACTGAATTAATTCATTACGGACTGAATTAGCTCCTTACGGTCTGAATTAATTCCGTACGGATTTTATTAATTCCTTACGGACTGAATTAATTCATTACGGACTGAACTAATTCCTTACGGACTGAATTAATACCTTACGGACTGAATTAAATCCTTAAGGACTGAATTAATTCCTTACGGACTGAATTAATTCCTTACGGACTGAATTAATTCCTAAATTAATTCCTTACGGACTGAATTAATTTCATACGGACTGAATTAATTCCTTACGTACTGAACTTATTCCTTACGGACTGAATTAATTCCTTACGGACTGAAATAATTCCTTACGTACTGAATTAATTCCTTACGGACTGAATTAATAAATTATGGACTGAATTAATACCTTACGGACTGAATTAATTCCTTACGGACTGAATTAATTCCTTACGGACTTAATTAATTCCTTACGGACTGAATTAATTCCTTACTGACTGAATTAATTCCTTACGGACTGAATTAATTCCTTACTGACTGAATTAATTCATTACGGAATGAATTAATTCCTTACGGACTGAATTAATTTCATACGGACTGAATTAATTCATTACGGACTTAATTAATCCATTACGGACTGAATTAATTCATTACGGACTGAATTAGCTCCTTACGGTCTGAATTAATTCCGTACGGATTTTATTAATTCCTTACGGACTGAATTAATTCATTACGGACTTAATTAATCCATTACGGACTGAATTAATTCCTTACGGACTGAACTAATTCCTTACGGACTGAATTAATACCTTACGGACTGAATTAAATCCTTTAGGACTGAATTAATTCCTTACGGACTGAATTAATTCCTTAATTAATTCCTTACGGACTGAATTAATTTCATACGGACTGAATTAATTCCTTACGTACTGAACTTATTCCTTACGGACTGAATTAATTCCTTACGGACTGAAATAATTCCTTGCGTACTGAATTAATTCCTTACGGACTGAATTAATACCTTATGGACTGAATTAATACCTTACGGACTGAATTAATTCCTTACGGACTGAATTAATTCCTTACGGACTGAATTAATTCCTTACGGACTGAATTAATTCCTTACTGACTGAATTAATTCCTTACGGACTGAATTAATTCCTTACGGACTGAATTAATTCCTTACGGTCTGAATTAATTCCTTACGGACTGAATGAATTCCTTACGGACTGAATTAATTTCATACGGACTGAATTAATTCATTACGGACTTAATTAATTCATTACGGACTGAATTAATTCATTACGGACTTAACTAATTCCTTACGTACTGAACTTATTCCTTACGGACTGAATTAATTCCCTCCGGACTGAATTAATTCCTTACGGACTGAATTAATTCCTTACGGACTGAAATATTTCCTTACGGACTGAATTAATTCTTTAGGATTGATTGAATTCGTTTCTTACTGAATTAATTCCTTACGGACTGAAATAATTCCTTACTGACTGAATTAATTCCTTACGGACTGAATTAATTCCTTACGGACTGAATTAATTCCTTACTGACTGAATTAATTCCTTACTGACTGAATTAATTCCTTACGGACTGAATTAATTCCTTACGGACTGAATTAATTCCTTACGGTCTGATTTAATTCCGTACGGATTTTATTAATTCCTTATGGACTGAATTAATTCCTTACGGACTGAATTAATTCCTTACGGTCTGAATTATTTCCGCACGGATTTTATTAATTCCTTACGGAATGAATTAATTCATTACGGACTTAATTAATCCATTACGGACTGAATTATTTCCTTACGTACTGAAGTTATTCCTTACGGACTGAATAGATTCATTACGTACTTAATTAAATCCTTACAGACTAAATTAATTCCTTATGGACTTCTTGGACTTCTTTATGGACTTGGAATTAATTCCGTAAGGAATGAATGAATTAATTACGGACTGAAATAATTCCTTACGGACTGAATTAATTCCTTACGGACTGAATTAATTCCTTACGGACTGAATTAATTCCTTACGGACTTAATTAATTCCTTACGGACTTAATTAATTCCTTTCTTACTGAATTAATTCCTTACGGACTGAATGAATTCCTTACGGACTGAATTAATTTCATACGGACTGAATTAATTCATTACGGACTTAATTAATCCATTACGGACTGAATTAATTCATTACGGACTGAATTAATTCCTTACGCACTGAACTTATTCCTTACGGACTGAATTAATTCCTTACGGACTGAATTAATTCCTTACGGACTGAATTAATTCCTTACGGACTGAAATATTTCCTTACGGACTGAATTAATACTTTAGGATTGATTGAATTCGTTTCTTACTGAATTAATTCCTTACGGACTGAATTAATTCCTTACGGACTGAATTAATTCCTTACGGACTGAATTAATTCCTTACGGACTGAATTAATTCCTTACGGACTGAATTAATTCCTTACGGACTGAATTAATTCCTTACGGACTGAATTAATTCGTTACGGACTGAATTAATTCCTTACGGACTGAATTAATTCCTTACGGACTTAATTAAATCCTTACAGATTGAATTAATTCCTTATGGACTTAATTAATTCCGTAAGGTATGAATTAATTAATTACGGACTGAAATAATTCCTTACGGACTGAATTAATTCCTTAATTAATTCCTTACGGACTGAATTAATTTCATACGGACTGAATTAATTCATTACGGACTTAATTAATCGATTACGGACTGAATTAATTCCTTACGTACTGAACTTATTCCTTACGGACTGAATTAATTCCTTACGGACTGAATTAATTCCTTACGGACTGAATTAATTCCTTACGGACAGAATTAATTCCTTAATTAATTCCTTACGGACTGAATTAATTTCATACGGACTGAATTAATTCATTACGGACTGAATTAATTCCTTACGGACTGAATTAATACCTTACGGACTGAATTAAATCCTTACGGACTGAATTAATTCCATACGGACTGAATTAATTCATTACGGACTGAATTAATTCCTTACGGACAGAATTAATTCTTTAGGATTGATTGAATTCCTTTCTTACTGAATTAATTCCTTACGGACTGAAATATTTCCTTACGGACTGAATTAATTCCTTACGGACTGAATTAATTCCTTACGGACTGAATTAATTCCTTACGGACTGAATTAAATCCTTACGGACTGAATTAATTCATTACGGACTTAACTAAATCCTTACAGACTGAATTAATTCATTATGGACTTAATTAATTCATTAAGGAATGAATGAATTAATTACGGACTGAAATAATTCCTTACGGACTGAATTAATTCCTTACGGACTGAATTAATTTCATACGAACTGAAGTAATTCATTACGGACTTAATTAATCGATTACTAACTGAATTAATTCCTTACGTACTGAACTTATTCCTTACGTACTGAACTAATTCCTTACGGACTGAATTAATTACGTACGGACTTAATTAATTCCTTACGGACTTAATTAATTCATTACGGACTGAATTAATTCCTTACGGACTGAACTAATTCCTTACGGACTGAATTAATACCTTACGGACTGAATTAAATCCTTTAGGACTGAATTAATTCCTTACGGACTGAATTAATTCCTTAATTAATTCCTTACGGACTGAATTAATTTCATACGGACTGAATTAATTCCTTACGTACTGAACTTATTCCTTACGGACTGATCCTTTAGGACTGAATTAATACGGACTGAATTAATTCCTTAATTAATTCCTTACGGACTGAATTAATTTCATACGGACTTGAACTTATTCCTTACGGACTGAATTAATTCCTTACGGACTGAAATAATTCCTTGCGTACTGAATTAATTCCTTACGGACTGAATTAATACCTTATGGACTGAATTAATACCTTACGGACTGAATTAATTCCTTACGGACTGAATTAATTCCTTACGGACTGAATTAATTCCTTACGGACTGAATTAATTCCTTACTGACTGAATTAATTCCTTACGGACTGAATTAATTCCTTACGGACTGAATTAATTCCTTACGGTCTGAATTAATTCCTTACGGACTGAATGAATTCCTTACGGACTGAATTAATTTCATACGGACTGAATTAATTCATTACGGACTTAATTAATTCATTACGGACTGAATTAATTCATTACGGACTTAACTAATTCCTTACGTACTGAACTTATTCCTTACGGACTGAATTAATTCCCTCCGGACTGAATTAATTCCTTACGGACTGAATTAATTCCTTACGGACTGAAATATTTCCTTACGGACTGAATTAATTCTTTAGGATTGATTGAATTCGTTTCTTACTGAATTAATTCCTTACGGACTGAAATAATTCCTTACTGACTGAGTTAATTCCTTACGGACTGAATTAATTCATTACGGACTGAATTAATTCCTTACTGACTGAATTAATTCCTTACTGACTGAATTAATTCCTTACGGACTGAATTAATTCCTTACGGACTGAATTAATTCCTTACGGTCTGATTTAATTCCGTACGGATTTTATTAATTCCTTATGGACTGAATTAATTCCTTACGGACTGAATTAATTCCTTACGGTCTGAATTATTTCCGCACGGATTTTATTAATTCCTTACGGAATGAATTAATTCATTACGGACTTAATTAATCCATTACGGACTGAATTATTTCCTTACGTACTGAAGTTATTCCTTACGGACTGAATAGATTCATTACGTACTTAATTAAATCCTTACAGACTAAATTAATTCCTTATGGACTTAATTAATTCCGTAAGGAATGAATGAATTAATTACGGACTGAAATAATTCCTTACGGACTGAATTAATTCCTTACGGACTGAATTAATTCCTTACGGACTGAATTAATTCCTTACGGACTTAATTAATTCCTTACGGACTTAATTAATTCCTTTCTTACTGAATTAATTCCTTACGGACTGAATGAATTCCTTACGGACTGAATTAATTTCATACGGACTGAATTAATTCATTACGGACTTAATTAATCCATTACGGACTGAATTAATTCATTACGGACTGAATTAATTCCTTACGCACTGAACTTATTCCTTACGGACTGAATTAATTCCTTACGGACTGAATTAATTCCTTACGGACTGAATTAATTCCTTACGGACTGAAATATTTCCTTACGGACTGAATTAATACTTTAGGATTGATTGAATTCGTTTCTTACTGAATTAATTCCTTACGGACTGAATTAATTCCTTACGGACTGAATTAATTCCTTACGGACTGAATTAATTCCTTACGGACTGAATTAATTCCTTACGGACTGAATTAATTCCTTACGGACTGAATTAATTCCTTACGGACTGAATTAATTCCTTACGGACTGAATTAATTCGTTACGGACTGAATTAATTCCTTACGGACTGAATTAATTCCTTACGGACTTAATTAAATCCTTACAGATTGAATTAATTCCTAATGGACTTAATTAATTCCGTAAGGTATGAATTAATTAATTACGGACTGAAATAATTCCTTACGGACTGAATTAATTCCTTAATTAATTCCTTACGGACTGAATTAATTTCATACGGACTGAATTAATTCATTACGGACTTAATTAATCGATTACGGACTGAATTAATTCCTTACGTACTGAACTTATTCCTTACGGACTGAATTAATTCCTTACGGACTGAATTAATTCCTTACGGACTGAATTAATTCCTTACGGACAGAATTAATTCCTTAATTAATTCCTTACGGACTGAATTAATTTCATACGGACTGAATTAATTCATTACGGACTGAATTAATTCCTTACGGACTGAATTAATACCTTACGGACTGAATTAAATCCTTACGGACTGAATTAATTCCATACGGACTGAATTAATTCATTACGGACTGAATTAATTCCTTACGGACAGAATTAATTCTTTAGGATTGATTGAATTCCTTTCTTACTGAATTAATTCCTTACGGACTGAAATATTTCCTTACGGACTGAATTAATTCCTTACGGACTGAATTAATTCCTTACGGACTGAATTAATTCCTTACGGACTGAATTAAATCCTTACGGACTGAATTAATTCATTACGGACTTAACTAAATCCTTACAGACTGAATTAATTCATTATGGACTTAATTAATTCCGTAAGGAATGAATGAATTAATTACGGACTGAAATAATTCCTTACGGACTGAATTAATTCCTTACGGACTGAATTAATTTCATACGAACTGAAGTAATTCATTACGGACTTAATTAATCGATTACTAACTGAATTAATTCCTTACGTACTGAACTTATTCCTTACGTACTGAACTAATTCCTTACGGACTGAATTAATTACGTACGGACTTAATTAATTCCTTACGGACTTAATTAATTCATTACGGACTGAATTAATTCATTACGGACTGAATTAATTCATTACGGACTGAATTAATACCTTACGGACTGAATTAAATCCTTACGGACTGAACTAATTCCTTAATTCCTTAGTTAATTCCTTACGGACTGAATTAATTTTATCCGGACTGAATTAATTCATTACGCACTTAATTCTTCCATTACGGAATGAATTGATTCCTTAAGGACTGTATTAATTCCTTACGGACTGAATTAATACCTTACGGACTGAATTAAATCCTTACGGACTGAATTAATTCCTTACGGACTGAATTAATACCTTACGGACTGAATTAAATCCTTACAGACTGAATTAATTCCTTACGGACTGAATTAATTCCTTACGGACTGAATTAATTCCTTACGGACTGAATTAATTCCTTACGGACTGAATTAATTTCATCCGGACTGAATTATTTCCTTACGTATTGAAGTTATTCCTTACGGACTGAATTAATTCCTTACGGACTGAATTAATTCCTTACGGACTGAATTAATTCCTTACGGACTTAATTAAATCCTTACAGACTGAATTAATTCCTTATGGACTTAATTAATTCCGTAAGGTATGAATTAATTAATTACGGACTGAAATAATTCCTTACGGACTGAATTAATTCCTTAATTAATTCCTTACGGACTGAATTAATTTCATACGGACTGAATTAATTCATTACGGACTTAATTAATCGATTACGGACTGAATTAATTCCTTACGGACTGAATTAATTCCTTACGGACAGAATTAATTCCTTAATTAATTCCTTACGGACTGAATTAATTTCATACGGACTGAATTAATTCATTACGGACTGAATTAATTCCTTACGGACTGAATTAATACCTTACGGACTGAATTAAATCCTTACGGACTGAATTAATTCCATACGGACTGAATTAATTCATTACGGACTGAATTAATTCCTTACGGACAGAATTAATTCTTTAGGATTGATTGAATTCCTTTCTTACTGAATTAATTCCTTACGGACTGAAATATTTCCTTACGGACTGAATTAATTCCTTACGGACTGAATTAATTCCTTACGGACTGAATTAATTCCTTACGGACTGAATTAAATCCTTACGGACTGAATTAATTCATTACGGACTTAACTAAATCCTTACAGACTGAATTAATTCATTATGGACTTAATTAATTCCGTAAGGAATGAATGAATTAATTACGGACTGAAATAATTCCTTACGGACTGAATTAATTCCTTACGGACTGAATTAATTTCATACGAACTGAATTAATTCATTACGGACTTAATTAATCGATTACTAACTGAATTAATTCCTTACGTACTGAACCTATTCCTTACGGACTGAACTAATTCCTTACGGACTGAATTAATTACGTACGGACTTAATTAATTCCTTACGGACTTAATTAATTCATTACGGACTGAATTAATTCATTACGGACTGAATTAATACCTTACGGACTGAATTAAATCCTTACGGACTGAACTAATTCCTTAATTCCTTAATTAATTCCTTACGGACTGAATTAATTTTATCCGGACTGAATTAATTCATTACGCACTTAATTCTTCCATTACGGAATGAATTAATTCCTTAAGGACTGTATTAATTCCTTACGGACTGAATTAATACCTTACGGACTGAATTAAATCCTTACGGACTGAATTAATTCCTTACGGACTGAATTAATACCTTACGGACTGAATTAAATCCTTACAGACTGAATTAATTCCTTACGGACTGAATTAATTCCTTACGGACTGAATTAGTTCCTTACGGACTGAATTAATTCCTTACGGACTGAATTAATTTCATCCGGACTGAATTATTTCCTTACGTATTGAAGTTATTCCTTACGGACTGAATTAATTCCTTACGGACTGAATTAATTCCTTACGGACTGAATTAATTCCTTACGGACTGAATTAAGTCCTTACGGAACTAATTAATTCCTTACGGACGGAATTAATTCTTTACGGACTTAATTAATTCCTTACGGATTTAATTAATTCCTTACGGACTGAATTAATTCCTTACGGACTGAATTAATTCATTACGGACTGAATTTATTCCTTACGGACTGAATTATTTCCTTACGGACTGAATTAATTCTTTAGGATTGATTGAATTCCTTTCTTACTGAAAAAATTCCTTACGGACTGAATTAATTTCTTAATTAATTCCTTACGGACTGAATTAATTTCATACGGACTGAATTAATTCATTACGGACTTTATTAATCCATTACGGACTGAATTAATTCCTTACGGACTGAATTAATTCCTTACGGACTGAATTAATTCCTTACGAAACTAATTAATTCCTTACGGACGGAATTAATTCTTTACGGACTTAATTAATTCCTTACGTACTTAATTAATTCCTTACGGTCTGAATTAATTCCGTACGGATTTAATTAATTCCTTACGGACTGAATTAATTCCTTACGGACTGAATTAATTCATTACGGACTGAATTTATTCCTTACGGACTGAATTATTTCCTTACGGACTGAATTAATTCTTT
The DNA here is from genome assembly GCA_023053545.1 of Lepidurus packardi. Taxonomy (NCBI): domain Eukaryota; kingdom Metazoa; phylum Arthropoda; class Branchiopoda; order Notostraca; family Triopsidae; genus Lepidurus; species Lepidurus packardi. The sequence goes on from JAKZAN010000039.1 coordinate 393,841, forward strand.
AGGATTGATTGAATTCCTTTCTTACTGAAAAAATTCCTTACGGACTGAATTAATTTCTTAATTAATTCCTTACGGACTGAATTAATTTCATACGGACTGAATTAATTCATTACGGACTTTATTAATCCATTACGGACCGAATTAATTCCTTACGGACTGAATTAGTTCCTTACGGACTGAATTAATTCTATAGGATTGATTGAATTCCTTTCTTACTGAATTAATTCCTTACGGACTGAATGAATTCCTTACGGACTGAATTAATTTCATACGGACTGAATTAATACCTTACGAACTGAATTAATTTCATCAGGAATGAATTAATTCATTAAGCACTTAATTAATCCATTACGGACTGAGTTATTTCCTTACGTATTGAAGTTATTTCTTACGGACTGAATTAATTCCTTACGGACTGAATTAATACCTTACGGACTGAATTAAATCCTTACGGACTAAATTAATTCCTTACGGACTTAATTAATTCCTTACGGACTGAATTAATTCATTACGGACTGAATTAATTCCTTACGGACTGAATTAATTCCTTACGGACCTAATTAATTCCTTACGGACGGAATTAATTCTTTACGGACTTAATTAATTCCTTACGAACTTAATTAATTACTTACGTACTTAATTAATTCCTTACGGTCTGAATTAATTCCGTACGGATTTAATTAATTCCTTACGGTCTGAATTAATTCCTTACGGACTGAATTAATTCATTATGGACTTAATTAATTCCGTAAGGAATGAATGAATTAATTACGGACTGAAATAATTCCTTACGGACTAAATTAATTCCTTACGAACTGAATTAATTCCTTACGGACTTAATTAATTCCTTACGGACTGAATTAATTCCTTACGGACTGTATTAATTCCTTACGGACTGAATTAGTACCTTATGGACTGAATTAATTCTTTAGGATTGATTGAATTCCTTTCTTACTGAATTAATTCCTTACGGACTGAATGAATTCCTTACGGACTGAATTAATTTCATACTCACTGAATTAATACCTTACGGACTGAATTAATTCCTTACGGACTGAATTAATTCCTTAATTCCTTAATTAATTCCTTACGGACTGAATTAATTTCATCCGGACTGAATTAATTCATTACGCACTTAATTAATCCATTACGGACTGAATTATTTCCTTACGTATTGAAGTTATTCCTTACGGACTTAATTAATTCCTTACGGACTGATTTAAATCCATACGGACTTAGTTAATTCCTTACGGACTTAATTAATTCTTTACGGACTGAATTAATTCATTATGGACTGAATTAATTCCTTACGAACTTAATTAATTCCTTACGAAATGAATTAATTAGTTACGGACTGAATTAATTTCTTACGGACTGAATCAATTCATTACAGACTTAATTTATCCATTACGGACTTAATTAATTCATTACGGACTTAATTAATTCCTTACGGACTGAACTAATTCCTTACGGACTGAATTAATTCCTTACGGAATGAATTATTTTCTTACGGACTGAATTAATTCTTTAGGATTGATTGAATTCCTTTCTTACTGAATTAATTCATTACGGACTTAATTAATCCATTACGGACTGAATTAATTCATTACGGACTTAATTAATCCATTACGGACTGAATTATTTCCTTACGTACTGAAGTTATTCCTTACGGACTGAATTAATTCGTTACGGACTGAATTAATTCCTTACGGACTGAATTAATTCCTTAATTCCTTAATTAATTCCTTACGGACTGAATTAATTTCATCCGGACTGAATTATTTCCTTACGGGCTGAATTAATTCCTTACGGACCTAATTAATTCCTTACGGACGGAATTAATTCTTTACGGACTTAATTAATTCCTCACGAACTTAATTAATTCCTTACGTACTTAATTAATTCCTTACGGTCTGAATTAATTCCGTACGGATTTAATTAATTCCTTACGGACTGAATTAATTCCTTACATACTGAATTAATCCATTATGGATTTAATTAATTCCGTAAGGAATGAATGAATTAATTACGGACTGAAATAATTCCTTACGGACTAAATTAATTCCTTACGAACTGAATTAATTCCTTACGGACTGAATTAATTCCTTACGGACTGAATTAATTCCTTACGGACTGAATTATTTCCTTACGGACTGAATTAATTCTTTAGGATTGATTGAATTCCTTTCTTACTGAAAAAATTCCTTACGGACTGAATTAATTCCTTAATTAATTCCTTACGGACTGAATTAATTTCATACGGACTGAATTAATTCATTACGGACTTAATTAATCCATTACGGACTGAATTAATTCCTTACGGAATTAATTAATTCCTTACGGACTGAATTAATTCCTTACGGACTGAATTAATTCCTTACGGACTGAATTAGTTCCTTACGGACTGAATTAATTCTTTAGGATTGATTGAATTTCTTTTCTTACTGAATTAATTCCTTACGGACTGAATGAATTCCTTACGGACTGAATTAATTTCATACGGACTGAATTAATACCTTACGGACTGAATTAAATCCTTACGGACTGAATTAATACCTTACGGACTGAATTAAATCCTTACAGACTGAATTAATTCCTTACGGACTGAACTAATTCCTTAATTCCTTAATTAATTCCTTACGGACTGAATTAATTTCATCCGGACTGAATTAATTAATTAAGCACTTAATTCTTCCATTACGGACTGAATTAATTCCTTAAGGACTGTATTAATTCCTTACGGACTGAATTAATACCTTACGGACTGAATTAAATCCTTACGGACTGAATTAATTCCTTACGGACTGAATTAATACCTTACGGACTGAATTAAATCCTTACAGACTGAATTAATTCCTTACGGACTGAATTAATTCTTTAGGATTGATTGAATTCCTTTCTTACTGAATTAATTCCTTACGGACTGAATGAATTCCTTACGGACTGAATTAATTTCATACTCACTGAATTAATACCTTACGGACTGAATTAATTCCTTACGGACTGAATTAATTCCTTAATTCCTTAATTAATTCCTTACGGACTGAATTAATTTCATCCGGAATGAATTAATTCATTACGCACTTAATTAATCCATTACGGACTGAATTATTTCCTTTCGTATTGAAGTTATTCCTTTCGGACTTAATTAATTCCTTACGGACTGATTTAAATCCATACGGACTTAGTTAATTCCTTACGGACTTAATTAATTCTTTACGGACTGAATTAATTCATTATGGACTGAATTAATTCCTTACGAACTTAATTAATTCCTTACGAAATCGAATTAATTAGTTACGGACTGAATTAATTTCTTACGGACTGAATCAATTCATTACGGACTTAATTAATCCATTACGGACTGAATTAATTCATTACGGACTTTATTAATCCATTACGGACTGAATTATTTCTTTACGTACTGAAGTTATTCCTTACGGACTGAATTAATTCGTTACGGACTGAATTAATTCCTTACGGACTGAATTAATTCCTTACGGACTGAATTAATTCCTTAATTCCTTAATTAATTCCTTACGGACTGAATTAATTTCATCCGGACTGAATTATTTCCTTACGGGCTGAATTAATTCCTTACGGACCTAATTAATTCCTTACGGACGGAATTAATTATTTACGGACTTAATTAATTCCTCACGAACTTAATTAATTCCTTACGTACTTAATTAATTCCTTACGGTCTGAATTAATTCCGTACGGATTTAATTAATTCCTTACGGACTGAATTAATCCATTATGGACTTAATTAATTCCGTAAGGAATGAATGAATTAATTACGGACTGAAATAATTCCTTACGGACTAAATTAATTCCTTACGAACTGAATTAATTCCTTACGGTCTGAATTAATTCCGTACGGATTTAATTAATTCCTTACGGACTGAATTAATCCATTATGGACTTAATTAATTCCGTAAGGAATGAATGAATTAATTACGGACTGAAATAATTCCTTACGGACTAAATTAATTCCTTACGGACTGAATTAATTCCTTACGGACTGAATTATTTCCTTACGGACTGAATTAATTCTTTAGGATTGATTGAATTCCTTTCTTACTGAAAAAATTCCTTACGGACTGAATTAATTCCTTAATTAATTCCTTACGGACTGAATTAATTCCTTAATTAATTCCTTACGGACTGAATTAATTTCATACGGACTGAATTAATTCATTACGGACTTAATTAATCCATTACGGACTGAATTAATTCCTTTTTGACTTAATTAATTCCTTACGGACTGAATTAATTCCTTACGGACTGAATTAATTCCTTACGGACTGAATTAGTTCCTTACGGACTGAATTAATTCTTTAGGATTGATTGAATTCCTTTCTTACTGAATTAATTCCTTACGGACTGAATGAATTCCTTACGGACTGAATTAATTTCATACGGACTGAATTAATACCTTACGGACTGAATTAAATCCTTACAGACTGAATTAATTCCTTACGGACTGAACTAATTCCTTAATTCCTTAATTAATTCCTTACGGACTGAATTAATTTCATCCGGACTTAATTAATTCATTACGCACTTAATTCTTCCATTACGGACTGAATTAATTCCTTAAGGACTGTATTAATTCCTTACGGACTGAATTAATTCCTTACGGACTGAATTAATACCTTACGGACTGAATTAAATCCTTACAGACTGAATTAATTCCTTACGGACTGAATTAATTCCTTACGGACTGAATTAATTCCTTACGGACTGAATTAATTCCTTACGGACTGAATTAATTTCATCCGGATGAATTATTTCCTTACGTATTGAAGTTATTCCTTACGTACTGAATTAATAAGTTACGGACTGAATTAAATCCTTACGGACTGAATTAATACCTTACGGACTGAATTAAATCCTTACAGACTGAATTAATTCCTTACGGACTGAATTAATTCTTTAGGATTGATTGAATTCCTTTCTTACTGAATTAATTCCTTACGGACTGAATGAATTCCTTACGGACTGAATTAATTTCATACTCACTGAATTAATACCTTACGGACTGAATTAATTCCTTACGGACTGAATTAATTCCTTAATTCCTTAATTAATTCCTTACGGACTGAATTAATTTCATCCGGACTGAATTAATTCATTACGCACTTAATTAATCCATTACGGACTGAATTATTTCCTTACGTATTGAAGTTATTCCTTACGGACTGATTTAAATCCATACGGACTTAGTTAATTCCTTACGGACTTAATTAATTCTTTACGGACTGAATTAATTCATTATGGACTGAATTAATTCCTTACGAACTTAATTAATTCCTTACGAAATGAATTAATTAGTTACGGACTGAATTAATTTCTTACGGACTGAATCAATTCATTACGGACTTAATTAATCCATTACGGACTGAATTAATTCATTACGGACTTTATTAATCCATTACGGACTGAATTATTTCTTTACGTACTGAAGTTATTCCTTACGGACTGAATTAATTCGTTACGGACTGAATTAATTCCTTACGGACTGAATTAATTCCTTACGGACTGAATTAATTCCTTAATTCCTTAATTAATTCCTTACGGACTGAATTAATTTCATCCGGACTGAATTATTTCCTTACGGGCTGAATTAATTCCTTACGGACCTAATTAATTCCTTACGGACGGAATTAATTCTTTACGGACTTAATTAATTCCTCACGAACTTAATTAATTCCTTACGTACTTAATTAATTCCTTACGGTCTGAATTAATTCCGTACGGATTTAATTAATTCCTTACGGACTGAATTAATCCATTATGGACTTAATTAATTCCGTAAGGAATTAATGAATTAATTACGGACTGAAATAATTCCTTACGGACTAAATTAATTCCTTACGAACTGAATTAATTCCTTACGGTCTGAATTAATTCCGTACGGATTTAATTAATTCCTTACGGACTGAATTAATCCATTATGGACTTAATTAATTCAGTAAGGAATGAATGAATTAATTACGGACTGAAATAATTCCTTACGGACTAAATTAATTCCTTACGAACTGAATTAATTCCTTACGGACTGAATTAATTCCTTACGGACTGAATTAATTCCTTACGGACTGAATTATTTCCTTACGGACTGAATTAATTCTTTAGGATTGATTGAATTCCTTTCTTACTGAAAAAATTCCTTACGGACTGAATTAATTCCTTAATTAATTCCTTACGGACTGAATTAATTCCTTAATTAATTCCTTACGGACTGAATTAATTTCATACGGACTGAATTAATTCATTACGGACTTAATTAATCCATTACGGACTGAATTAATTCCTTTTTGACTTAATTAATTCCTTACGGACTGAATTAATTCCTTACGGACTGAATTAATTCCTTACGGACTGAATTAGTTCCTTACGGACTGAATTAATTCTTTAGGATTGATTGAATTCCTTTCTTACTGAATTAATTCCTTACGGACTGAATGAATTCCTTACGGACTGAATTAATTTCATACGGACTGAATTAATACCTTACGGACTGAATTAAATCCTTACAGACTGAATTAATTCCTTACGGACTGAACTAATTCCTTAATTCCTTAATTAATTCCTTACGGACTGAATTAATTTCATCCGGACTTAATTAATTCATTACGCACTTAATTCTTCCATTACGGACTGAATTAATTCCTTAAGGACTGTATTAATTCCTTACGGACTGAATTAATTCCTTACGGACTGAATTAATACCTTACGGACTGAATTAAATCCTTACAGACTGAATTAATTCCTTACGGACTGAATTAATTCCTTACGGACTGAATTAATTCCTTACGGACTGAATTAATTCCTTACGGACTGAATTAATTTCATCCGGATGAATTATTTCCTTACGTATTGAAGTTATTCCTTACGGACTGAATTAATTCCTTACGCACTGAATTAATTCCTTACGGACTGAATTAATAAGTTACGGACTGAATTAAATCCTTACGGACTGAATTAATTCCTTACGGACTTAATTAATTCCTTACGGACTGAATTAATTCATTACGGACTGAATTAATTCCTTACGGACTGAATTAATTCCTTACGGAACTAATTAATTCCTTACGGACGGAATTAATTCTTTACGGACTTAATTAATTCCTTACGTACTTAATTAATTCCTTACGGTCTGAATTAATTCCGTACGGATTTAATTAATTCCTTACGGACTGAATTAATTCCTTACGGACTGAATTAATTCATTACGGACTGAATTTATTCCTTACGGACTGAATTATTTCCTTACGGACTGAATTAATTCTTTAGGATTGATTGAATTCCTTTCTTACTGAAAAAATTCCTTACGGACTGAATTAATTTCTTAATTAATTCCTTACGGACTGAATTAATTTCATACGGACTGAATTAATTCATTACGGACTTTATTAATCCATTACGGACTGAATTAATTCCTTACGGACTGAATTAGTTCCTTGCGGACTGAATTAATTCTATAGGATTGATTGAATTCCTTTCTTACTGAATTAATTCCTTACGGACTGAATGAATTCCTTACGGACTGAATTAATTTCATACGGACTGAATTAATACCTTACGAACTGAATTAATTTCATCCGGAATGAATTAATTCATTAAGCACTTAATTAATCCATTACGGACTGAGTTATTTCCTTACGTATTGAAGTTATTTCTTACGGACTGAATTAATTCCTTACGGACTGAATTAATACCTTACGGACTGAATTAAATCCTTACGGACTAAATTAATTCCTTACGGACTTAATTAATTCCTTACGGACTGAATTAATTCATTACGGACTGAATTAATTCCTTACGGACTGAATTAATTCCTTACGGACCTAATTAATTCCTTACGGACGGAATTAATTCTTTACGGACTTAATTAATTCCTTACGAACTTAATTAATTCCTTACGTACTTAATTAATTCCTTACGGTCTGAATTAATTCCGTACGGATTTAATTAATTCCTTACGGTCTGAATTAATTCCTTACGGACTGAATTAATTCATTATGGACTTAATTAATTCCGTAAGGATTGAATGAATTAATTACGGACTGAAATAATTCCTTACGGACTAAATTAATTCCTTACGAACTGAATTAATTCCTTACGGACTTAATTAATTCCTTACGGACTGAATTAATTCCTTACGGACTGTATTAATTCCTTACGGACTGAATTAGTACCTTTCGGACTGAATTAATTCTTTAGGATTGATTGAATTCCTTTCTTAGTGAATTTTTTTTTTTTTTTTTTTAATTTAACAGGCGTAGGCTCGCGCCTATTGCCTCAAACTTTATTAAATAAGCCTTCTGTACATTGTCAATAATTTTAAAAATTGTTAAAGGGGTGATGCTTCTGCATTACCCTTTAACATAGCACATAGAACAAAAGGGTGGAGAGGGGGATAGGACACAAAGGGGGGGTGGAGGGGGGGACACATGACAAGGAGGGTGGAGGGGGGGAAGACAGCAGGGCAAAAAACTCTGCTAACTAGAACTCCCTTATGCAACTTTGATTCGCTTCGTGTAGAAAAATAGTAAGTGTGTTGAAAGCTTTAGGGCTGGTTAGCAATTCTTTTGCGTTAAAATGGATTTTTAACTTGTTTAGCTTCTGGAGTAGTTGGGCACGTTGCTTGTTGAGTCGACGACAGTGGAACAGTAGATGCGGTAGGTCCTGTCTAGTTCTATCCTGGCATGGACATAGGTCCGAGTCGGATTTTTGGATTCGTTGGAGGTAGCTCCTGGTTGGGAAGTGTGTGGTTCTCACTTGAATCATCTTTGAGATGATTGTCCTGGGAAGGTGGACGTGCACTATTCCTTGACGAGATGGTCCATGGGTCAGATCCTGTAACGGGCTCTGAGAATTGTTCCAACGTTCCTTCCATTGACTCATCGTTGCTTCTTCTATCCAACCACGAGCAACCTTTATGGAATCTGGGCTTGACTTCCAGACGACGGTTGCAAGTACTCTTGCCCTCTCCAAACAGGACGTGTATCGTCTGTGCCTGGGTACCTCTTCGGAAACGGGCCATTTGTCCCAGTATCTTGAAGCGTAGTGGCGGAGCACTAATCTCTCGAGGTACAAATCGAATGGTGGTAGGCCCGATTCTATTTCCAAAGCAACGGTTGGGGTTGTTTTGAGGGCTCCTGTTATTGCTAACAGGCCCTTTCTATACAGTTGGATAATGGGTCGTAGCTTAGCCAAAGAGATGTTGCACCAGGCTGGGAAAGCGTAGCTTAGTTTTGAGAGGACCGTCGTCTGAAAAAGAGTACGGACCTGACGGCAAGTGACAGCTCTTGAAAATCTCATCACTTTGTGTATCCTTTGCAGGGTTAAATTGCATTGGACTACCAGACGGTTAACATGGTGTGTCCATGTGAGACTATTGTCATAAACTAGACCGAGGTACCTGACCGCATCCTTAGAATGGACTATCGTACCGTCCCAAACGAGGGGTGTGGCTTCTGGTTGGTGCTTTTTGGAAAAGTGAATTAATTCCGTCTTTTCTTTCGCAAACTGTAGTCGGTGCTTCTTAGCCCATTTTTCGAGCGCAGCCAAGTTGTTGCTCAGAAGCTTGACATTTTTCTCGCTGGAGGTGCTCGATGTAAAAATCAACAGGTCATCCGCGAAAGCTTGCATGTCGATCTTCTTCCGTTTTATGCATCCCAACGCTCCATCAATGTACATCAAGAATAATATCGGTGATAGGGGAGAGCCTTGCGGAACTCCCTTAATAATCGAGACGACATCACTTTTTTCTTCACCAAAAACCACATATGCTCTCCGTTTCTCGAGAAAACTCTTAATCCAAACGGTCACTTGTGATGGAACTTTCAGCGCCCAAAGCTCTTCAACTAACACTTCGTGGTTTACATTGTCAAATGCTCCGGAAATGTCCAACAGTAAGGCTGAAAGGACTTTTCCTTTATCGAAGCTATCCAAAATCGCATCACTGAAATTCACCATGGCATCCACTGTTGATCTCCCTGGTCTAAAACCCCATTGCATATCCGACAACTTATCGTTATCTTCTAGAAACAGCTTTAACCGATTTGCTATTGCCTTTTCTAGTATTTTCCCCAATACCGGTAGCAGGGAGATTGGTCGAAAACTCTTGATTGACGTGTAGCCCTGCTTCCCAGGCTTAGGGAGCGTAATAACTTTAGCAGTCTTCCATGCTTTGGGGTGATATTCCAGGGCCAGAGAGGCATTGTACAAGCTAACCACTGTTGGGTCAATAACACTCCATAGGGATTTAATGATGATTGCTTGGATTTCATCCACTCCAGCAGCTTTACGTGGTTGGAGTCCCTCGATTATCTCAGAAATTTCCTCCCTGGTGAAAGGGGCTTCATAAAAAGAACCTCTGGTTTTCCGAGCTTTGTACAGGGAAGAACGGCGTCGTAGGGAATCTTCTTGCGAATTTACCGGGGCCCCGTCCAGCAGGTGTGTCGCCACAAAATTTAATTTCGTAATCGCATCTGGGAAAGGCGTACCATCATTTCGTCTCAGGAATTCGAGCTTGTTATTATTGTAGACCCTCATTTGCCGGTCTAGGTTCCAAATAACCCTGCTGTCTGGTGTATTAAGTTGTTCAGACCAATACGTATTCCTGAATTCCCTGGTTTTCGCTCTATAGGCATTCCTGGTTTCTTTCCATACCTTTTCCCTCTCAGAGCCCCCGTGTGTACGGTACTGTCTGAGCACAGCCGCTGTTTGTTTACGAAGGATTTGGAGCTCCCTATTCCACCAAGGATTGTTCCTGTTATTTGCGGATTTTTTGGGGATACTTTTCGTCATTTCCGTCTGGATGATTGTTGTAAGCCTGTCAACGGCTATGTCCAAAGCGATAGGGCTCGAAAGATCTGCGAACTTAGGTGATGCCTTCAGTACCTCACCCCGTACGTTAGAGGCGAGTTCTTTCCAATTGACCCTGCTGTAGCACCATGTTGTCCTTGCCGTGTGGGTTTGCAAAAGATTAAGGGAAATCACTATGGCTTTGTGATCTGATTCATTGTAATACTCTGCTTCATCCAGGACGTGCCAATCTGTGGTCTTGATTAATTGCGGGGAACACCACGTGAGGTCTAAAGTCGATTTGTGCCCACGCTCGTTGTGAAATGTTGGGACATTCCATTCATTAATCAAGTCCAAGTGATGTTCTGTGGCAAAGTCGTACAATTGTATTCCCGGTATATCTGAAGCTTTATCCTCCCACCGCCAGTGACGGGCATTGAAATCTCCTGTTACTATCACAGGGTCGTGTTGGTTGTAATTTCCCCAGGCTTCTTCAAGAAGCGACGCGGTGTTAGCTGTGTGCCTTCTATATATTGCAAGTATGGATATCGCTCGTCCTCCTGGGTTTGCCAACCTAATTTTCGCGTATAGTTCCTTTATTTCAAGGACATAGAAACGGCTGTCTGGCTTACGGAGCAGCATCACTCCTTCATAAGCAAGAGACGGAGTAATAACGTCAAATCCCATGATACGTGATTGAGTGTAGTTCTGTGGCGGCTCCAATAAAATAACCAAGGTTACATCTTCACTGTTTGCCTCTCTAGCAACTTCAGTAAGTTGAGATGTGCTTTTACGAATGTTCTGCACAATCAATCGTACCAATCCCATTGTCTATTTGCTCCTTGACGCGGACTTCTTGCCCTTTGCGTCTATCTCCTTCAATCGAGTGGGACAAGCGGGGTCAAATGCGTAGTGTTTGTCTTTGCAGTTCGCACATTTCTTCGTTACCTCCGTGCATTGCCTTGTGTCGTGATTCTTTGAACATTTCCCGCAGGTTGGTGTCTTTTCACGGCAAGACGCTGACATATGGCCATAGGCCTGGCAGTTGAAGCATTGAAGGATTTGAGGGTATTTTACGTTTTCCACTTGGACTATGCGGTTAAACGCAAAGATGGCCCCAACTTCCAACAAACTTTTCTTCTCCTCGGCTGAATTACAGGTGAACTTGATAGACCCATACGCTTTTTTTAAATCGGGGTTTAGCCACTTTGCCTGGTCCGCATGAAAGATGATTCCCAAGTTTGAGTTTTTGTCCGAGATGTGTTCACAAATTTCGGGCAGGCTTTGGTCCTTTGGAAGCTGGTGGATAACCACCACCAAGTTTGGTTGTCTCTTAACCATTTTAACAGGTCCCAAACTTGGCAAAACCGCCGATTCGAGGATGGATTCGGAAGTGGATTTCTCCTCTTGGCTTTTGTACGTGAGGGCGAGTCTGTTCGTTCGGGTTTTCCCGACAAGGACAGGTTTCGGTGCTGTTGGGTACGCTTTAGATAAGTCGTCCTCGATTACCTTCAGGAGATCTTTCCTCGGAATGACCGCGTTTCGTTTGGTCTCATCTTCCTGTTGGATAAATAGCGTTAAGCCATCTTCGTCTTGCTCACCTGACTCTTGCATGGCAGGGGTGGCAATTGAGGTAGTTGACACCTTGGGTGGTGGTCTAGCTCTCCTCCTCACAACTTGTGTCCAAGTGCTTGTTTGAGCAGAGGACGAGGGGGCTTGGCATTGATTTGGTTGATTATCTCTAACAGTAGGCTTCAAGGAAGGTTTCCCGCGTTCTTCTTCCAGGTCTTTGCGAAGTCCAATAACTTCCACTTTAAGTGCCAAAATTTCCTGGTTCAGAAGGTCGTTACTATCTTTCAATGACCTAAGCGTTGATACGATGTAATCCAACGTAGACGTTTGCGTAGGGTCATCGATTGAAAAGGACCTTTTTCGAAACGCTAGGTCGTCTGAAGGGGATAGCATAGGACGTTTCTGCGCTTGAACTGGGTTTAGTTTTTTTTCCCGACGCGGTTTGCAGTTTTTAGCCGCAGGCTTGTCTTTTTGAAAGAGGTCTCCACAGGATTGACATTTCACTTGAGGTTGAAGTGTGACGGTTGGATTGGGTGAGTCTATTTCGATTTCTTCAAGAGCGCGGGACGGGCCGGCTTGAGGAAAACGGATTCCCCCTTTTACGGGCGAGTTTCCCGGAGTCCTTAACATTTCGTCACAGGGCTAGGCCCTAAACAGTCACTTAAAGGTCCTCGTTCATACACACAGCGGTAATTAAACGTTATGAAAACAGTCAACAAAGGTGCGTAAAGCACCGAACTACACTTGGGAACAAAATCAATCCAAACAAACTTGGGTACCCAATGAAACACGTCAAAAAGCAAGAGCGCGCTACAAACACGTCTGAACTTCCCGCCAACCTCTTACTGAATTAATTCCTTACGGACTGAATGAATTCCTTACGGACTGAATTAATTTCATACTCACTGAATTAATACCTTACGGACTGAATTAATTCCTTACGGACTGAATTAATTCCTTACGGACTGAATTAATTCCTTAATTCCTTAATTAATTCCTTACGGACTGAATTAATTTCATCCGGACTGAATTAATTCATTACGCACTTAATTAATCCATTACGGACTGAATTATTTCCTTACGTATTGAAGTTATTCCTTACGGACTTAATTAATTCCTTACGGACTGATTTAAATCCATACGGACTTAGTTAATTCCTTACGGACTTAATTAATTCTTTACGGACTGAATTAATTCATTATGGACTGAATTAATTCCTTACGAACTTAATTAATTCCTTACGAAATGAATTAATTAGTTACGGACTGAATTAATTTCTTACGGACTGAATCAATTCATTACAGACTTAATTTATCCATTACGGACTTAATTAATTCATTACGGACTTAATTAATTCCTTACGGACTGAACTAATTCCTTACGGACTGAATTAATTCCTTACGGAATGAATTAATTCCTTACGGACTGAACTAATTCCTTAATTCCTTAATTAATTCCTTACGGACTGAATTAATTTCATCCGGACTGAATTAATTCATTACGCACTTAATTCTTCCATTACGGACTGAATTAATTCCTTAAGGACTGTATTAATTCCTTACGGACTGAATTAATACCTTACGGACTGAATTAAATCCTTACGGACTGAATTAATTCCTTACGGACTGAATTAATACCTTACGGACTGAATTAAATCCTTACAGACTGAATTAATTCCTTACGGACTGAATAAATTCCTTACGGACTGAATTAATTCCTTACGGACTGAATTAATTCCTTACGGACTGAATTAATTTCATCCGGACTGAATTATTTCCTTACGTATTGAAGTTATTCCTTACGGACTGAATTAATTCCTTACGCACTGAATTAATTCCTTACGGACTGAATTAATACCTTACGGACTGAATTAAATCCTTACGGACTGAATTAATTCCTTACGGACTTAATTAATTCCTTACGGACTGAATTAATTCATTACGGACTGAATTAATTCCTTACGGACTGAATTAATTCCTTACGGAACTAATTAATTCCTTACGGACGGAATTAATTCTTTACGGACTTAATTAATTCCTTACGTACTTAATTAATTCCTTACGGTCTGAATTAATTCCGTACGGATTTAATTAATTCCTTACGGACTGAATTAATTCCTTACGGACTGAATTAATTCATTACGGACTGAATTTATTCCTTACGGACTGAATTATTTCCTTACGGACTGAATTAATTCTTTAGGATTGATTGAATTCCTTTCTTACTGAAAAAATTCCTTACGGACTGAATTAATTTCTTAATTAATTCCTTACGGACTGAATTAATTTCATACGGACTGAATTAATTCATTACGGACTTTATTAATCCATTACGGACTGAATTAATTCCTTACGGACTGAATTAGTTCCTTGCGGACTGAATTAATTCTATAGGATTTATTGAATTCCTTTCTTACTGAATTAATTCCTTACGGACTGACTGAATTCCTTACGGACTGAATTAATTTCATACGGACTGAATTATAACCTTACGAACTGAATTAATTTCATCCGGAATGAATTAATTCATTAAGCACTTAATTAATCCATTACGGACTGAGTTATTTCCTTACGTATTGAAGTTATTTCTTACGGACTGAATTAATTCCTTACGGACTGAATTAATACCTTACGGACTGAATTAAATCCTTACGGACTAAATTAATTCCTTAAGGACTTAATTAATTCCTTACGGACTGAATTAATTCATTACGGACTGAATTAATTCCTTACGGACTGAATTAATTCCTTACGGACCTAATTAATTCCTTACGGACGGAATTAATTCTTTACGGACTTAATTAATTCCTTACGAACTTAATTAATTCCTTACGTACTTAATTAATTCCTTACGGTCTGAATTAATTCCGTACGGATTTAATTAATTCCTTACGGTCTGAATTAATTCCTTACGGACTGAATTAATTCATTATGGACTTAATTAATTCCGTAAGGAATGAATGAATTAATTACGGACTGAAATAATTCCTTACGGACTAAATAAATTCCTTACGAACTGAATTAATTCCTTACGGACTTAATTAATTCCTTACGGACTGAATTAATTCCTTACGGACTGTATTAATTCCTTACGGACTGAATTAGTACCTTACGGACTGAATTAATTCTTTAGGATTGATTGAATTCCTTTCTTACTGAATTAATTCCTTACGGACTGAATGAATTCCTTACGGACTGAATTAATTTCATACTCACTGAATTAATACCTTACGGACTGAATTAATTCCTTACGGACTGAATTAATTCCTTACGGACTGAATTAATTCCTTAATTAATTCCTTACGGACTGAATTAATTTCATCCGGACTGAATTAATTCATTACGCACTTAATTAATCCATTACGGACTGAATTATTTCCTTACGTATTGAAGTTATTATTTACGGACTTAATTAATTCCTTACGGACTGATTTAAATCCATACGGACTTAGTTAATTCCTTACGGACTTAATTAATTCTTTACGGACTGAATTAATTCATTATGGACTGAATTAATTCCTTACGAACTTAATTAATTCCTTACGAAATGAATTAATTAGTTACGGACTGAATTAATTTCTTACGGACTGAATCAATTCATTACAGACTTAATTTATCCATTACGGACTTAATTAATTCATTACGGACTTAATTAATTCCTTACGGACTGAACTAATTCCTTACGGACTGAATTAATTCCTTACGGAATGAATTAATTCCTTACGGACTGAACTAATTCCTTAATTCCTTAATTAATTCCTTACGGACTGAATTAATTTCATCCGGACTGAATTAATTCATTACGCACTTAATTCTTCCATTACGGACTGAATTAATTCCTTAAGGACTGTATTAATTCCTTACGGACTGAATTAATACCTTACGGACTGAATTAAATCCTTACGGACTGAATTAATTCCTTACGGACTGAATTAATACCTTACGGACTGAATTAAATCCTTACAGACTGAATTAATTCCTTACGGACTGAATTAATTCCTTACGGACTGAATTAATTCCTTACGGACTGAATTAATTCCTTACGGACTGAATTAATTTCATCCGGACTGAATTATTTCCTTACGTATTGAAGTTATTCCTTACGGACTGAATTAATTCCTTACGCACTGAATTAATTCCTTACGGACTGAATTAATACCTTACGGACTGAATTAAATCCTTACGGACTGAATTAATTCCTTACGGACTTAATTAATTCCTTACGGACTGAATTAATTCATTACGGACTGAATTAATTCCTTACGGACTGAATTAATTCCTTACGGAACTAATTAATTCCTTACGGACGGAATTAATTCTTTACGGACTTAATTAATTCCTTACGTACTTAATTAATTCCTTACGGTCTGAATTAATTCCGTACGGATTTAATTAATTCCTTACGGACTGAATTAATTCCTTACGGACTGAATTAATTCATTACGGACTGAATTTATTCCTTACGGACTGAATTATTTCCTTACGGACTGAATTAATTCTTTAGGATTGATTGAATTCCTTTCTTACTGAAAAAATTCCTTACGGACTGAATTAATTTCTTAATTAATTCCTTACGGACTGAATTAATTTCATACGGACTGAATTAATTCATTACGGACTTTATTAATCCATTACGGACTGAATTAATTCCTTACGGACTGAATTAGTTCCTTGCGGACTGAATTAATTCTATAGGATTTATTGAATTCCTTTCTTACTGAATTAATTCCTTACGGACTGACTGAATTCCTTACGGACTGAATTAATTTCATACGGACTGAATTATAACCTTACGAACTGAATTAATTTCATCCGGAATGAATTAATTCATTAAGCACTTAATTAATCCATTACGGACTGAGTTATTTCCTTACGTATTGAAGTTATTTCTTACGGACTGAATTAATTCCTTACGGACTGAATTAATACCTTACGGACTGAATTAAATCCTTACGGACTAAATTAATTCCTTACGGACTTAATTAATTCCTTACGGACTGAATTAATTCATTACGGACTGAATTAATTCCTTACGGACTGAATTAATTCCTTACGGACCTAATTAATTCCTTACGGACGGAATTAATTCTTTACGGACTTAATTAATTCCTTACGAACTTAATTAATTCCTTACGTACTTAATTAATTCCTTACGGTCTGAATTAATTCCGTACGGATTTAATTAATTCCTTACGGTCTGAATTAATTCCTTACGGACTGAATTAATTCATTATGGACTTAATTAATTCCGTAAGGAATGAATGAATTAATTACGGACTGAAATAATTCCTTACGGACTAAATAAATTCCTTACGAACTGAATTAATTCCTTACGGACTTAATTAATTCCTTACGGACTGAATTAATTCCTTACGGACTGTATTAATTCCTTACGGACTGAATTAGTACCTTACGGACTGAATTAATTCTTTAGGATTGATTGAATTCCTTTCTTACTGAATTAATTCCTTACGGACTGAATGAATTCCTTACGGACTGAATTAATTTCATACTCACTGAATTAATACCTTACGGACTGAATTAATTCCTTACGGACTGAATTAATTCCTTACGGACTGAATTAATTCCTTAATTAATTCCTTACGGACTGAATTAATTTCATCCGGACTGAATTAATTCATTACGCACTTAATTAATCCATTACGGACTGAATTATTTCCTTACGTATTGAAGTTATTATTTACGGACTTAATTAATTCCTTACGGACTGATTTAAATCCATACGGACTTAGTTAATTCCTTACGGACTTAATTAATTCTTTACGGACTGAATTAATTCATTATGGACTGAATTAATTCCTTACGAACTTAATTAATTCCTTACGAAATGAATTAATTAGTTACGGACTGAATTAATTTCTTACGGACTGAATCAATTCATTACAGACTTAATTTATCCATTACGGACTTAATTAATTCATTACGGACTTAATTAATTCCTTACGGACTGAACTAATTCCTTACGGACTGAATTAATTCCTTACGGAATGAATTAATTCCTTACGGACTGAACTAATTCCTTAATTCCTTAATTAATTCCTTACGGACTGAATTAATTTCATCCGGACTGAATTAATTCATTACGCACTTAATTCTTCCATTACGGACTGAATTAATTCCTTAAGGACTGTATTAATTCCTTACGGACTGAATTAATACCTTACGGACTGAATTAAATCCTTACGGACTGAATTAATTCCTTACGGACTGAATTAATACCTTACGGACTGAATTAAATCCTTACAGACTGAATTAATTCCTTACGGACTGAATTAATTCCTTACGGACTGAATTAATTCCTTACGGACTGAATTAATTCCTTACGGACTGAATTAATTTCATCCGGACTGAATTATTTCCTTACGTATTGAAGTTATTCCTTACGGACTGAATTAATTCCTTACGCACTGAATTAATTCCTTACGGACTGAATTAATACCTTACGGACTGAATTAAATCCTTACGGACTGAATTAATTCCTTACGGACTTAATTAATTCCTTACGGACTGAATTAATTCATTACGGACTGAATTAATTCCTTACGGACTGAATTAATTCCTTACGGAACTAATTAATTCCTTACGGACGGAATTAATTCTTTACGGACTTAATTAATTCCTTACGTACTTAATTAATTCCTTACGGTCTGAATTAATTCCGTACGGATTTAATTAATTCCTTACGGACTGAATTAATTCCTTACGGACTGAATTAATTCATTACGGACTGAATTTATTCCTTACGGACTGAATTATTTCCTTACGGACTGAATTAATTCTTTAGGATTGATTGAATTCCTTTCTTACTGAAAAAAATCCTTACGGACTGAATTAATTTCTTAATTAATTCCTTACGGACTGAATTAATTTCATACGGACTGAATTAATTCATTACGGACTTTATTAATCCATTACGGACTGAATTAATTCCTTACGGACTGAATTAGTTCCTTGCGGACTGAATTAATTCTATAGGATTTATTGAATTCCTTTCTTACTGAATTAATTCCTTACGGACTGACTGAATTCCTTACGGACTGAATTAATTTCATACGGACTGAATTAATACCTTACGAACTGAATTAATTTCATCCGGAATGAATTAATTCATTAAGCACTTAATTAATCCATTACGGACTGAGTTATTTCCTTACGTATTGAAGTTATTTCTTACGGACTGAATTAATTCCTTACGGACTGAATTAATACCTTACGGACTGAATTAAATCCTTACGGACTAAATTAATTCCTTACGGACTTAATTAATTCCTTACGGACTGAATTAATTCATTACGGACTGAATTAATTCCTTACGGACTGAATTAATTCCTTACGGACCTAATTAATTCCTTACGGACGGAATTAATTCTTTACGGACTTAATTAATTCCTTACGAACTTAATTAATTCCTTACGTACTTAATTAATTCCTTACGGTCTGAATTAATTCCGTACGGATTTAATTAATTCCTTACGGTCTGAATTAATTCCTTACGGACTGAATTAATTCATTATGGACTTAATTAATTCCGTAAGGAATGAATGAATTAATTACGGACTGAAATAATTCCTTACGGACTAAATAAATTCCTTACGAACTGAATTAATTCCTTACGGACTTAATTAATTCCTTACGGACTGAATTAATTCCTTACGGACTGTATTAATTCCTTACGGACTGAATTAGTACCTTACGGACTGAATTAATTCTTTAGGATTGATTGAATTCCTTTCTTACTGAATTAATTCCTTACGGACTGAATGAATTCCTTACGGACTGAATTAATTTCATACTCACTGAATTAATACCTTACGGACTGAATTAATTCCTTACGGACTGAATTAATTCCTTACGGACTGAATTAATTCCTTAATTAATTCCTTACGGACTGAATTAATTTCATCCGGACTGAATTAATTCATTACGCACTTAATTAATCCATTACGGACTGAATTATTTCCTTACGTATTGAAGTTATTATTTACGGACTTAATTAATTCCTTACGGACTGATTTTAAATCCATACGGACTTAGTTAATTCCTTACGGACTTAATTAATTCTTTACGGACTGAATTAATTCATTATGGACTGAATTAATTCCTTACGAACTTAATTAATTCCTTACGAAATGAATTAATTAGTTACGGACTGAATTAATTTCTTACGGACTGAATCAATTCATTACAGACTTAATTTATCCATTACGGACTTAATTAATTCATTACGGACTTAATTAATTCCTTACGGACTGAACTAATTCCTTACGGACTGAATTAATTCCTTACGGAATGAATTATTTTCTTACGGACTGAATTAATTCTTTAGGATTGATTGAATTCCTTACGGAATGAATTATTTTCTTACGGACTGAATTAATTCTTTAGGATTGATTGAATTCCTTTCTTACTGAATTAATTCATTACGGACTTAATTAATCCATTACGGACTGAATTAATTCATTACGGACTTAATTAATCCATTACGGACTGAATTATTTCCTTACGTACTGAAGTTATTCCTTACGGACTGAATTAATTCGTTACGGACTGAATTAATTCCTTACGGACTGAATTAATTCCTTACGGACTGAATTAATTCCTTAATTCCTTAATTAATTCCTTACGGACTGAATTAATTTCATCCGGACTGAATTATTTCCTTACGGTCTCAATTAATTCCGTACGGATTTAATTAATTCCTTACGGACTGAATTAATTCCTTACGGACTGAATTAATCCATTATGGACTTAATTAATTCCGTAAGGAATGAATGAATTAATTACGGACTGAAATAATTCCTTACGGACTAAATTAATTCCTTACGAACTGAATTAATTCCTTACGGACTGAATTAATTACTTACGGACTGAATTAATTCCTTACGGACTGAAAAAATTCCTTACGGACTGATTTAATTCTTTAGGATTGATTGAATTCCTTTCTTACTGAAAAAATTCCTTACGGACTGAATTAATTCCTTAATTAATTCCTTACGGACTGAATTAATTTCATACGGACTGAATTAATACATTACGGACTGAATTAATTCCTTACGGACTTAATTAATTCCTTACGGACTGAATTAATTCCTTACGGACTGTATTAATTCCTTACGGACTGAATTAGTACCTTACGGACTGAATTAATTCTTTAGGATTGATTGAATTCCTTTCTTACTGAATTAATTCCTTACGGACTGAATGAATTCCTTACGGACTGAATTAATTTCATACTCACTGAATTAATACCTTACGGACTGAATTAATTCCTTACGGACTGAATTAATTCCTTACGGACTGAATTAATTCCTTAATTAATTCCTTACGGACTGAATTAATTTCATCCGGACTGAATTAATTCATTACGCACTTAATTAATCCATTACGGACTGAATTATTTCCTTACGTATTGAAGTTATTATTTACGGACTTAATTAATTCCTTACGGACTGATTTTAAATCCATACGGACTTAGTTAATTCCTTACGGACTTAATTAATTCTTTACGGACTGAATTAATTCATTATGGACTGAATTAATTCCTTACGAACTTAATTAATTCCTTACGAAATGAATTAATTAGTTACGGACTGAATTAATTTCTTACGGACTGAATCAATTCATTACAGACTTAATTTATCCATTACGGACTTAATTAATTCATTACGGACTTAATTAATTCCTTACGGACTGAACTAATTCCTTACGGACTGAATTAATTCCTTACGGAATGAATTATTTTCTTACGGACTGAATTAATTCTTTAGGATTGATTGAATTCCTTACGGAATGAATTATTTTCTTACGGACTGAATTAATTCTTTAGGATTGATTGAATTCCTTACGGAATGAATTATTTTCTTACGGACTGAATTAATTCTTTAGGATTGATTGAATTCCTTACGGAATGAATTATTTTCTTACGGACTGAATTAATTCTTTAGGATTGATTGAATTCCTTTCTTACTGAATTAATTCATTACGGACTTAATTAATCCATTACGGACTGAATTAATCCATTACGGACTGAATTATTTCCTTACGTACTGAAGTTATTCCTTACGGACTGAATTAATTCGTTACGGACTGAATTAATTCCTTACGGACTGAATTAATTCCTTACGGACTGAATTAATTCCTTAATTCCTTAATTAATTCCTTACGGACTGAATTAATTTCATCCGGACTGAATTATTTCCTTACGGTCTGAATTAATTCCGTACGGATTTAATTAATTCCTTACGGACTGAATTAATTCCTTACGGACTGAATTAATCCATTATGGACTTAATTAATTCCGTAAGGAATGAATGAATTAATTACGGACTGAAATAATTCCTTACGGACTAAATTAATTCCTTACGAACTGAATTAATTCCTTACGGACTGAATTAATTACTTACGGACTGAATTAATTCCTTACGGACTGAAAAAATTCCTTACGGACTGAATTAATTCTTTAGGATTGATTGAATTCCTTTCTTACTGAAAAAATTCCTTACGGACTGAATTAATTCCTTAATTAATTCCTTACGGACTGAATTAATTTCATACGGACTGAATTAATACATTACGGACTGAATTAATTCCTTACGGACTTAATTAATTCCTTACGGACTGAATTAATTCCTTACGGACTGAATTAATTACTTACGGACTGAATTAGTTCCTTACGGACTGAATTAATTCTTTAGGATTGATTGAATTCCTTACGGACTGAATTAATTCCTTACGGACTGAATGAATTCCTTACGGACTGAATTAATTTCATACGGACTGAATTAATACCTTACGGACTGAATTAAATCCTTACGGACTGAATTAATACCTTACGGACTGAATTAAATCCTTACAGACTGAATTAATTCCTTACGGACTGAACTAATTCCTTAATTCCTTAATTAATTCCTTACGGACTGAATTAATTTCATCCGGACTGAATTAATTCATTACGCACTTAATTCTTCCATTACGGACTGAATTAATTCCTTAAGGACTGTATTAATTCCTTACGGACTGAATTAATACCTTACGGACTGAATTAAATCCTTACAGACTGAATTAATTCCTTACGGACTGAATTAATTCTTTAGGATTGATTGAATTCCTTTCTTACTGAATTAATTCCTTACGGACTGAATGAATTCCTTACGGACTGAATTAATTTCATACTCACTGAATTAATACCTTACGGACTGAATTAATTCCTTACGGACTGAATTAATTCCTTAATTCCTTAATTAATTCCTTACGGACTGAATTAATTTCATCCGGACTGAATTAATTCATTACGCACTTAATTAATCCATTACGGACTGAATTATTTCCTTACGTATTGAAGTTATTCCTTACGTATTGAAGTTATTCCTTACGGACTTAATTAATTCCTTACGGACTGATTTAAATCCATACGGACTTAGTTAATTCCTTACGGACTTAATTAATTCTTTACGGACTGAATTAATTCATTATGGACTGAATTAATTCCTTACGAACTTAATTAATTCCTTACGAAATGAATTAATTAGTTACGGACTGAATTAATTTCTTACGGACTGAATCAATTCATTACAGACTTAATTTATCCATTACGGACTTAATTAATTCCTTACGGACTTAATTAATTCCTTACGGACTGAACTAATTCCTTACGGACTGAATTAATTACTTACGGAATGAATTATTTTCTTACGGACTGAATTAATTCTTTAGGATTGATTGAATTCCTTTCTTACTGAATTAATTCATTACGGACTTAATTAATCCATTACGGACTGAATTAATTCATTACGGACTTAATTAATCCATTACGGACTGAATTATTTCCTTACGTACTGAAGTTATTCCTTACGGACTGAATTAATTCGTTACGGACTGAATTAATTCCTTACGGACTGAATTAATTCCTTACGGACTGAATTAATTCCTTAATTCCTTAATTAATTCCTTACGGACTGAATTAATTTCATCCGGACTGAATTATTTCCTTACGGGCTGAATTAATTCCTTACGGACCTAATTAATTCCTTACGGACGGAATTAATTCTTTACGGACTTAATTAATTCCTCACGAACTTAATTAATTCCTTACGTACTTAATTAATTCCTTACGGTCTGAATTAATTCCGTACGGATTTAATTAATTCCTTACGGACTGAATTAATCCATTATGGACTTAATTAATTCCGTAAGGAATGAATGAATTAATTACGGACTGAAATAATTCCTTACGGACTAAATTAATTCCTTACGAACTGAATTAATTCCTTACGGACTGAATTAATTCCTTACGGACTGAATTAATTCCTTACGGACTGAATTATTTCCTTACGGACTGAATTAATTCTTTAGGATTGATTGAATTCCTTTCTTACTGAAAAAATTCCTTACGGACTGAATTAATTCCTTAATTAATTCCTTACGGACTGAATTAATTTCATACGGACTGAATTAATTCATTACGGACTTAATTAATTCATTACGGACTGAATTAATTCCTTTTTGACTTAATTAATTCCTTACGGACTGAATTAATTAATTACGGACTGAATTAATTCCTTACGGACTGAATTAGTTCCTTACGGACTGAATTAGTTCCTTACGGACTGAATTAATTCTTTAGGATTGATTGAATTCCTTTCTTACTGAATTAATTCCTTACGGACTGAATGAATTCCTTACGGACTGAATTAATTTCATACGGACTGAATTAATAGCTTACGGACTGAATTAAATCCTTACGGACTGAATTTATACCTTACGGACTGAATTAAATCCTTACAGACTGAATTAATTCCTTACGGACTGAACTAATTCCTTAATTCCTTAATTAATTCCTTACGGACTGAATTAATTTCATCCGGACTGAATTAATTTATTACGCACTTAATTCTTCCATAACGGACTGAATTAATTCCTTAAGGACTGTATTAATTCCTTACGGACTGAATTAATACCTTACGGACTGAATTAAATCCTTACGGACTGAATTAATTCCTTACGGACTGAATTAATACCTTACGGACTGAATTAAATCCTTACAGACTGAATTAATTCCTTACGGACTGAATTAATTCTTTAGGATTGATTGAATTCCTTTCTTACTGAATTGATTCCTTACGGACTGAATGAATTCCTTACGGACTGAATTAATTTCATACTCACTGAATTAATACCTTACGGACTGAATTAATTCCTTACGGACTGAATTAATTCCTTAATTCCTTAATTAATTCCTTACGGACTGAATTAATTTCATCCGGACTGAATTAATTCATTACGCACTTAATTAATCCATTACGGACTGAATTATTTCCTTACGTATTGAAGTTATTCCTTACGGACTTAATTAATTCCTTACGGACTGATTTAAACCCATACGGACTTAGTTAATTCCTTACGGACTTAATTAATTCTTTACGGACTGAATTAATTCATTATGGACTGAATTAATTCCTTACGAACTTAATTAATTCCTTACGAAATGAATTAATTAGTTACGGACTGAATTAATTTCTTACGGACTGAATCAATTCATTACAGACTTAATTTATCCATTACGGACTTAATTAATTCATTACGGACTTAATTAATTCCTTACGGACTGAACTAATTCCTTACAGACTGAATTAATTCCGTACGGAATGAATTATTTTCTTACAGACTGAATTAATTCTTTAGGATTGATTGAATTCCTTTCTTACTGAATTAATTCATTACGGACTTAATTAATCCATTACGGACTGAATTAATTCATTACGGACTTAATTAATCCATTACGGACTGAATTATTTCCTTACGTACTGAAGTTATTCCTTACGGACTGAATTAATTCGTTACGGACTGAATTAATTCCTTACGGACTGAATTAATTCCTTACGGACTGAATTAATTCCTTACGGACTGAATTAATTCCTTAATTCCTTAATTAATTCCTTACGGACTGAATTAATTTCATCCGGACTGAATTATTTCCTTACGGGCTGAATTAATTCCTTACGGACCTAATTAATTCCTTACGGACGGAATTAATTCTTTACGGACTTAATTAATTCCTCACGAACTTAATTAATTCCTTACGTACTTAATTAATTCCTTACGGTCTGAATTAATTCCGTACGGACTGAATTAATTCCTTACGGACTGAATTATTTCCTTACGGACTGAATTAATTCTTTAGGATTGATTGAATTCCTTTCTTACTGAAAAAATTCCTTACGGACTGAATTAATTCCTTAATTAATTCCTTACGGACTGAATTAATTTCATACGGACTGAATTAATTCATTACGGACTTAATTAATCCATTACGGACTGAATTAATTCCTTACGGATTTAATTAATTCCTTACGGACTGAATTAATTCCTTACGGACTGAATTAATTCCTTACGGACTGAATTAATTCCTTACGGACTGAACTAATTCCTTAATTAATTCCTTACGGACTGAATTAATTTCATCCGGACTGAATTAATTCATTACGCCCTTAATTCTTCCATTACGGACTGAATTAATTCCTTAAGGACTGTATTAATTCCTTACGGACTGAATTAATACCTTACGGACTGAATTAAATCCTTACGGACTGAATTAATTCCTTACGGACTGAATTAATTCCTTAATTCCTTAATTAATTCCTTACGGACTGAATTAATTTCATCCGGACTGAATTATTTCCTTACGGGCTGAATTAATTCCTTACGGACCTAATTAATTCCTTACGGACGGAATTAATTCTTTACGGACTTAATTAATTCCTCACGAACTTAATTAATTCCTTACGTACTTAATTAATTCCTTACGGTCTGAATTAATTCCGTACGGATTTAATTAATTCCTTACGGACTGAATTAATCCATTATGGACTTAATTAATTCCGTAAGGAATGAATGAATTAATTACGGACTGAAATAATTCCTTACGGACTAAATTAATTCCTTACGAACTGAATTAATTCCTTACGGACTGAATTAATTCCTTACGGACTGAATTAATTCCTTACGGACTGAATTATTTCCTTACGGACTGAATTAATTCTTTAGGATTGATTGAATTCCTTTCTTACTGAAAAAATTCCTTACGGACTGAATTAATTCCTTAATTAATTCCTTACGGACTGAATTAATTTCATACGGACTGAATTAATTCATTACGGACTTAATTAATCCATTACGGACTGAATTAATTCCTTTTTGACTTAATTAATTCCTTACGGACTGAATTAATTAATTACGGACTGAATTAATTCCTTACGGACTGAATTAGTTCCTTACGGACTGAATTAGTTCCTTACGGACTGAATTAATTCTTTAGGATTGATTGAATTCCTTTCTTACTGAATTAATTCCTTACGGACTGAATGAATTCCTTACGGACTGAATTAATTTCATACGGACTGAATTAATAGCTTACGGACTGAATTAAATCCTTACGGACTGAATTAATACCTTACGGACTGAATTAAATCCTTACAGACTGAATTAATTCCTTACGGACTGAACTAATTCCTTAATTCCTTAATTAATTCCTTACGGACTGAATTAATTTCATCCGGACTGAATTAATTTATTACGCACTTAATACTTCCATAACGGACTGAATTAATTCCTTAAGGACTGTATTAATTCCTTACGGACTGAATTAATACCTTACGGACTGAATTAAATCCTTACGGACTGAATTAATTCCTTACGGACTGAATTAATACCTTACGGACTGAATTAAATCCTTACAGACTGAATTAATTCCTTACGGACTGAATTAATTCTTTAGGATTGATTGAATTCCTTTCTTACTGAATTGATTCCTTACGGACTGAATGAATTCCTTACGGACTGAATTAATTTCATACTCACTGAATTAATACCTTACGGACTGAATTAATTCCTTACGGACTGAATTAATTCCTTAATTCCTTAATTAATTCCTTACGGACTGAATTAATTTCATCCGGACTGAATTAATTCATTACGCACTTAATTAATCCATTACGGACTGAATTATTTCCTTACGTATTGAAGTTATTCCTTACGGACTTAATTAATTCCTTACGGACTGATTTAAACCCATACGGACTTAGTTAATTCCTTACGGACTTAATTAATTCTTTACGGACTGAATTAATTCATTATGGACTGAATTAATTCCTTACGAACTTAATTAATTCCTTACGAAATGAATTAATTAGTTACGGACTGAATTAATTTCTTACGGACTGAATCAATTCATTACAGACTTAATTTATCCATTACGGACTTAATTAATTCATTACGGACTTAATTAATTCCTTACGGACTGAACTAATTCCTTACAGACTGAATTAATTCCGTACGGAATGAATTATTTTCTTACAGACTGAATTAATTCTTTAGGATTGATTGAATTCCTTTCTTACTGAATTAATTCATTACGGACTTAATTAATCCATTACGGACTGAATTAATTCATTACGGACTTAATTAATCCATTACGGACTGAATTATTTCCTTACGTACTGAAGTTATTCCTTACGGACTGAATTAATTCGTTACGGACTGAATTAATTCCTTACGGACTGAATTAATTCCTTACGGACTGAATTAATTCCTTACGGACTGAATTAATTCCTTAATTCCTTAATTAATTCCTTACGGACTGAATTAATTTCATCCGGACTGAATTATTTCCTTACGGGCTGAATTAATTCCTTACGGACCTAATTAATTCCTTACGGACGGAATTAATTCTTTACGGACTTAATTAATTCCTCACGAACTTAATTAATTCCTTACGTACTTAATTAATTCCTTACGGTCTGAATTAATTCCGTACGGACTGAATTAATTCCTTACGGACTGAATTATTTCCTTACGGACTGAATTAATTCTTTAGGATTGATTGAATTCCTTTCTTACTGAAAAAATTCCTTACGGACTGAATTAATTCCTTAATTAATTCCTTACGGACTGAATTAATTTCATACGGACTGAATTAATTCATTACGGACTTAATTAATCCATTACGGACTGAATTAATTCCTTACGGATTTAATTAATTCCTTACGGACTGAATTAATTCCTTACGGACTGAATTAATTCCTTACGGACTGAATTAATTCCTTACGGACTGAACTAATTCCTTAATTAATTCCTTACGGACTGAATTAATTTCATCCGGACTGAATTAATTCATTACGCCCTTAATTCTTCCATTACGGACTGAATTAATTCCTTAAGGACTGTATTAATTCCTTACGGACTGAATTAATACCTTACGGACTGAATTAAATCCTTACGGACTGAATTAATTCCTTACGGACTGAATTAATACCTTACGGACTGAATTAAATCCTTACAGACTGAATTAATTCCTTACGGACTGAATTAATTCTTTAGGATTGATTGAATTCCTTTCTTACTGAATTAATTCCTTACGGACTGAATGAATTCCTTACGGACTGAATTAATTTCATACTCACTGAATTAATACCTTACGGACTGAATTAATTCCTTACGGACTGAATTAATTCCTTAATTCCTTAATTAATTCCTTACGGACTGAATTAATTTCATCCGGACTGAATTAATTCATTACGCACTTAATTAATCCATTACGGACTGAATTATTTCCTTACGTATTGAAGTTATTCCTTACGGACTTAATTAATTCCTTACGGACTGATTTAAATCCATACGGACTTAGTTAATTCCTTACGGACTTAATTAATTCTTTACGGACTGAATTAATTCATTATGGACTGAATTAATTCCTTACGAACTTAATTAATTCCTTACGAAATGAATTAATTAGTTACGGACTGAATTAATTTCTTACGGACTGAATCAATTCATTACAGACTTAATTTATCCATTACGGACTTAATTAATTCATTACGGACTTAATTAATTCCTTACGGACTGAACTAATTCCTTACGGACTGAATTAATTCCTTACGGAATGAATTATTTTCTTACGGACTTAATTCTTTAGGATTGATTGAATTCCTTTCTTACTGAATTAATTCATTACGGACTTAATTAATCCATTACGGACTGAATTAATTCATTACGGACTTAATTAATCCATTACGGACTGAATTATTTCCTTACGTACTGAAGTTATTCCTTACGGACTGAATTAATTCGTTACGGACTGAATTAATTCCTTACGGACTGAATTAATTCCTTACGGACTGAATTAATTCCTTAATTCCTTAATTAATTCCTTACGGACTGAATTAATTTCATCCGGACTGAATTATTTCCTTACGGGCTGAATTAATTCCTTACGGACCTAATTAATTCCGTAAGGAATGAATGAATTAATTACGGACTGAAATAATTCCTTACGGACTAAATTAATTCCTTACGAACTGAATTAATTCCTTACGGACTGAATTAATTCCTTACGGACTGAATTAATTCCTTACGGACTGAATTATTTCCTTACGGACTGAATTAATTCTTTAGGATTGATTGAATTCCTTTCTTACTGAAAAAATTCCTTACGGACTGAATTAATTCCTTAATTAATTCATTACGGACTGAATTAATTTCATACGGACTGAATTAATTCATTACGGACTTAATTAATCCATTACGGACTGAATTAATTCCTTTTTGACTTAATTAATTCCTTACGGACTGAATTAATTCCTTACGGACTGAATTAATTCCTTACGGACTGAATTAGTTCCTTACGGACTGAATTAATTCTTTAGGATTGATTGAATTCCTTTCTTACTGAATTAATTCCTTACGGACTGAATGAATTCCTTACGGACTGAATTAATTTCATACGGACTGAATTAATACCTTACGGACTGAATTAAATCCTTACGGACTGAATTAATACCTTACGGACTGAATTAAATCCTTACAGACTGAATTAATTCCTTACGGACTGAACTAATTCCCTAATTCCTTAATTAATTCCTTACGGACTGAATTAATTTCATCCGGACTGAATTAATTCATTACGCACTTAATTCTTCCATTACGGACTGAATTAATTCCTTAAGGACTGTATTAATTCCTTACGGACTGAATTAATACCTTACGGACTGAATTAAATCCTTACGGACTGAATTAATTCCTTACGGACTGAATTAATACCTTACGGACTGAATTAAATCCTTACAGACTGAATTAATTCCCTACGGACTGAATTAATTCTTTAGGATTGATTGAATTCCTTTCTTACTGAATTGATTCCTTACGGACTGAATGAATTCCTTACGGACTGAATTAATTTCATACTCACTTAATTAATCCATTACGGACTGAATTAATTCCTTACGGACTTGATTAATTCCTTACGGACTGAATTAATTCCTTACGGACTGAAAAAATTCCTTACGGACTGAATTAATTCCTTAATTAATTCATTACGGACTGAATTAATTTCATACGGACTGAATTAATTCATTACGGACTTAATTAATCCATTACGGACTGAATTAATTCCTTTTTGACTTAATTAATTCCTTACGGACTGAATTAATTCCTTACGGACTGAATTAATTCCTTACGGACTGAATTAGTTCCTTACGGACTGAATTAATTCTTTAGGATTGATTGAATTCCTTTCTTACTGAATTAATTCCTTACGGACTGAATGAATTCCTTACGGACTGAATTAATTTCATACGGACTGAATTAATACCTTACGGACTGAATTAAATCCTTACGGACTGAATTAATACCTTACGGACTGAATTAAATCCTTACAGACTGAATTAATTCCTTACGGACTGAACTAATTCCCTAATTCCTTAATTAATTCCTTACGGACTGAATTAATTTCATCCGGACTGAATTAATTCATTACGCACTTAATTCTTCCATTACGGACTGAATTAATTCCTTAAGGACTGTATTAATTCCTTACGGACTGAATTAATACCTTACGGACTGAATTAAATCCTTACGGACTGAATTAATTCCTTACGGACTGAATTAATACCTTACGGACTGAATTAAATCCTTACAGACTGAATTAATTCCCTACGGACTGAATTAATTCTTTAGGATTGATTGAATTCCTTTCTTACTGAATTGATTCCTTACGGACTGAATGAATTCCTTACGGACTGAATTAATTTCATACTCACTTAATTAATCCATTACGGACTGAATTAATTCCTTACGGACTTGATTAATTCCTTACGGACTGAATTAATTCCTTACGGACTGAACTAATTCCTTACGGACTGAATTAGTTCCTTACGGACTGAATTAATTCTTTAGGATTGATTGAATTCCTTTCTTACTGAATTAATTCCTTACGGACTGAATGAATTCCTTACGGACTGAATTAATTTCATACGGACTGAATTAATACCTTACGGACTGAATTAAATCCTTACGGACTGAATTAATACCTTACGGACTGAATTAAATCCTTACAGACTGAATTAATTCCTTACGGACTGAACTAATTCCTTAATTCCTTAATTAATTCCTTACGGACTGAATTAATTTCATCCGGACTGAATTAATTCATTACGCACTTAATTCTTCCATTACGGACTGAATTAATTCCTTAAGGACTGTATTAATTCCTTACGGACTGAATTAATACCTTACGGACTGAATTAATACCTTACGGACTGAATTAAATCCTTACAGACTGAATTAATTCCTTACGGACTGAATTAATTCCTTACGTACTGAACTTATTGCTTACGGACTGAATTAATTCCTTACGGACTGAATTAATTCCTTAATTAATTCCTTACGGACTGAATTAATACCTTACGTACTGAAATAATTCCTTACGGACTGAATTAATTCCTTACGGACTGAATTAACCCCTTACGGTCTGAATTAATTCCTTACGGACTGAATTAATACCTTACGTACTGAAATAATTCCTTACGGACTGAATTAATTCCTTACGGACTGAATTAATTCCTTACGGACTGAAATAATTCCTTAATTAATTCCTTACGGACTGAATTAGTTTCATACGGACTGAATTAATTCATTACGGACTTAATTAATCGATTACGGACTGAATTAATTCCTTACGTACTGAACTTATTCCTTACGGACTGAATTAATTCCTTACGTACTGAACTTATTCCTTACGGACTGAATTAATTCCTTAATTAATTCCTTACGTACTGAACTTATTCCTTACGGACTGAATTAATTCCTTACGGACTGAATTAACTCCTTACGGACTGAATTAATTCCTTACTGACCTAATTAATTCCTTACGGACGGAATTAATTCTTTACGGACTTAATTAATTCCTTACGAACTTAATTAATTCCTTACGTACTTAATTAATTCCTTACGGTCTGAATTAATTCCGTACGGATTTAATTAATTCCTTACGGACTGAATTAAATCCTTACGGACTGAATTAATACCTTACGGACTGAATTAAATCCTTACAGACTGAATTAATTCCTTACGGACTGAACTAATTCCTTAATTCCTTAATTAATTCCTTACGGACTGAATTAATTTCATCCGGACTGAATTAATTCATTACGCACTTAATTCTTCCATTACGGACTGAATTAATTCCTTAAGGACTGTATTAATTCCTTACGGACTGAATTAATACCTTACGGACTGAATTAATACCTTACGGACTGAATTAAATCCTTACAGACTGAATTAATTCCTTACGGACTGAATTAATTCCTTACGTACTGAACTTATTGCTTACGGACTGAATTAATTCCTTACGGACTGAATTAATTCCTTAATTAATTCCTTACGGACTGAATTAATACCTTACGTACTGAAATAATTCCTTACGGACTGAATTAATTCCTTACGGACTGAATTAACCCCTTACGGTCTGAATTAATTCCTTACGGACTGAATTAATACCTTACGTACTGAAATAATTCCTTACGGACTGAATTAATTCCTTACGGACTGAATTAATTCCTTACGGACTGAAATAATTCCTTAATTAATTCCTTACGGACTGAATTAGTTTCATACGGACTGAATTAATTCATTACGGACTTAATTAATCGATTACGGACTGAATTAATTCCTTACGTACTGAACTTATTCCTTACGGACTGAATTAATTCCTTAATTAATTCCTTACGTACTGAACTTATTCCTTACGGACTGAATTAATTCCTTACGGACTGAATTAACTCCTTACGGACTGAATTAATTCCTTACTGACTGAATTAATTCCTTACGGACTGAATTAATTCCTTACGGACTGAATTAATTCCTTACTGACCTAATTAATTCCTTACGGACGGAATTAATTCTTTACGGACTTAATTAATTCCTTACGAACTTAATTAATTCCTTACGTACTTAATTAATTCCTTACGGTCTGAATTAATTCCGTACGGATTTAATTAATTCCTTACGGACTGAATTAAATCCTTACGGACTGAATTAATACCTTACGGACTGAATTAAATCCTTACAGACTGAATTAATTCCTTACGGACTGAACTAATTCCCTAATTCCTTAATTAATTCCTTACGGACTGAATTAATTTCATCCGGACTGAATTAATTCATTACGCACTTAATTCTTCCATTACGGACTGAATTAATTCCTTAAGGACTGTATTAATTCCTTACGGACTGAATTAATACCTTACGGACTGAATTAAATCCTTACGGACTGAATTAATTCCTTACGGACTGAATTAATACCTTACGGACTGAATTAAATCCTTACAGACTGAATTAATTCCTTACGGACTGAATTAATTCTTTAGGATTGATTGAATTCCTTTCTTACTGAATTGATTCCTTACGGACTGAATGAATTCCTTACGGACTGAATTAATTTCATACTCACTTAATTAATCCATTACGGACTGAATTAATTCCTTACGGACTTGATTAATTCCTTACGGACTGAATTAATTCCTTACGGACTGAATTAATTCCTTACGGACTGAATTAGTTCCTTACGGACTGAATTAATTCTTTAGGATTGATTGAATTCCTTTCTTACTGAATTAATTCCTTACGGACTGAATGAATTCCTTACGGACTGAATTAATTTCATACGGACTGAATTAATACCTTACGGACTGAATTAAATCCTTACGGACTGAATTAATACCTTACGGACTGAATTAAATCCTTACAGACTGAATTAATTCCTTACGGACTGAACTAATTCCTTAATTCCTTAATTAATTCCTTACGGACTGAATTAATTTCATCCGGACTGAATTAATTCATTACGCACTTAATTCTTCCATTACGGACTGAATTAATTCCTTAAGGACTGTATTAATTCCTTACGGACTGAATTAATACCTTACGGACTGAATTAATACCTTACGGACTGAATTAAATCCTTACAGACTGAATTAATTCCTTACGGACTGAATTAATTCCTTACGTACTGAACTTATTGCTTACGGACTGAATTAATTCCTTACGGACTGAATTAATTCCTTAATTAATTCCTTACGGACTGAATTAATTCCTTAATTAATTCCTTACGGACTGAATTAATACCTTACGTACTGAAATAATTCCTTACGGACTGAATTAATTCCTTACGGACTGAATTAACCCCTTACGGTCTGAATTAATTCCTTACGGACTGAATTAATACCTTACGTACTGAAATAATTCCTTACGGACTGAATTAATTCCTTACGGACTGAATTAATTCCTTACGGACTGAAATAATTCCTTAATTAATTCCTTACGGACTGAATTAGTTTCATACGGACTGAATTAATTCATTACGGACTTAATTAATCGATTACGGACTGAATTAATTCCTTACGTACTGAACTTATTCCTTACGGACTGAATTAATTCCTTAATTAATTCCTTACGTACTGAACTTATTCCTTACGGACTGAATTAATTCCTTACGGACTGAATTAACTCCTTACGGACTGAATTAATTCCTTACTGACTGAATTAATTCCTTACGGACTGAATTAATTCCTTACGGACTGAATTAATTCCTTACTGACCTAATTAATTCCTTACGGACGGAATTAATTCTTTACGGACTTAATTAATTCCTTACGAACTTAATTAATTCCTTACGTACTTAATTAATTCCTTACGGTCTGAATTAATTCCGTACGGATTTAATTAATTCCTTACGGACTGAATTAAATCCTTACGGACTGAATTAATACCTTACGGACTGAATTAAATCCTTACAGACTGAATTAATTCCTTACGGACTGAACTAATTCCCTAATTCCTTAATTAATTCCTTACGGACTGAATTAATTTCATCCGGACTGAATTAATTCATTACGCACTTAATTCTTCCATTACGGACTGAATTAATTCCTTAAGGACTGTATTAATTCCTTACGGACTGAATTAATACCTTACGGACTGAATTAAATCCTTACGGACTGAATTAATTCCTTACGGACTGAATTAATACCTTACGGACTGAATTAAATCCTTACAGACTGAATTAATTCCTTACGGACTGAATTAATTCTTTAGGATTGATTGAATTCCTTTCTTACTGAATTGATTCCTTACGGACTGAATGAATTCCTTACGGACTGAATTAATTTCATACTCACTTAATTAATCCATTACGGACTGAATTAATTCCTTACGGACTTGATTAATTCCTTACGGACTGAATTAATTCCTTACGGACTGAATTAATTCCTTACGGACTGAATTAGTTCCTTACGGACTGAATTAATTCTTTAGGATTGATTGAATTCCTTTCTTACTGAATTAATTCCTTACGGACTGAATGAATTCCTTACGGACTGAATTAATTTCATACGGACTGAATTAATACCTTACGGACTGAATTAAATCCTTACGGACTGAATTAATACCTTACGGACTGAATTAAATCCTTACAGACTGAATTAATTCCTTACGGACTGAACTAATTCCTTAATTC
Organism: Lepidurus packardi; assembly: GCA_023053545.1. Lineage (NCBI taxonomy): Eukaryota > Metazoa > Arthropoda > Branchiopoda > Notostraca > Triopsidae > Lepidurus > Lepidurus packardi. The sequence goes on from JAKZAN010000039.1 coordinate 431,098, forward strand.
CTTAATTAATTCCTTACGGACTGAATTAATTTCATCCGGACTGAATTAATTCATTACGCACTTAATTCTTCCATTACGGACTGAATTAATTCCTTAAGGACTGTATTAATTCCTTACGGACTGAATTAATACCTTACGGACTGAATTAATACCTTACGGACTGAATTAAATCCTTACAGACTGAATTAATTCCTTACGGACTGAATTAATTCCTTACGTACTGAACTTATTGCTTACGGACTGAATTAATTCCTTACGGACTGAATTAATTCCTTAATTAATTCCTTACGGACTGAATTAATACCTTACGTACTGAAATAATTCCTTACGGACTGAATTAATTCCTTACGGACTGAATTAACCCCTTACGGTCTGAATTAATTCCTTACGGACTGAATTAATACCTTACGTACTGAAATAATTCCTTACGGACTGAATTAATTCCTTACGGACTGAATTAATTCCTTACGGACTGAAATAATTCCTTAATTAATTCCTTACGGACTGAATTAGTTTCATACGGACTGAATTAATTCATTACGGACTTAATTAATCGATTACGGACTGAATTAATTCCTTACGTACTGAACTTATTCCTTACGGACTGAATTAATTCCTTAATTAATTCCTTACGTACTGAACTTATTCCTTACGGACTGAATTAATTCCTTACGGACTGAATTAACTCCTTACGGACTGAATTAATTCCTTACTGACTGAATTAATTCCTTACGGACTGAATTAATTCCTTACGGACTGAATTAATTCCTTACTGACCTAATTAATTCCTTACGGACGGAATTAATTCTTTACGGACTTAATTAATTCCTTACGAACTTAATTAATTCCTTACGTACTTAATTAATTCCTTACGGTCTGAATTAATTCCGTACGGATTTAATTAATTCCTTACGGACTGAATTAAATCCTTACGGACTGAATTAATACCTTACGGACTGAATTAAATCCTTACAGACTGAATTAATTCCTTACGGACTGAACTAATTCCTTAATTCCTTAATTAATTCCTTACGGACTGAATTAATTTCATCCGGACTGAATTAATTCATTACGCACTTAATTCTTCCATTACGGACTGAATTAATTCCTTAAGGACTGTATTAATTCCTTACGGACTGAATTAATACCTTACGGACTGAATTAATACCTTACGGACTGAATTAAATCCTTACAGACTGAATTAATTCCTTACGGACTGAATTAATTCCTTACGTACTGAACTTATTGCTTACGGACTGAATTAATTCCTTACGGACTGAATTAATTCCTTAATTAATTCCTTACGGACTGAATTAATACCTTACGTACTGAAATAATTCCTTACGGACTGAATTAATTCCTTACGGACTGAATTAACCCCTTACGGTCTGAATTAATTCCTTACGGACTGAATTAATACCTTACGTACTGAAATAATTCCTTACGGACTGAATTAATTCCTTACGGACTGAATTAATTCCTTACGGACTGAAATAATTCCTTAATTAATTCCTTACGGACTGAATTAGTTTCATACGGACTGAATTAATTCATTACGGACTTAATTAATCGATTACGGACTGAATTAATTCCTTACGTACTGAACTTATTCCTTACGGACTGAATTAATTCCTTAATTAATTCCTTACGTACTGAACTTATTCCTTACGGACTGAATTAATTCCTTACGGACTGAATTAACTCCTTACGGACTGAATTAATTCCTTACTGACTGAATTAATTCCTTACGGACTGAATTAATTCCTTACGGACTGAATTAATTCCTTACTGACCTAATTAATTCCTTACGGACGGAATTAATTCTTTACGGACTTAATTAATTCCTTACGAACTTAATTAATTCCTTACGTACTTAATTAATTCCTTACGGTCTGAATTAATTCCGTACGGATTTAATTAATTCCTTACGGACTGAATTAAATCCTTACGGACTGAATTAATACCTTACGGACTGAATTAAATCCTTACAGACTGAATTAATTCCTTACGGACTGAACTAATTCCCTAATTCCTTAATTAATTCCTTACGGACTGAATTAATTTCATCCGGACTGAATTAATTCATTACGCACTTAATTCTTCCATTACGGACTGAATTAATTCCTTAAGGACTGTATTAATTCCTTACGGACTGAATTAATACCTTACGGACTGAATTAAATCCTTACGGACTGAATTAATTCCTTACGGACTGAATTAATACCTTACGGACTGAATTAAATCCTTACAGACTGAATTAATTCCTTACGGACTGAATTAATTCTTTAGGATTGATTGAATTCCTTTCTTACTGAATTGATTCCTTACGGACTGAATGAATTCCTTACGGACTGAATTAATTTCATACTCACTGAATTAATACCTTACGGACTGAATTAATTCCTTACGGACTGAATTAATTCCTTAATTCCTTAATTAATTCCTTACGGACTGAATTAATTTCATCCGGACTGAATTAATTCATTACGCACTTAATTAATCCATTACGGACTGAATTATTTCCTTACGTATTGAAGTTATTCCTTACGGACTTAATTAATTCCTTACGGACTGATTTAAATCCATACGGACTTAGTTAATTCCTTACGGACTTAATTAATTCTTTACCGACTGAATTAATTCATTATGGACTGAATTAATTCCTTACGAACTTAATTAATTCCTTACGAAATGAATTAATTAGTTACGGACTGAATTAATTTCTTACGGACTGAATCAATTCATTACAGACTTAATTTATCCATTACGGACTTAATTAATTCATTACGGACTTAATTAATTCCTTACGGACTGAACTAATTCCTTACAGACTGAATTAATTCCTTACGGAATGAATTATTTTCTTACGGACTGAATTAATTTTTTAGGATTGATTGAATTCCTTTCTTACTGAATTAATTCATTACGGACTTAATTAATCCATTACGGACTGAATTAATTCATTACGGACTTAATTAATCCATTACGGACTGAATTATTTCCTTACGTACTGAAGTTATTCCTTACGGACTGAATTAATTCGTTACGGACTGAATTAATTCCTTACGGACTGAATTAATTCCTTACGGACTGAATTAATTCCTTGATTCCTTAATTAATTCTTTACGGACTGAATTAATTTCTTCCGGACTGAATTATTTCCTTATGGGCTGAATTAATTCCTTACGGACCTAATTAATTCCTTACGGACGGAATTAATTCTTTACGGACTTAATTAATTCCTCACGAACTTAATTAATTCCTTACGTACTTAATTAATTCCTTACGGTCTGAATTAATTCCGTACGGATTTAATTAATTCCTTACGGACTGAATTAATTCCTTACGGACTGAATTAATCCATTATGGACTTAATTAATTCCGTAAGGAATGAATGAATTAATTACGGACTGAAATAATTCCTTACGGACTAAATTAATTCCTTACGAACTGAATTAATTCCTTACGGACTGAATTAATTCCTTACGGACTGAATTAATTCCTTACGGACTGAATTATTTCCTTACGGACTGAATTAATTCTTTAGGATTGATTGAATTCCTTTCTTACTGAAAAAATTCCTTACGGACTGAATTAATTCCTTAATTAATTCCTTACGGACTGAATTAATTTCATACGGACTGAATTAATTCATTACGGACTTAATTAATCCATTACGGACTGAATTAATTCCTTACGGACTTGATTAATTCCTTACGGACTGAATTAATTCCTTACGGACTGAATTAATTCCTTACGGACTGAATTAGTTCCTTACGGACTGAATTATTTCTTTAGGATTGATTGAATTCCTTTCTTACTGAATTAATTCCTTACGGACTGAATGAATTCCTTACGGACTGAATTAATTTCATACGGACTGAATTAATACCTTACGGACTGAATTAAATCCTTACGGACTGAATTAATACCTTACGGACTGAATTAAATCCTTACAGACTGAATTAATTCCTTACGGACTGAACTAATTCCTTAATTCCTTAATTAATTCCTTACGGACTGAATTAATTTCATCCGGACTGAATTAATTCATTACGCACTTAATTCTTCCATTACGGACTGAATTAATTCCTTAAGGACTGTATTAATTCCTTACGGACTGAATTAATACCTTACGGACTGAATTAATACCTTACGGACTGAATTAAATCCTTACAGACTGAATTAATTCCTTACGGACTGAATTAATTCCTTACGTACTGAACTTATTGCTTACGGACTGAATTAATTCCTTACGGACTGAATTAATTCCTTAATTAATTCCTTACGGACTGAATTAATACCTTACGTACTGAAATAATTCCTTACGGACTGAATTAATTCCTTACGGACTGAATTAACCCCTTACGGTCTGAATTAATTCCTTACGGACTGAATTAATACCTTACGTACTGAAATAATTCCTTACGGACTGAATTAATTCCTTACGGACTGAATTAATTCCTTACGGACTGAAATAATTCCTTAATTAATTCCTTACGGACTGAATTAGTTTCATACGGACTGAATTAATTCATTACGGACTTAATTAATCGATTACGGACTGAATTAATTCCTTACGTACTGAACTTATTCCTTACGGACTGAATTAATTCCTTAATTAATTCCTTACGTACTGAACTTATTCCTTACGGACTGAATTAATTCCTTACGGACTGAATTAACTCCTTACGGACTGAATTAATTCCTTACTGACTGAATTAATTCCTTACGGACTGAATTAATTCCTTACGGACTGAATTAATTCCTTACTGACCTAATTAATTCCTTACGGACGGAATTAATTCTTTACGGACTTAATTAATTCCTTACGAACTTAATTAATTCCTTACGTACTTAATTAATTCCTTACGGTCTGAATTAATTCCGTACGGATTTAATTAATTCCTTACGGACTGAATTAATTCCTTACGGACTGAATTAATTCATTACGGACTGAATTTATTCCTTACGGACTGAACTATTTCCTTACGGACTGAATTAATTCTTTAGGATTGATTGAATTCCTTTCTTACTGAAAAAATTCCTTACGGACTGAATTAATTTCTTAATTAATTCCTTACGGACTGAATTAATTTCATACGGACTGAATTAATTCATTACGGACTGTATTAATCCATTACGGACTGAATTAATTCCTTACGGAATTAATTAATTCCTTACGGACTGAATTAATTCCTTACGGACTGAATTAATTCCTTACGGACTGAATTAGTTCCTTACGGACTTAATTAATTCTTTAGGATTGATTGAATTCCTTTCTTACTGAATTAATTCCTTACGGACTGAATGAATTCCTTACGGACTGAATTAATTTCATACGGACTGAATTAATACCTTACGGACTGAATTAATTTCATCCGGACTGAATTAATTCATTAAGCACTTAATTAATCCATTACGGACTGAATTATTTCCTTACGTATTGAAGTTATTCCTTACGGACTGAATTAATACCTTACGGACTGAATTAAATCCTTACGGACTGAATTAATTCCTTACGGACTTAATTAATTCCTTACGGTCTGAATTAATTCATTAAGGACTGAATTAATTCCTTACTTACTGAATTAATTCCTTACGGACCTAATTAATTCCTTACGGACGGAATTAATTCCTTACGAACTTAATTAATTCCTTACGTACTTAATTAATTCCTTACGGTCTGAATTAATTCCATACGGATTTAATTAATTCCTTACGGACTGAATTAATTCCTTACGGACTGAATTAATTCATTATGGACTTAATTAATTCCGTAAGGAATGAATGAATTAATTACGGACTGGAATAATTCCTTACGGACTAAATTCATTCCTTACGAGCTGAATTAATTCCTTACGGACTGAATTAATTCCTTACGGACTGAATTAATTCCTTACAGAAGGAATTATTTCCTTAAGGACTGAATTAATTCTTTAGGATTGATTGAATTAATTTCTAACTGAAAAAATTCCTTACGGACTGAATTAATTCCTTAATTAATTCCTTACGGACTGAATTAATTTCATACGGACTGAATTAATTCATTACGGACTTAATTAATCCATTACGGACTGAATTAATTCCTTACGGACTTAATTAATTCCTTACGGACTGAATTAATTCCTTACGGACTGAATTAATTCCTTACGGACTGAATTAGTTCCTTACGGACTGAATTAATTCTTTAGGATTGATTGAATTCCTTTCTTACTGAATTAATTCCTTACGGACTGAATGAATTCCTTACGGACTGAATTAATTTCATACGGACTGAATTAATACCTTACGGACTGAATTAAATCCTTACGGACTGAATTAATACCTTACGGACTGAATTAAATCCTTACAGACTGAATTAATTCCTTACGGACTGAACTAATTCCTTAATTCCTTAATTAATTCCTTACGGACTGAATTAATTTCATCCGGACTGAATTAATTCATTACGCACTTAATTCTTCCATTACGGACTGAATTAATTCCTTAAGGACTGTATTAATTCCGTACGGACTGAATTAATACCTTACGGACTGAATTAAATCCTTACGGACTGAAGTAATTCCTTACGGACTGAATTAATACCTTACGGACTGAACTAAATCCTTACAGACTGAATTAATTCCTTACGGACTGAATTATTTCCTTACGTACTGAACTTATTGCTTACGGACTGAATTAATTCCTTACGGACTGAATTAATTTCATACGGACTGAATTAATTCATTACGGACTTAATTAATCGATTACAGACTGAATTAATACCTTACGTACTGAAATAATTCCTTACGGACTGAATTAATTCCTTACTAACTGAATTAATTCCTTACGGACTGAATTAATTCCTTAATTAATTCCTTACGGACTGAATTAGTTTCATACGGACTGAATTAATTCCTTACGTACTGAACTTATTCCTTACGGACTGAATTAATTCCTTAATTAATTCCTTACTGACTGAATTAATTTCATACGGACTGAATTAATTCATTACGGACTTAATTAATCGATTACAGACTGAATTAATTCCTTACGTACTGAACTTATTCCTTACGGACTGAATTAATTCCTTACGGACTGAATTAACTCCTTACGGACTGAATTAATTCCTTACTGACTGAATTAATTCCTTACGGACTGAATTAATTCCTTACGGACTGAATTAATTCCTTACGGACTGAATTAATTCCTTACGGACTTAATTAATTCCTTACGGACTGAATAAATTCCTTACGAACTGAATTAATTCCGTACGGATTTTATTAATTTCTTACGGACTGAATTAATTCATTACGGACTTAATTAATCCATTGCGGACTGAATTATTTCCTTACGTACTGAAGTTATTCCTTACGGACTGAATTAATTCCTTACGGACTGAATTAATTCCTTACTGACTGAATTAATTCCTTACGAACTGAATTAATTCCTTACGGACTGAATTAATTCCTTACGGACTTAATTAATTCCTTACGTACTTAATTAATTCCTTACGGTCTGAATTAATTCCGTACGGATTTTATTAATTCCTTACGGACTGAATTATTCCTTACGGACTGAATTAATTAATTACAGACTTAATTAAATCCTTACAGACTGAATGAATTCCTTATGGACTGAATTAATTCCTTACGGACTTAATTAATCGTTTACGGACTGAATTAATTCCTTACGGACTGAATTAATTCCTTACTGACTGAATTAATTCCTTACGGACTGAATTAATTCCTTACGGACTGAATTAATTCCTTACGGACTGAATTAATTCCTCAATTCCTTAATTAATTCCTTACGGACTGAATTAATTTCATCTGGACTGAATTAATTCATTACGCACTTAATTAATCCATTACGGACTGAATTATTTCCTTACGTATTGAAGTTATTCCTTACGGACTGAATTAATTCCTTACGGACTGAATTAATTCCTTACGGACTGAATTAATTCTTTACGGACTGAATTAATACCTTACGGACTGAATTAAATCCTTACGGACTGAATTAATTCCTTACGGACTTAATTAATTCCTTACGGACTGAATTAATTCCTTACGGACCTAATTAATTCCTTACGGACGGAATTAATTCTTTACGGACTTAATTAATTCCTTACGAACTTAATTAATTCCTTACGTACTTAATTAATTCCTTACGGTCTGAATTAATTCCGTACGGATTTAATTAATTACTTACGGACTGAATTAATTCCTTACGGACTGAATTAATTCATTACGGACTGAATTTATTCCTTACGGACTGAACTATTTCCTTACGGACTGAATTAATTCTTTAGGATTGATTGAATTCCTTTCTTACTGAAAAAATTCCTTACGGACTGAATTAATTTCTTAATTAATTCCTTACGGAGTGAATTAATTTCATACGGAATGAATTAATTCATTACGGACTGTATTAATCCATTACGGACTGAATTAATTCCTTACGGAATTAATTAATTCCTTACGGACTGAATTAATTCCTTACGGACTGAATTAATTCCTTACGGACTGAATTAATTCCTCAATTCCTTAATTAATTCCTTACGGACTGAATTTAATTTCATCCGGACTGAATTAATTCATTACGCACTTAATTAATCCATTACGGACTGAATTATTTCCTTACGTATTGAAGTTATTCCTTACGGACTGAATTAATTCCTTACGGACTGAATTAATTCCTTACGGACTGAATTAATTCTTTACGGACTGAATTAATACCTTACGGACTGAATTAAATCCTTACGGAATTAATTAATTCCTTACGGACTGAATTAATTCCTTACGGACTGAATTAATTCCTTACGGACTGAATTAGTTCCTTACGGACTGAATTAATTCTTTAGGATTGATTGAATTCCTTTCTTACTGAATTAATTCCTTACGGACTGAATGAATTCCTTACGGACTGAATTAATTTCATACGGACTGAATTAATACCTTACGGACTGAATTAATTTCATCCGGACTGAATTAATTCATTAAGCACTTAATTAATCCATTACGGACTGAATTATTTCCTTACGTATTGAAGTTATTCCTTACGGACTGAATTAATACCTTACGGACTGAATTAAATCCTTACGGACTGAATTAATTCCTTACGGACTTAATTAATTCCTTACGGTCTGAATTAATTCATTACGGACTGAATTAATTCCTTACGGACTGAATTAATTCCTTACGGACCTAATTAATTCCTTACGGACGGAATTAATTCCTTACGAACTTAATTAATTCCTTACGTACTTAATTAATTCCTTACGGTCTGAATTAATTCCGTACGGATTTAATTAATTCCTACGGACTGAATTAATTCCTTACGGACTGAATTAATTCATTATGGACTTAATTAATTCCGTAAGGAATGAATGAATTAATTACGGACTGGAATAATTCCTTACGGACTAAATTAATTCCTTACGAACTGAATTAATTCCTTACGGACTGAATTAATTCCTTACGGACTGAATTAATTCCTTACAGAAGGAATTATTTCCTTAAGGACTGAATTAATTCTTTAGGATTGATTGAATTCCTTTCTAACTGAAAAAATTCCTTACGGACTGAATTAATTCCTTAATTAATTCCTTACGGACTGAATTAATTTCATACGGACTGAATTAATTCATTACGGACTTAATTAATCCATTACGGACTGAATTAATTCCTTACGGACTTAATTAATTCCTTACGGACTGAATTAATTCCTTACGGACTGAATTAATTCCTTACGGACAGAATTAGTTCATTACGGACTGAATTAATTCTTTAGGATTGATTGAATTCCTTTCTTACTGAATTAATTCCTTACAGACTGAATGAATTCCTTACGGACTGAATTAATTTCATACGGACTGAATTAATACCTTACGGACTGAATTAAATCCTTACGGACTGAATTAATACCTTACGGACTGAATTAAATCCTTACAGACTGAATTAATTCCTTACGGACTGAACTAATTCCTTAATTCCTTAATTAATTCCTTACGGACTGAATTAATTTCATCCGGACTGAATTAATTCATTACGCACTTAATTCTTCCATTACGGACTGAATTAATTCCTTACGGACTGAATTAACTCCTTACGGTCTGAATTAATTAATTACGGACTGAATTAATACCTTACGTACTGAAATAATTCCTTACGGACTGAATTAATTCCTTACTAACTGAATTAATTCCTTACGGACTGAATTAATTCCTCAATTAATTCCTTACGGACTGAATTAGTTTCATACGGACTGAATTAATTCATTACGGACTTAATTAATCGATTACGGACTGAATTAATTCCTTACGTACTGAACTTATTCCTTACGGACTGAATTAATTCCTTAATTAATTCCTTACTGACTGAATTAATTTCATACGGACTGAATTAATTTCATACGGACTGAATTAATTCATTACGGACTTAATTAATCGATTACAGACTGAATTAATTCCTTACGTACTGAACTTATTCCTTACGGACTGAATTAATTCCTTACGGACTGAATTAACTCCTTACGGACTGAATTAATTCCTTACTGACTGAATTAATTCCTTACGGACTGAATTAATTCCTTACGGACTGAATTAATTCCTTACGGACTGAATTAATTCCTTACGGACTTAATTAATTCCTTACGGACTGAATAAATTCCTTACGAACTGAATTAATTCCGTACGGATTTTATTAATTTCTTACGGACTGAATTAATTCATTACGGACTTAATTAATCCATTACGGACTGAATTATTTCCTTACGTACTGAAGTTATTCCTTACGGACTGAATTAATTCCTTACGGACTGAATTAATTCCTTACTGACTGAATTAATTCCTTACGAACTGAATTAATTCCTTACGGACTGAATTAGTTCCTTACGGACTTAATTAATTCCTTACGTACTTAATTAATTCCTTACGGTCTGAATTAATTCCGTACGGATTTTATTAATTCCTTACGGACTGAATTACTTCCTTACGGACTGAATTAATTAATTACAGACTTAATTAAATCCTTACAGACTGAATTAATTCCTTACGGACTGAATTAATTCCTTACTGACTGAATTAATTCCTTACGGACTGAATTAATTCCTTACGGACTGAATTAATTCCTTACGGACTGAATTAATTCCTCAATTCCTTAATTAATTCCTTACGGACTGAATTAATTTCATCCGGACTGAATTAATTCATTACGCACTTAATTAATCCATTACGGACTGAATTATTTCCTTACGTATTGAAGTTATTCCTTACGGACTGAATTAATTCCTTACGGACTGAATTAATTCCTTACGGACTGAATTAATTCTTTACGGACTGAATTAATACCTTAAGGACTGAATTAAATCCTTACGGACTGAATTAATTCCTTACGGACTTAATTAATTCCTTACGGACTGAATTAATTCCTTACGGACCTAATTAATTCCTTACGGACGGAATTAATTCTTTACGGACTTAATTAATTCCTTACGAACTTAATTAATTCCTTACGTACTTAATTAATTCCTTACGGTCTGAATTAATTCCGTACGGATTTAATTAATTACTTACGGACTGAATTAATTCCTTACGGACTGAATTAATTCATTACGGACTGAATTTATTCCTTACGGACTGAACTATTTCCTTACGGACTGAATTAATTCTTTAGGATTGATTGAATTCCTTTCTTACTGAAAAAATTCCTTACGGACTGAATTAATTTCTTAATTAATTCCTTACGGAGTGAATTAATTTCATACGGAATGAATTAATTCATTACGGACTGTATTAATCCATTACGGACTGAATTAATTCCTTACGGAATTAATTAATTCCTTACGGACTGAATTAATTCCTTACGGACTGAATTAATTCCTTACGGACTGAATTAGTTCCTTACGGACTGAATTAATTCTTTAGGATTGATTGAATTCCTTTCTTACTGAATTAATTCCTTACGGACTGAATGAATTCCTTACGGACTGAATTAATTTCATACGGACTGAATTAATACCTTACGGACTGAATTAATTTCATCCGGACTGAATTAATTCATTAAGCACTTAATTAATCCATTACGGACTGAATTATTTCCTTACGTATTGAAGTTATTCCTTACGGACTGAATTAATACCTTACGGACTGAATTAAATCCTTACGGACTGAATTAATTCCTTACGGACTTAATTAATTCCTTACGGTCTGAATTAATTCATTACGGACTGAATTAATTCCTTACGGACTGAATTAATTCCTTACGGACCTAATTAATTCCTTACGGACGGAATTAATTCCTTACGAACTTAATTAATTCCTTACGTACTTAATTAATTCCTTACGGTCTGAATTAATTCCGTACGGATTTAATTAATTCCTTACGGACTGAATTAATTCCTTACGGACTGAATTAATTCATTATGGACTTAATTAATTCCGTAAGGAATGAATGAGTTAATTACGGACTGGAATAATTCCTTACGGACTAAATTAATTCCTTACGAACTGAATTAATTCCTTACGGACTGAATTAATTCCTTACGGACTGAATTTATTCCTTACGGACCTAATTAATTCCTTACGGACGGAATTAATTCCTTACGAACTTAATTAATTCCTTACGTACTTAATTAATTCCTTACGGTCTGAATTAATTCCGTACGGATTTAATTAATTCCTTACGGACTGAATTAATTCCTTACGGACTGAATTAATTCCTTACAGAAGGAATTATTTCCTTAAGGACTGAATTAATTCTTTAGGATTGATTGAATTCCTTTCTAACTGAAAAAATTCCTTACGGACTGAATTAATTCCTTAATTAATTCCTTACGGACTGAATTAATTTCATACGAACTGAATTAATTCATTACGGACTTAATTAATCCATTACGGACTGAATTAATTCCTTACGGACTTAATTAATTCCTTACGGACTGAATTAATTCCTTACGGACTGAATTAATTCCTTACGGACTGAATTAGTTCCTTACGGACTGAATTAATTCTTTAGGATTGATTGAATTCCTTTCTTACTGAATTAATTCCTTACGGACTGAATGAATTCCTTACGGACTGAATTAATTTCATACGGACTGAATTAATACCTTACGGACTGAATTAAATCCTTACGGACTGAATTAATACCTTACGGACTGAATTAAATCCTTACAGACTGAATTAATTCCTTACGGACTGAACTAATTCCTTAATTCCTTAATTAATTCCTTACGGACTGAATTAATTTCATCCGGACTGAATTAATTCATTACGCACTTAATTCTTCCATTACGGACTGAATTAATTCCTTAAGGACTGTATTAATTCCTTACGGACTGAATTAATACCTTACGGACTGAATTAAATCCTTACGGACTGAATTAATTCCTTACGGACTGAATTAATACCTTACGGACTGAATTAAATCCTTACAGACTGAATTAATTCCTTACGGACTGAATTAATTCCTTACGTACTGAACTTATTCCTTACGGACTGAATTAATTCCTTACGGACTGAATTAACTCCTTACGGTCAGAATTAATTAATTACGGACTGAATTAATACCTTACGTACTGAAATAATTCCTTACGGACTGAATTAATTCCTTACTAACTGAATTAATTCCTTACGGACTGAATTAATTCCTTAATTAATTCCTTACGGACTGAATTAGTTTCATACGGACTGAATTAATTCATTACGGACTTAATTAATCGATTACGGACTGAATTAATTCCTTACGTACTGAACTTATTCCTTACGGACTGAATTAATTCCTTAATTAATTCCTTACTGACTGAATTAATTTCATACGGACTGAATTAATTCATTACGGACTTAATTAATCGATTACAGACTGAATTAATTCCTTACGTACTGAACTTATTCCTTACGGACTGAATTAATTCCTTACGGACTGAATTAACTCCTTACGGACTGAATTAATTCCTTACTGACTGAATTAATTCCTTACGGATTGAATTAATTCCTTACGGACTGAATTAATTCCTTACGGACTGAATTAATTCCTTACGGACTTAATTAATTTCTTACGGACTGAATTAATTCATTACGGACTTAATTAATCCATTACGGACTGAATTATTTCCTTACGTACTGAAGTTATTCCTTACGGACTGAATTAATTCCTTACGGACTGAATTAATTCCTTACTGACTGAATTAATTCCTTACGAACTGAATTAATTCCTTACGGACTGAATTAATTCCTTACGGACTTAATTAATTCCTTACGTACTTAATTAATTCCTTACGGTCTGAATTAATTCCGTACGGATTTTATTAATTCCTTACGGACTGAATTACTTCCTTACGGACTGAATTAATTAATTACAGACTTAATTAAATCCTTACAGACTGAATGAATTCCTTATGGACTGAATTAATTCCTTACGGACTTAATTAATCGTTTACGGACTGAATTAATTCCTTACGGACTGAATTAATTCCTTACTGACTGAATTAATTCCTTACGGACTGAATTAATTCCTTACGGACTGAATTAATTCCTTACGGACTGAATTAATTCCTCAATTCCTTAATTAATTCCTTACGGACTGAATTAATTTCATCCGGACTGAATTAATTCATTACGCACTTAATTAATCCATTACGGACTGAATTATTTCCTTACGTATTGAAGTTATTCCTTACGGACTGAATTAATTCCTTACGGACTGAATTAATTCCTTACGGACTGAATTAATACCTTACGGACATAATTAATTCCTTACGGACTGATTTAAATCCATACGGACTTAGTTAATTCCTTACGAACTTAATTAATTTCTTACGGACTGAATCAATTCATTACAGACTTAATTTATCCATTACGGACTTAATTAATTCATTACGGACTTAATTAATTCCTTACGGACTGAACTAATTCCTTACGGACTGAATTAATTCCTTACGGAATGAATTATTTTCTTACGGACTGAATTAATTCTTTAGGATTGATTGAATTCCTTTCTTACTGAATTAATTCATTACAGACTTAATTAATCCATTACGGACTGAATTATTTCCTTACGTACTGAAGTTATTCCTTACTGACTGAATTAATTCCTTACGGACTGAATTAATTCCTTACGGACTGAATTAATTCCTTACGGACTGAATTAATTCCTTAATTCCTTAATTAATTCCTTACGGACTGAATTAATTTCATCCGGACTGAATTATTTCCTTACGTATTGAAGTTATTCCTTACGGACTGAATTAATTCCTTACGGACTGAATTAATTCCTTATGGACTGAATTAATACCTTACGGACTGAATTAAATCCTTACGGACTGAATTAATTCCTTACGGACTTAATTAATTCCTTACGGACTGAATTAATTCATTACGGACTGAATTAATACCTTATGGACTGAATTAAATCCATACGGACTTAGTTAATTCCTTACGAACTTAATTAATTTCTTACGGACTGAATCAATTCATTACATACTTAATTTATCCATTACGGACTTAATTGTGTAAGAAAGTGTCTTACAAATTATAGTAGGTTCTTTGTGGCGGAAGGAGAGGCTGTGGTTATCAGGACTCACGGAGTAAAGTTAGAGTCCGAAAAAGGACTTAGACTCTGGTTCACGGATGTATTTTGTACATACACACTCTAATACCCTCTGCTAAAAGCGAGCACCGACTACTACTAAAAGCAAATTCCGACTGCCCTGATTGATAAGATGAAAGTCACCAGGAAAACAATTAACTAGTAAGCTGAGCTATTACTTCATTGGTGTGGGCGGTTCGTACATAATAAGGGGGTTCACAGTATTGGGCAATAATGGATTAATCAGACACATGCATGGCTTCATGCATGTGGAGGGCGACATCTAGTGTTTACGGGAGAATACAGGTGGGGGGACTCAAAAACAAGCGGGAGAATAAAAGCACATTCTTACAATTAATTCTTTACGGACTTAATTAATTCCTTACGAACTTAATTAATTCCTTACGTACTTAATTAATTCCTTACGGTCTGAATTAATTCCGTACGGATTTAATTAATTCCTTACGGACTGAATTAATTCCTTACGGACTGAATTAATTCATTACGGACTGAATTTATTCCTTACGGACTGAATTATTTTCTTACGGACTGAATTAATTCTTTAGGATTGATTGAATTCCTTTCTTACTGAAAAAATTCCTTACGGACTGAATTAATTTCTTAATTAATTCCTTACGGACTGAATTAATTTCATACGGACTGAATTAGTTCATTACGGACATAATTAATTCCTTACGGACTGATTTAAATCCATACGGACTTAGTTAATTCCTTACGGACTTAATTAATTCTTTACGGACTGAATTAATTCATTATGGACTGAATTAATTCCTTACGAAATGAATTAATTAGTTACGGACTGAATTAATTTCTTACGGACTCAATCAATTCATTACAGACTTAATTTATCCATTACGGACTTAATTAATTCATTACGGACTTAATTAATTCCTTACGGACTGAATTAATTCCTTACGGACTGAATTAATTCCTTACGGAATGAATTATTTTCTTACGGACTGAATTAATTCTTTAGGATTGATTGAATTCCTTTCTTACTGAATTAATTCATTACGGACTTAATTAATCCATTACGGACCTAATTAATTCTTTACGGACGGAATTAGTTCTTTACGGACTTAATTAATTCCTCACGAACTTAATTAATTCCTTACGTACTTAATTAATTCCTTACGGTCTGAATTCATTCCGTACGGATTTAATTAATTCCTTACGGACTGAATTAATTCCTTACGGACTGAATTAATCCATTATGCACTTAATTAATTCCGTAAGGAATGAATGAATTAATTACGGACTGAAATAATTCCTTACGGACTAAATTAATTCCTTACGAACTGAATTAATTCCTTACGGACTGAATTAATTCCTTACGGACTGAATTAATTCCTTACGGACTTAATTAATTCCTTACGGACTGAATTAATTCCTTACGGACTGAATTAATTCCTTACGGACTGAATTAGTTCCTTACGGACTGAATTAATTCTTTAGGATTGATTGATTTCCTTTCTTACTGAATTAATTCCTTACGGACTAAATGAATTCCTTACGGACTGAATTAATTTCATACGGACTGAATTAATACCTTACGGACTGTATTAATTCCTTACGGACTGAATTAATACCTTACGGACTGAATTAAATCCTTACGGACTGAATTAATTCCTTACGGACTGAAATAATACCTTACGGACTGAATTAAATCCTTACAGACTGAATTAATTCCTTACGGACTGAACTAATTCCTTAATTCCTTAATTAATTCCTTACGGACTGAATTAATTTCATCCGGACTGAATTTATTCATTACGCACTTAATTCTTCCATTACGGACTGAATTAATTCCTTAAGGACTGTATTAATTCCTTACGGACTGAATTAATACCTTACGGACTGAATTAAATCCTTACGGACTGAATTAATTCCTTACGGACTGAATTAATACCTTACGGACTGAATTAAATCCTTACAGACTGAATTAATTCCTTACGGACTGAATTAATTCCTTACGGACTGAATTAATTCCTTACGGACTGAATTAATTCCTTACGGACTGAATTAATTCCTTAATTCCTTAATTAATTCCTTACGGACTGAATTAATTTCATCCGGACTGAATTAATTCATTACGCACTTAATTAATCCATTACGGACTGAATTAATTCCTTACGGACTGTATTAATTCCTTACGGACTGAATTAATACCTTACGGACTGAATTAAATCCTTACGGACTGAATTAATTCCTTACGGACTTAATTAATTCCTTACGGACTTAATTAATTCCTTACGGACTGAATTAATTCATTACGGACTGAATTAATTCATTACGGACTGAATTAATACCTTACGGACTGAATTAAATCCTTACGGACTGAACTAATTCCTTAATTCTTAATTAATTCCTTACGGACTGAATTAATTTTATCCGGACTGAATTTATTCATTACGCACTTAATTCTTCCATTACGGACTGAATTAATTCCTTAAGGACTGTATTAATTCCTTACGGACTGAATTAATACCTTACGGACTGAATTAAATCCTTACGGACTGAATTAATTCCTTACGGACTGAATTAATACCTTACGGACTGAATTAAATCCTTACAGACTGAATTAATTCCTTACGGACTGAATTAATTCCTTACGGACTGAATTAATTCCTTACGGACTGAATTAATTCCTTACGGACTGAATTAATTCCTTAATTCCTTAATTAATTCCTTACGGACTGAATTAATTTCATCCGGACTGAATTAATTCATTACGCACTTAATTAATCCATTACGGACTGAATTAATTCCTTACGGACTGTATTAATTCATTACGGACTGAATTAATACCTTACGGACTGAATTAAATCCTTACGGACTGAATTAATTCCTTACGGACTTAATTAATTCCTTACGGACTTAATTAATTCCTTACGGACTGAATTAATTCATTACGGACTGAATTAATTCATTACGGACTGAATTAATACCTTACGGACTGAATTAATACCTTACGGACTGAATTAAATCCTTACGGACTGAATTAATTCCTTACGGACTTAATTAATTCCTTACGGACTTAATTAATTCCTTACGGACTGAATTAATTCATTACGGACTGAATTAATTCATTACGGACTGAATTAATACCTTACGGACTGAATTAAATCCTTACGGACTGAACTAATTCCTTAATTCTTAATTAATTCCTTACGGACTGAATTAATTTTATCCGGACTGAATTTATTCATTACGCACTTAATTCTTCCATTACGGACTGAATTAATTCCTTAAGGACTGTATTAATTCCTTACGGACTGAATTAATACCTTACGGACTGAATTAAATCCTTACGGACTGAATTAATTCCTTACGGACTGAATTAATACCTTACGGACTGAATTAAATCCTTACAGACTGAATTAATTCCTTACGGACTGAATTAATTCCTTACGGACTGAATTAATTCCTTACGGACTGAATTAATTCCTTACGGACTGAATTAATTCCTTAATTCCTTAATTAATTCCTTACGGACTGAATTAATTTCATCCGGACTGAATTAATTCATTACGCACTTAATTAATCCATTACGGACTGAATTAATTCCTTACGGACTGTATTAATTCATTACGGACTGAATTAATACCTTACGGACTGAATTAAATCCTTACGGACTGAATTAATTCCTTACGGACTTAATTAATTCCTTACGGACTTAATTAATTCCTTACGGACTGAATTAATTCATTACGGACTGAATTAATTCATTACGGACTGAATTAATACCTTACGGACTGAATTAAATCCTTACGGACTGAACTAATTCCTTAATTCTTAATTAATTCCTTACGGACTGAATTAATTTTATCCGGACTGAATTAATTCATTACGCACTTAATTCTTCCATTACGGACTGAATTAATTCCTTAAGGACTGTATTAATTCCTTACGGACTGAATTAATACCTTACGGACTGAATTAAATCCTTACGGACTGAATTAATTCCTTACGGACTGAATTAATACCTTACGGACTGAATTAAATCCTTACAGACTGAATTAATTCCTTACGGACTGAATTAATTCCTTACGGACTGAATTAATTCCTTACGGACTGAATTAATTCCTTACGGACTGAATTAATTTCATCCGGACTGAATTATTTCCTTACGTATTGAAGTTATTCCTTACGGACTGAATTAATTCCTTACGGACTGAATTAATTCCTTACGGACTGAATTAATACCTTACGGACTGAATTAAATCCTTACGGACTGAATTAATTCCTTACGGACTGAATTAATTCATTACGGACTGAATTAATTCATTACGGACTGAATTAATTCCTTACGGACTGAATTAATTCCTTACGGAACTAATTAATTCCTTACGGACGGAATTAATTCTTTACGGACTTAATTAATTCCTTACGAACTTAATTAATTCCTTACGTACTTAATTAATTCCGTACGGTCTGAATTAATTCCTTACGGATTTAATTAATTCCTTACGGACTGAATTAATTCCTTACGGACTGAATTAATTCATTACGGACTGAATTTATTCCTTACGGACTGAATTATTTCCTTACGGACTGAATTAATTCTTTAGGATTGATTGAATTCCTTTCTTACTGAAAAAATTCCTTACGGACTGAATTAATTTCTTAATTAATTCCTTACGGACTGAATTAATTTCATACGGACTGAATTAATTCATTACGGACTTTATTAATCCATTACGGACTGAATTAATTCCTTACGGACTGAATTAGTTCCTTACGGACTGAATTAATTCTATAGGATTGATTGAATTCCTTTCTTACTGAATTAATTCCTTACGGACTGAATGAATTCCTTACGGACTGAATTAATTTCATACGGACTGAATTAATACCTTACGGACTGAATTAATTTCATTTGGAATGAATTAATTCATTAAGCACTTAATTAATCCATTACGGACTGAGTTATTTCCTTACGTATTGAAGTTATTTCTTACGGACTAAATTAATTCCTTACGGACGGAATTAATTCTTTACGGACTTAATTAATTCCTTACGAACTTAATTAATTCCTTACGTACTTAATTAATTCCGTACGGTCTGAATTAATTCCTTACGGATTTAATTAATTCCTTACGGACTGAATTAATTCCTTACGGACTGAATTAATTCATTACGGACTGAATTTATTCCTTACGGACTGAATTATTTCCTTACGGACTGAATTAATTCTTTAGGATTGATTGAATTCCTTTCTTACTGAAAAAATTCCTTACGGACTGAATTAATTTCTTAATTAATTCCTTACGGACTGAATTAATTTCATACGGACTGAATTAATTCATTACGGACTTTATTAATCCATTACGGACTGAATTAATTCCTTACGGACTGAATTAGTTCCTTACGGACTGAATTAATTCTATAGGATTGATTGAATTCCTTTCTTACTGAATTAATTCCATACGGACTGAATGAATTCCTTACGGACTGAATTAATTTCATACGGACTGAATTAATACCTTACGGACTGAATTAATTTCATTTGGAATGAATTAATTCATTAAGCACTTAATTAATCCATTACGGACTGAGTTATTTCCTTACGTATTGAAGTTATTTCTTACGGACTGAATTAATTCCTTACGGACTGAATTAATACCTTACGGACTGAATTAAATCCTTACGGACTAAATTAATTCCTTACGGACTTAATTAATTCCTTACGGACTGAATTAATTCATTACGGACTGAATTAATTCCTTACGGACTGAATTAATTCCTTACGGACCTAATTAATTCCTTACGGACGGAATTAATTCTTTACGGACTTAATTAATTCCTTACGAACTTAATTAATTCCTTACGTACTTAATTAATTCCTTACGGTCTGAATTAATTCCGTACGGATTTAATTAATTCCTTACGGTCTGAATTAATTCCTTACGGACTGAATTAATTCATTATGGACTTAATTAATTCCGTAAGGAATGAATGAATTAAATACGGACTGAAATAATTCCTTACGGACTAAATTAATTCCTTACGAACTGAATTAATTCCTTACGGATTTAATTAATTCCTTACGGACTGAATTAATTCCTTACGGACTGTATTAATTCCTTACGGACTGAATTAGTACCTTACGGACTGAATTAATTCTTTAGGATTGATTGAATTCCTTTCTTACTGAATTAATTCCTTACGGACTGAATTAATTCCTTACGGACTGAATTAATTCCTTAATTCCTTAATTAATTCCTTACGGACTGAATTAATTTCATCCGGACTGAATTAATTCATTACGCACTTAATTAATCCATTACGGACTGAATTAATTCCTTACGGACTGAATTAATTCCTTACGGACTGAATTAATTCCTTACGGACTGAATTAATTTCATCCGGACTGAATTATTTCCTTACGTATTGAAGTTATTCCTTACGGACTGAATTAATTCCTTACGGACTGAATTAATTCCTTACGGACTGAATTAATACCTTACGGACTGAATTAAATCCTTACGGACTGAATTAATTATTTACGGACTGAATTAATTCATTACGGACTGAATTAATTCATTACGGACTGAATTAATTCCTTACGGACTGAATTAATTCCTTACGGAACTAATTAATTCCTTACGGACGGAATTAATTCTTTACGGACTTAATTAATTCCTTACGAACTTAATTAATTCCTTACGTACTTAATTAATTCCGTACGGTCTGAATTAATTCCTTACGGATTTAATTAATTCCTTACGGACTGAATTAATTCCTTACGGACTGAATTAATTCATTACGGACTGAATTTATTCCTTACGGACTGAATTATTTCCTTACGGACTGAATTAATTCTTTAGGATTGATTGAATTCCTTTCTTACTGAAAAAATTCCTTACGGACTGAATTAATTTCTTAATTAATTCCTTACGGACTGAATTAATTTCATACGGACTGAATTAATTCATTACGGACTTTATTAATCCATTACGGACTGAATTAATTCCTTACGGACTGAATTAGTTCCTTACGGACTGAATTAATTCTATAGGATTGATTGAATTCCTTTCTTACTGAATTAATTCCTTACGGACTGAATGAATTCCTTACGGACTGAATTAATTTCATACGGACTGAATTAATACCTTACGGACTGAATTAATTTCATTTGGAATGAATTAATTCATTAAGCACTTAATTAATCCATTACGGACTGAGTTATTTCCTTACGTATTGAAGTTATTTCTTACGGACTAAATTAATTCCTTACGGACGGAATTAATTCTTTACGGACTTAATTAATTCCTTACGAACTTAATTAATTCCTTACGTACTTAATTAATTCCGTACGGTCTGAATTAATTCCTTACGGATTTAATTAATTCCTTACGGACTGAATTAATTCCTTACGGACTGAATTAATTCATTACGGACTGAATTTATTCCTTACGGACTGAATTATTTCCTTACGGACTGAATTAATTCTTTAGGATTGATTGAATTCCTTTCTTACTGAAAAAATTCCTTACGGACTGAATTAATTTCTTAATTAATTCCTTACGGACTGAATTAATTTCATACGGACTGAATTAATTCATTACGGACTTTATTAATCCATTACGGACTGAATTAATTCCTTACGGACTGAATTAGTTCCTTACGGACTGAATTAATTCTATAGGATTGATTGAATTCCTTTCTTACTGAATTAATTCCATACGGACTGAATGAATTCCTTACGGACTGAATTAATTTCATACGGACTGAATTAATACCTTACGGACTGAATTAATTTCATTTGGAATGAATTAATTCATTAAGCACTTAATTAATCCATTACGGACTGAGTTATTTCCTTACGTATTGAAGTTATTTCTTACGGACTGAATTAATTCCTTACGGACTGAATTAATACCTTACGGACTGAATTAAATCCTTACGGACTAAATTAATTCCTTACGGACTTAATTAATTCCTTACGGACTGAATTAATTCATTACGGACTGAATTAATTCCTTACGGACTGAATTAATTCCTTACGGACCTAATTAATTCCTTACGGACGGAATTAATTCTTTACGGACTTAATTAATTCCTTACGAACTTAATTAATTCCTTACGTACTTAATTAATTCCTTACGGTCTGAATTAATTCCGTACGGATTTAATTAATTCCTTACGGTCTGAATTAATTCCTTACGGACTGAATTAATTCATTATGGACTTAATTAATTCCGTAAGGAATGAATGAATTAAATACGGACTGAAATAATTCCTTACGGACTAAATTAATTCCTTACGAACTGAATTAATTCCTTACGGATTTAATTAATTCCTTACGGACTGAATTAATTCCTTACGGACTGTATTAATTCCTTACGGACTGAATTAGTACCTTACGGACTGAATTAATTCTTTAGGATTGATTGAATTCCTTTCTTACTGAATTAATTCCTTACGGACTGAATTAATTCCTTACGGACTGAATTAATTCCTTAATTCCTTAATTAATTCCTTACGGACTGAATTAATTTCATCCGGACTGAATTAATTCATTACGCACTTAATTAATCCATTACGGACTGAATTATTTCCTTACGTATTGAAGTTATTCCTTACGGACTTAATTAATTCCTTACGGACTGATTTAAATCTATACGGACTTAGTTAATTCCTTACGGACTTAATTAATTCTTTATGGACTGAATTAATTCATTATGGACTGAATTAATTCCTTACGAACTTAATTAATTCCTTACGAAATGAATTAATTAGTTACGGACTGAATTAATTTCTTACGGACTGAATCAATTCATTACAGACTTAATTTATCCATTACGGACTTAATTAATTCATTACGGACTTAATTAATTCCTTACGGACTGAACTAATTCCTTACGGACTGAATTAATTCCTTACGGAATGAATTATTTTCTTACGGACTGAATTAATTCTTTAGGATTGATTGAATTCCTTTCTTACTGAATTAATTCATTACGGACTTAATTAATCCATTACGGACTGAATTAATTCATTACGGACTTAATTAATCCATTACGGACTGAATTAATTCCTTACGGACTGAATTAATTCCTTACGGACTGAATTAATTCCTTAATTCCTTAATTAATTCCTTACGGACTGAATTAATTTCATCCGGACTGAATTATTTCCTTACGGGCTGAATTAATTCCTTACGGACCTAATTAATTCCTTACGGACGGAATTAATTCTTTACGGACTTAATTAATTCCTCACGAACTTAATTAATTCCTTACGTACTTAATTAATTCCTTACGGTCTGAATTAATTCCGTACGGATTTAATGAATTCCTTACGGACTGAATTATTTCCTTACGGACTGAATTAGTTCCTTACGGACTGAATTAATTCTTTAGGATTTATTGAATTCCTTTCTTACTGAATTAACTACTTACGGACTGAATGAATTCCTTACGGACTGAATTAATTCCTTACGGAATTAATTAATTCCTTACGTACTTAATTAATTCCTTACGGTCTGAATTAATTCCGTACGGATTTTATTAATTCCTTACGGACTGAATTAATTCCTTACGAACTGAATTAATTCCTTACTGACTGAATTAATTCCTTACGGACTGAATGAATTCCTTACGGACTGAATTAATTCCTTACGGACTGAATTAATTTCATCCGGACTGAATTAATTCATTACGCACTTAATTAATCCATTACGGACTGAATTATTTCCTTACGTATTGAAGTTATTCCTTACGGACTGAATTAATACCTTACGGACTGAATTAAATCCTTACGGACTGAACTAATTCCTTACGGACTTAATTAATTCCTTACGGACTGAATTAATTCATTACGGACTGAATTAATTCCTTACGGACTGAATTAATTCCTTACGGTCTGAATTAATTCCGTACGGGTTTAATTAATTCCTTACGGACTGAATTAATTCCTTACGGACTGAATTAATTCATTATGGACTTAATTAATTCCGTAAGGAATGAATGAATTTATTACGGACTGAAATAATTCCTTACGGACTAAATTAATTCCTTACGAACTGAATTAATTCCTTACTTACTGAATTAATTAATTACGGACTGAATTAATTCCTTACGGACTGTATAAATTCCTTACGGACTGAATTAATTCCTTACGGACTGAATTAGTTCCTTACGGACTGAATTAATTCTTTAGGATTGATTGAATTCCTTTCTTACTGAATTAATTCCTTACGGACTGAATGAATTCCTTACGGACTGAATTAATTTCATACGGACCGAATTAATTTCATACGGACTGAATTAATACCTTACGGACTGAATTAAATCCTTACGGACTGAATTAATTCCTTACGGACTGAATTAATACCTTACGGACTGAATTAAATCCTTACAGACTGAATTAATTCCTTACGGACTGAATTAATTCCTTAATTCCTTAATTAATTCCTTACGGACTGAATTAATTTCATCCGGACTATATTAATTCATTACGCACTTAATTAATCCATTACGGACTGAATTAATTCCTTAAGGACTGTACTAATTCCTTGCGGACTGAATTAATACCTTACGGACTGAATTAAATCCTTACGGACTGAATTAATTCCTTACGGACTGAATTAATTCCTTACGGACTGAATTAAATCCTTACAGACTGAATTAATTCCTTACGGACTGAATTAATTCCTTACGGACTGAATTAATTCCTTACGGACTGAATTAATTCCTTACCTACTGAATTAATTCCTTAATTCCTTAATTAATTCCTTACGGACTGAATTAATTTCATCCGGACTGAATTAATTCATTACGCACTTAATTAATCCATTACGGACTGAATTAATTCCTTACGGACTGTATTAATTCCTTACGGACTGAATTAATACCTTACGGACTGAATTAAATCCTTACGGACTGAATTAATTCATTACGGACTGAATTAATTCATTACGGACTGAATTAATACCTCACGGACTGAATTAAATCCTTACGGACTGAATTAATTCCTTACGGGCTTAGTTAATTCCTTACGGACTGAATTAATTCATTACGGACTGAATTAATTCCTTACGGACTGAATTAATTCCTTACGGACCTAATTAATTCCTTACGGACGGAATTAATTCCTTACGGACCTAATTAATTCCTTACGGACGGAATTAATTCTTTACGGACTTAATTAATTCCTTACGTACTTAATTAATTCCTTACGGTCTGAATTAATTCCGTACGGATTTAATTAATTCCTTACGGACTGAATTAATTCCTTACGGACTGAATAAATTCATTATGGACTTAATTAATCCATTACGGACTGAATTATTTCCTTACGGACTTAATTAAATCCTTACAGACTGAATTAATTCCTTATGAACTTAATTAATTCCCTTAAGGAATAAATTAATTAATTACGGACTGAAATAATTCCTTACGGACTGAATTAATTCCTTACGGACTAAATTAATTCTTTAATTAATTCCGTACGGACTGAATTAATTTCATACGGACTGAATTAATTCATTTCGGACTTAATTAATCGATTACGGACTGAATTAATTCCTTACGTAATGAACTTATTCCTTACGGACTGAATTAATTCCTTACGGACTGAATTAATTCCTTACGGACTGAATTAATTCCTTACGGACTGAATTAATTCCTTACGGACTGAATTAATACCTTACGGATTTAATTAATTCCTTACGGTCTGAATTAATTCCGTACGGATTTAATTAATTCCTTACGGACTGAATTAATTCCTTACGGACTGAATTAATTCATTATGGACTTAATTAATTCCGTAAGGAATGAATGAATTAATTACGGACTGAAAGAATTCCTTACGGACTGAATTAATTCCTTACGAACTGAATTAATTCCTTACGGACTGAATGAATTCCTTACGGACTGAATTAATTCCTTACGGACTGAATGAGTTCCTTACGGACTGAATTAATTCTTTAGGATTTATTGAATTCCTTTCTTACTGAATTAACTACTTACGGACTGAATGAATTCCTTACGGACTGAATTAATTCCTTACGGAATTAATTAATTCCTTACGTACTTAATTAATTCCTTACGGTCTGAATTAATTCCGTACGGATTTTATTAATTCCTTACGGACTGAATTAATTCCTTACGAACTGAATTAATTCCTTACTGACTGAATTAATTCCTTACGGACTGAATGAATTCCTTACGGACTGAATTAATTCCTTACGGACTGAATTAATTTCATCCGGACTGAATTAATTCATTACGCACTTAATTAATCCATTACGGACTGAATTATTTCCTTACGTATTGAAGTTATTCCTTACGGACTGAATTAATACCTTACGGACTGAATTAAATCCTTACGGACTGAACTAATTCCTTACGGACTTAATTAATTCCTTACGGACTGAATTAATTCATTACGGACTGAATTAATTCCTTACGGACTGAATTAATTCCTTACGGTCTGAATTAATTCCGTACGGGTTTAATTAATTCCTTACGGACTGAATTAATTCCTTACGGACTGAATTAATTCATTATGGACTGAATTAATTCCTTACGGAATGAATTATTTTCTTACGGACTGAATTAATTCTTTAGGATTGATTGAATTCCTTTCTTACTGAATTAATTCATTACGGACTTAATTAATCCATTACGGACTGAATTAATTCATTACGGACTTAATTAATCCATTACGGACTGAATTAATTCCTTACGGACTGAATTAATTCCTTACGGACTGAATTAATTCCTTAATTCCTTAATTAATTCCTTACGGACTGAATTAATTTCATCCGGACTGAATTATTTCCTTACGGGCTGAATTAATTCCTTAAGGACCTAATTAATTCCTTACGGACGGAATTAATTCTTTACGGACTTAATTAATTCCTCACGAACTTAATTAATTCCTTACGTACTTAATTAATTCCTTACGGTCTGAATTAATTCCGTACGGATTTAATGAATTCCTTACGGACTGAATTAATTCCTTACGGACTGAATTAGTTCCTTACGGACTGAATTAATTCTTTAGGATTTATTGAATTCCTTTCTTACTGAATTAACTACTTACGGACTGAATGAATTCCTTACGGACTGAATTAATTCCTTACGGAATTAATTAATTCCTTACGTACTTAATTAATTCCTTACGGTCTGAATTAATTCCGTACGGATTTTATTAATTCCTTACGGACTGAATTAATTCCTTACGAACTGAATTAATTCCTTACTGACTGAATTAATTCCTTACGGACTGAATGAATTCCTTACGGACTGAATTAATTCCTTACGGACTGAATTAATTTCATCCGGACTGAATTAATTCATTACGCACTTAATTAATCCATTACGGACTGAATTATTTCCTTACGTATTGAATTTATTCCTTACGGACTGAATTAATACCTTACGGACTGAATTAAATCCTTACGGACTGAATTAATTCCTTACGGACTTAATTAATTCCTTACGGACTGAATTAATTCATTACGGACTGAATTAATTCCTTACGGACTGAATTAATTCCTTACGGTCTGAATTAATTCCGTACGGGTTTAATTAATTCCTTACGGACTGAATTAATTCCTTACGGACTGAATTAATTCATTATGGACTTAATTAATTCCGTAAGGAATGAATGAATTTATTACGGACTGAAATAATTCCTTACGGACTAAATTAATTCCTTACGAACTGAATTAATTCCTTACTTACTGAATTAATTAATTACGGACTGAATTAATTCCTTACGGACTGAATTAATTCCTTACGGACTGTATAAATTCCTTACGGACTGAATTAATTCCTTACGGACTGAATTAGTTCCTTACGGACTGAATTAATTCTTTAGGATTGATTGAATTCCTTTCTTACTGAATTAATTCCTTACGGACTGAATGAATTCCTTACGGACTGAATTAATTTCATACGGACCGAATTAATTTCATACGGACTGAATTAATACCTTACGGACTGAATTAAATCCTTACGGACTGAATTAATTCCTTACGGACTGAATTAATACCTTACGGACTGAATTAAATCCTTACAGACTGAATTAATTCCTTACGGACTGAATTAATTCCTTAATTCCTTAATTAATTCCTTACGGACTGAATTAATTTCATCCGGACTGAATTATTTCCTTACGGGCTGAATTAATTCCTTAAGGACCTAATTAATTCCTTACGGACGGAATTAATTCTTTACGGACTTAATTAATTCCTCACGAACTTAATTAATTCCTTACGTACTTAATTAATTCCTTACGGTCTGAATTAATTCCGTACGGATTTAATGAATTCCTTACGGACTGAATTAATTCCTTACGGACTGAATTAGTTCCTTACGGACTGAATTAATTCTTTAGGATTTATTGAATTCCTTTCTTACTGAATTAACTACTTACGGACTGAATGAATTCCTTACGGACTGAATTAATTTCATACGGACCGAATTAATTTCATACGGACTGAATTAATACCTTACGGACTGAATTAAATCCTTACGGACTGAATTAATTCCTTACGGACTGAATTAATACCTTACGGACTGAATTAAATCCTTACAGACTGAATTAATTCCTTACGGACTGAATTAATTCCTTAATTCCTTAATTAATTCCTTACGGACTGAATTAATTTCATCCGGACTATATTAATTCATTACGCACTTAATTAATCCATTACGGACTGAATTAATTCCTTAAGGACTGTACTAATTCCTTGCGGACTGAATTAATACCTTACGGACTGAATTAAATCCTTACGGACTGAATTAATTCCTTACGGACTGAATTAATTCCTTACGGACTGAATTAAATCCTTACAGACTGAATTAATTCCTTACGGACTGAATTAATTCCTTACGGACTGAATTAATTCCTTACGGACTGAATTAATTCCTTACCTACTGAATTAATTCCTTAATTCCTTAATTAATTCCTTACGGACTGAATTAATTTCATCCGGACTGAATTAATTCATTACGCACTTAATTAATCCATTACGGACTGAATTAATTCCTTACGGACTGTATTAATTCCTTACGGACTGAATTAATTCCTTACGGACTGAATTAAATCCTTACGGACTGAATTAATTCATTACGGACTGAATTAATTCATTACGGACTGAATTAATACCTCACGGACTGAATTAAATCCTTACGGACTGAATTAATTCCTTACGGGCTTAGTTAATTCCTTACGGACTGAATTAATTCATTACGGACTGAATTAATTCCTTACGGACTGAATTAATTCCTTACGGACCTAATTAATTCCTTACGGACGGAATTAATTCCTTACGGACCTAATTAATTCCTTACGGACGGAATTAATTCTTTACGGACTTAATTAATTCCTTACGTACTTAATTAATTCCTTACGGTCTGAATTAATTCCGTACGGATTTAATTAATTCCTTACGGACTGAATTAATTCCTTACGGACTGAATAAATTCATTATGGACTTAATTAATCCATTACGGACTGAATTATTTCCTTACGGACTTAATTAAATCCTTACAGACTGAATTAATTCCTTATGAACTTAATTAATTCCCTTAAGGAATAAATTAATTAATTACGGACTGAAATAATTCCTTACGGACTGAATTAATTCCTTACGGACTAAATTAATTCTTTAATTAATTCCGTACGGACTGAATTAATTTCATACGGACTGAATTAATTCATTTCGGACTTAATTAATCGATTACGGACTGAATTAATTCCTTACGTAATGAACTTATTCCTTACGGACTGAATTAATTCCTTACGGACTGAATTAATTCCTTACGGACTGAATTAATTCCTTACGGACTGAATTAATTCCTTACGGACTGAATTAATACCTTACGGATTTAATTAATTCCTTACGGTCTGAATTAATTCCGTACGGATTTAATTAATTCCTTACGGACTGAATTAATTCCTTACGGACTGAATTAATTCATTATGGACTTAATTAATTCCGTAAGGAATGAATGAATTAATTACGGACTGAAAGAATTCCTTACGGACTGAATTAATTCCTTACGAACTGAATTAATTCCTTACGGACTGAATGAATTCCTTACGGACTGAATTAATTCCTTACGGACTGAATGAGTTCCTTACGGACTGAATTAATTCTTTAGGATTTATTGAATTCCTTTCTTACTGAATTAACTACTTACGGACTGAATGAATTCCTTACGGACTGAATTAATTCCTTACGGAATTAATTAATTCCTTACGTACTTAATTAATTCCTTACGGTCTGAATTAATTCCGTACGGATTTTATTAATTCCTTACGGACTGAATTAATTCCTTACGAACTGAATTAATTCCTTACTGACTGAATTAATTCCTTACGGACTGAATGAATTCCTTACGGACTGAATTAATTCCTTACGGACTGAATTAATTTCATCCGGACTGAATTAATTCATTACGCACTTAATTAATCCATTACGGACTGAATTATTTCCTTACGTATTGAAGTTATTCCTTACGGACTGAATTAATACCTTACGGACTGAATTAAATCCTTACGGACTGAACTAATTCCTTACGGACTTAATTAATTCCTTACGGACTGAATTAATTCATTACGGACTGAATTAATTCATTACGGACTGAATTAATTCCTTACGGTCTGAATTAATTCCGTACGGGTTTAATTAATTCCTTACGGACTGAATTAATTCCTTACGGACTGAATTAATTCATTATGGACTGAATTAATTCCTTACGGAATGAATTATTTTCTTACGGACTGAATTAATTCTTTAGGATTGATTGAATTCCTTTCTTACTGAATTAATTCATTACGGACTTAATTAATCCATTACGGACTGAATTAATTCATTACGGACTTAATTAATCCATTACGGACTGAATTAATTCCTTACGGACTGAATTAATTCCTTACGGACTGAATTAATTCCTTAATTCCTTAATTAATTCCTTACGGACTGAATTAATTTCATCCGGACTGAATTATTTCCTTACGGGCTGAATTAATTCCTTAAGGACCTAATTAATTCCTTACGGACGGAATTAATTCTTTACGGACTTAATTAATTCCTCACGAACTTAATTAATTCCTTACGTACTTAATTAATTCCTTACGGTCTGAATTAATTCCGTACGGATTTAATGAATTCCTTACGGACTGAATTAATTCCTTACGGACTGAATTAGTTCCTTACGGACTGAATTAATTCTTTAGGATTTATTGAATTCCTTTCTTACTGAATTAACTACTTACGGACTGAATGAATTCCTTACGGACTGAATTAATTCCTTACGGAATTAATTAATTCCTTACGTACTTAATTAATTCCTTACGGTCTGAATTAATTCCGTACGGATTTTATTAATTCCTTACGGACTGAATTAATTCCTTACGAACTGAATTAATTCCTTACTGACTGAATTAATTCCTTACGGACTGAATGAATTCCTTACGGACTGAATTAATTCCTTACGGACTGAATTAATTTCATCCGGACTGAATTAATTCATTACGCACTTAATTAATCCATTACGGACTGAATTATTTCCTTACGTATTGAATTTATTCCTTACGGACTGAATTAATACCTTACGGACTGAATTAAATCCTTACGGACTGAATTAATTCCTTACGGACTTAATTAATTCCTTACGGACTGAATTAATTCATTACGGACTGAATTAATTCCTTACGGACTGAATTAATTCCTTACGGTCTGAATTAATTCCGTACGGGTTTAATTAATTCCTTACGGACTGAATTAATTCCTTACGGACTGAATTAATTCATTATGGACTTAATTAATTCCGTAAGGAATGAATGAATTTATTACGGACTGAAATAATTCCTTACGGACTAAATTAATTCCTTACGAACTGAATTAATTCCTTACTTACTGAATTAATTAATTACGGACTGAATTAATTCCTTACGGACTGAATTAATTCCTTACGGACTGTATAAATTCCTTACGGACTGAATTAATTCCTTACGGACTGAATTAGTTCCTTACGGACTGAATTAATTCTTTAGGATTGATTGAATTCCTTTCTTACTGAATTAATTCCTTACGGACTGAATGAATTCCTTACGGACTGAATTAATTTCATACGGACCGAATTAATTTCATACGGACTGAATTAATACCTTACGGACTGAATTAAATCCTTACGGACTGAATTAATTCCTTACGGACTGAATTAATACCTTACGGACTGAATTAAATCCTTACAGACTGAATTAATTCCTTACGGACTGAATTAATTCCTTAATTCCTTAATTAATTCCTTACGGACTGAATTAATTTCATCCGGACTGAATTATTTCCTTACGGGCTGAATTAATTCCTTAAGGACCTAATTAATTCCTTACGGACGGAATTAATTCTTTACGGACTTAATTAATTCCTCACGAACTTAATTAATTCCTTACGTACTTAATTAATTCCTTACGGTCTGAATTAATTCCGTACGGATTTAATGAATTCCTTACGGACTGAATTAATTCCTTACGGACTGAATTAGTTCCTTACGGACTGAATTAATTCTTTAGGATTTATTGAATTCCTTTCTTACTGAATTAACTACTTACGGACTGAATGAATTCCTTACGGACTGAATTAATTCCTTACGGAATTAATTAATTCCTTACGTACTTAATTAATTCCTTACGGTCTGAATTAATTCCGTACGGATTTTATTAATTCCTTACGGACTGAATTAATTCCTTACGAACTGAATTAATTCCTTACTGACTGAATTAATTCCTTACGGACTGAATGAATTCCTTACGGACTGAATTAATTCCTTACGGACTGAATTAATTTCATCCGGACTGAATTAATTCATTACGCACTTAATTAATCCATTACGGACTGAATTATTTCCTTACGTATTGAATTTATTCCTTACGGACTGAATTAATACCTTACGGACTGAATTAAATCCTTACGGACTGAATTAATTCCTTACGGACTTAATTAATTCCTTACGGACTGAATTAATTCATTACGGACTGAATTAATTCCTTACGGACTGAATTAATTCCTTACGGTCTGAATTAATTCCGTACGGGTTTAATTAATTCCTTACGGACTGAATTAATTCCTTACGGACTGAATTAATTCATTATGGACTTAATTAATTCCGTAAGGAATGAATGAATTTATTACGGACTGAAATAATTCCTTACGGACTAAATTAATTCCTTACGAACTGAATTAATTCCTTACTTACTGAATTAATTAATTACGGACTGAATTAATTCCTTACGGACTGAATTAATTCCTTACGGACTGTATAAATTCCTTACGGACTGAATTAATTCCTTACGGACTGAATTAGTTCCTTACGGACTGAATTAATTCTTTAGGATTGATTGAATTCCTTTCTTACTGAATTAATTCCTTACGGACTGAATGAATTCCTTACGGACTGAATTAATTTCATACGGACCGAATTAATTTCATACGGACTGAATTAATACCTTACGGACTGAATTAAATCCTTACGGACTGAATTAATTCCTTACGGACTGAATTAATACCTTACGGACTGAATTAAATCCTTACAGACTGAATTAATTCCTTACGGACTGAATTAATTCCTTAATTCCTTAATTAATTCCTTACGGACTGAATTAATTTCATCCGGACTATATTAATTCATTACGCACTTAATTAATCCATTACGGACTGAATTAATTCCTTAAGGACTGTACTAATTCCTTGCGGACTGAATTAATACCTTACGGACTGAATTAAATCCTTACGGACTGAATTAATTCCTTACGGACTGAATTAATTCCTTACGGACTGAATTAAATCCTTACAGACTGAATTAATTCCTTACGGACTGAATTAATTCCTTACGGACTGAATTAATTCCTTACGGACTGAATTAATTCCTTACCTACTGAATTAATTCCTTAATTCCTTAATTAATTCCTTACGGACTGAATTAATTTCATCCGGACTGAATTAATTCATTACGCACTTAATTAATCCATTACGGACTGAATTAATTCCTTACGGACTGTATTAATTCCTTACGGACTGAATTAATACCTTACGGACTGAATTAAATCCTTACGGACTGAATTAATTCATTACGGACTGAATTAATTCATTACGGACTGAATTAATACCTCACGGACTGAATTAAATCCTTACGGACTGAATTAATTCCTTACGGGCTTAGTTAATTCCTTACGGACTGAATTAATTCATTACGGACTGAATTAATTCCTTACGGACTGAATTAATTCCTTACGGACCTAATTAATTCCTTACGGACGGAATTAATTCCTTACGGACCTAATTAATTCCTTACGGACGGAATTAATTCTTTACGGACTTAATTAATTCCTTACGTACTTAATTAATTCCTTACGGTCTGAATTAATTCCGTAAGGATTTAATTAATTCCTTACGGACTGAATTAATTCCTTACGGACTGAATTAATTCATTATGGACTTAATTAATCCATTACGGACTGAATTATTTCCTTACGGACTTAATTAAATCCTTACAGACTGAATTAATTCCTTATGAACTTAATTAATTCCCTTAAGGAATAAATTAATTAATTACGGACTGAAATAATTCCTTACGGACTGAATTAATTCCTTACGGACTAAATTAATTCTTTAATTAATTCCGTACGGACTGAATTAATTTCATACGGACTGAATTAATTCATTTCGGACTTAATTAATCGATTACGGACTGAATTAATTCCTTACGTAATGAACTTATTCCTTACGGACTGAATTAATTCCTTACGGACTGAATTAATTCCTTACGGACTGAATTAATTCCTTACGGACTGAATTAATTCCTTACGGACTGAATTAATACCTTACGGATTTAATTAATTCCTTACGGTCTGAATTAATTCCGTACGGATTTAATTAATTCCTTACGGACTGAATTAATTCCTTACGGACTGAATTAATTCATTATGGACTTAATTAATTCCGTAAGGAATGAATGAATTAATTACGGACTGAAAGAATTCCTTACGGACTGAATTAATTCCTTACGAACTGAATTAATTCCTTACGGACTGAATGAATTCCTTACGGACTGAATTAATTCCTTACGGACTGAATTAATACCTTACGGATTTAATTAATTCCTTACGGTCTGAATTAATTCCGTACGGATTTAATTAATTCCTTACGGACTGAATTAATTCCTTACTGACACTTATTCCTTACGGACTGAATTAATTACGGACTTACGGACTGAATTAATTCCTTACGGACTGAATTAATTCTTACGGACTGAATTAAATTAATTAAATCCTTACGGACTGAATTAATTCCTTACGGACTGAAGTAATTCCTTACGGACTGAATTAATTCCTTACTGACTGAATTAATTCCTTACGGACTGAATTAATTCCTTACGGACTGACTGAATTAATTCCTTACGGTCTGAATTAATTCCGTACGGAATTAATTCCTTACGGACTGATTTTATTAATTCCTTACGGACTGAATAAATTCCTTACGAACTGAATTAATTCCGTACGGAATTAATTCCTTACGGACTGAATTAATTCCTTACGGACTGAATTAATTCCTTACGGACTGAATTAATTCCTTAATTCCTTAATTAATTCATACGGACTGAATTAATTCATTACGGACTTAATTACGGACTGAATTAATTCCTTACGTACTGAACTTATTCCTTACGGACTGAATTAATTCCTTACGGACTGAATTAATTCCTTACGGACTGAATTAATTCCTTACGGACTGAATTAAATCCTTACGGACTGAATTATTTCCTTACGGACTGAATTAATTCCTTACGGACTGAATTAATTCCTTACGGACTGACTTAATTCCTTACGGACTGAATTAATTCCTTACGGACTGAATTAATTCCTTACGGACTGAATTAATTCCTTACGGACTGAATTAAATCCTTACGTACTTTATTAATTCCTTACGGTCTGAATTAATTCCGTACGGATTTTATTAATTCCTTACGGACTGAATAAATTCCTTACGAACTGAATTAATTCCGTACGAATTTTATTAATTCCTTACGGACTGAATTAATTAATTACGGACTGAATTAATTCCTTACGTACTGAACTTATTCCTTACGGACTGAATTAATTCCTTACGGACTGAATTAATACCTTACGGACTGAATTAAATCCTTACGGACTGAATTAATTCCTTACGGACTGAAGTAATTCCTTACGGACTGAATTAATTCCTTACTGACTGAATTAATTCCTTACGGACTGAATTAATTCCTTACGGACTGAATTAATTCCTTACGGACTGAATTAATTCCTTACGGACTTAATTAATTCCTTACGTACTTAATTAATTCCTTACGGTCTGAATTAATTCCGTACGGATTTTATTAATTCCTTACGGACTGAATTAATTCCGTACGGATTTTATTAATTCCTTACGGACTGAATAAATTCCTTACGAACTGAATTAATTCCGTACGGATTTTATTAATTCCTTACGGACTGAATTAATTCATTACGGACTTAATTAATCCATTACGGACTGAATTATTTCCTTACGTACTGAAGTTATTCCTTACGGACTGAATTAATTCCTTACGTACTGAAATAATTCCTTACGGACTGAACTAATTCCTTACGGACTGAATTAATTCCTTACGGACTGAATTAATTCCTTAATTAATTCCTTACGGACTGAATTAATTTCATACGGACTGAATTAATTCATTACGGACTTAATTAATCGATTACGGACTGAATTAATTCCTTACGTACTGAACTTATTCCTTACGGACTGATTTAATTCCTTACGGACTGAATTAATTCCTTACGGACTGAATTAATTCCTTACGGACTGAATTAATACCTTACGGACTAAATTAAATCCTTACGGACTGAATTAATTCCTTACGTACTTAATTAATTCCTTACGGTCTGAATTAATTCCGTACGGATTTTATTAATTCCTTACGGACTGAATTAATTCATTATGGACTGAAGAAATTCCTTACGAACTGAATTAATTCCGTACGGATTTTATTAATTCCTTATGGACTGAATTAATTCATTACGGACTGAAATAATTCCTTACGGACTGAATTAATTCATTACGTACTGAAATAATTCCTTACGGACTGAATTAATTCCTTACGTACTTAATTAATTCCTTACGGCCTGAATTAATTCCGTACGGATTTTATTAATTCCTTACGGACTGAATTAATTCATTATGGACTGAAGAAATTCCTTACGAACTGAATTAATTCCGTACGGATTTTATTAATTCCTTACGGACTGAATTATTTCCTTACGTACTGAAATAATTCCTTACGGACTGAATTAATTCCTTACGGACTGAATTAATTCCTTAATTAATTCCTTACGGACTGAATTAATTTCATACGGACTGAATTAATTCATTACGGACTTAAATAATCGATTACGGACTGAGTTAATTCCTTACGTACTGAACTTATTCCTTACGGACTGAATTAATTCCTTACGGACTGAATTAATTCCTTACGGACTGAATTAATTCCTTACGGACTGAATTAATACCTTACGGACTGAATTAAATCCTTACGGACTGAATTAATACCTTACGGACTGAATTAAATCCTTACGGACTGAATTAATTCCTTACGGACTGAATTAATTCCTTACGGACTGAATTAATTCCTTACGGACTGAATTAATTCCTTACGGACTGAATTAATTCCTTACGGACTGAATTAATACCTTACGGACTGAATTAAATCCTTACGGACTGAATTAATTCCTTACGGACTGAATTAATTCCTTACGGACTGAATTAATTCCTTACTGACTGAATTAATTCCTTACGGACTGAATTAATTCCTTACGGACTGAATTAATTCCTTACTGACTGAATTAATTCCTTACGGACTTAATTAATTCCTTACGTACTTTATTAATTCCTTACGGTCTGAATTAATTCCGTACGGATTTTATTAATTCCTTACGGACTGAATTAATTCCGTACGGATTTTATTAATTCCTTACGGACTGAATAAATTCCTTACTGACTGAATTAATTCATTACGGACTGAATTAATTCCTTACGGACTGAATTAATTTCATACGGACTGAATTAATTCATTACGGACTTAATTAATCGATTACGGACTGAATTAATTCCTTACGGACTGAATTAATTCCTTACGGACTGAATTAATAACTTACTGACTGAATTAATTCCTTACGGACTGAATTATTTCCTTAATTAATTCCTTACGGACTGAATTAATTTCATACGGACTGAATTAATTCATTACGGACTTAAATAATCGATTACGGACTGAATTAATTCCTTACGTACTGAACTTATTTCTTACGGACTGAATTAATTCCTTACGGACTGAATTAATACCTTACGGACTGAATTAAATCCTTACGGACTGAATTAATACCTTACGGACTGAATTAAATCCTTACGGACTGAATTAATTCCTTACGGACTGAATTAATTCCTTACGGACTGAATTAATTCCTTACGGACTGAATTAATTCCTTACGGACTGAATTAATTCCTTACGGACTGAATTAATACCTTACGGACTGAATTAAATCCTTACGGACTGAATTAATTCCTTACGGACTGAATTAATTCCTTACGGACTGAATTAATTCCTTACTGACTGAATTAATTCCTTACGGACTGAATTAATTAATTACGGACTGAATTAATTCCTTACTGACTGAATTAATTCCTTACGGACTTAATTAATTCCTTACGTACTTTATTAATTCCTTACGGTCTGAATTAATTCCGTACGGATTTTATTAATTCCTTACGGACTGAATTAATTCCGTACGGATTTTATTAATTCCTTACGGACTGAATAAATTCCTTACGAACTGAATTAATTCCGTACGGATTTTATTAATTCCTTACGGACTGAATTAATTCATTACGGACTGAATTAATTCCTTACTGACTGAATTAATTCATTACGGACTGAATTAATTCCTTACGGACTGAATTAATTTCATACGGACTGAATTAATTCATTACGGACTTAATTAATCGATTACGGACTGAATTAATTCCTTACGTACTGAACTTATTCCTTACGGACTGAATTAATTCCTTACGGACTGAATTAATACCTTACGGACTGAATTAAATCCTTACGGACTGAATTAATTCCTTACGGACTGAATTAATTCCTTACGGACTGAATTAATAACTTACTGACTGAATTAATTCCTTACGGACTGAATTAATTCCTTAATTAATTCCTTACGGACTGAATTAATTTCATACGGACTGAATTAATTCATTACGGACTTAAATAATCGATTACGGACTGAATTAATTCCTTACGTACTGAACTTATTTCTTACGGACTGAATTAATTCCTTACGGACTGAATTAATACCTTACGGACTGAATTAAATCCTTACGGACTGAATTAATTCCTTACGGACTGAATTAATTCCTTACGGACTGAATTAATTCCTTACGGACTGAATTAATTCCTTACGGACTGAATTAATTCCTTACGGACTGAATTAATACCTTACGGACTGAATTAAATCCTTACGGACTGAATTAATTCCTTACGGACTGAATTAATTCCTTACGGACTGAATTAATTCCTTACTGACTGAATTAATTCCTTACGGACTGAATTAATTCCTTACGGACTGAATTAATTCCTTACGGACTGAATTAATTCCTTACGGACTTAATTAATTCCTTACGTACTTTATTAATTCCTTACGGTCTGAATTAATTCCGTACGGATTTTATTAATTCCTCACGGACTGAATTAATTCCGTACGGATTTTATTAATTCCTTACGTACTTAATTAATTCCTTACGGTCTGAATTAATTCCGTACGGATTTTATTAATTCCTTACGGATTGAATTTATTCATTACGGACTTAATTAATCCATTACGGATTGAATTATTTCTTTACGTACTGAAGTTATTCCTTACGGACTGAATTAATTACTTACGGACTGAATTATTTCCTTACGTACTGAAATAATTCCTTACGGACTGAATTAATTCCTTACGGACTGAATTAATTCCTTAATTAATTCCTTACGGACTGAATTAATTTCATACGGACTGAATTAATTCATTACGGACTTAAATAATCGATTACGGACTGAGTTAATTCCTTACGTACTGAACTTATTCCTTACGGACTGAATTAATTCCTTACGGACTGAATTAATTCCTTACGGACTGAATTAATTCCTTACGGACTGAATTAATACCTTACGGACTGAATTAAATCCTTACGGACTGAATTAATTCCTTACGGACTGAATTAATTCCTTACGGACTGAATTAATTCCTTACGGACTGAATTAATTCCTTACGGACTGAATTAATTCCTAACGGACTGAATTAATTCCTTACGGACTGAATTAATTCCTTACGGACTGAATTAATTCCTTACTGACTGAATTAATTCCTTACGGACTGAATTAATTCCTTACGGACAGAATTAATTCCTTACTGACTGAATTAATTCCTTACGGACTGAATTAATTCCTTACGGACTGAATTAATTCCTTACTGACTGAATTAATTCCTTACGGACTTAATTAATTCCTTACGGACTTAATTAATTCCTTACGTACTTTATTAATTCCTTACGGTCTGAATTAATTCCGTACGGATTTTATTAATTCCTCACGGACTGAATTAATTCCGTACGGATTTTATTAATTCCTTACGTACTTAATTAATTCCTTACGGTCTGAATTAATTCCGTACGGATTTTATTAATTCCTTACGGATTGAATTTATTCATTACGGACTTAATTAATCCATTACGGATTGAATTATTTCTTTACGTACTGAAGTTATTCCTTACGGACTGAATTAATTACTTACGGACTGAATTATTTCCTTACGTACTGAAATAATTCCTTACGGACTGAATTAATTCCTTACGGACTGAATTAATTCCTTAATTAATTCCTTACGGACTGAATTAATTTCATACGGACTGAATTAATTCATTACGGACTTAAATAATCGATTACGGACTGAGTTAATTCCTTACGTACTGAACTTATTCCTTACGGACTGAATTAATTCCTTACGGACTGAATTAATTCCTTACGGACTGAATTAATTCCTTACGGACTGAATTAATACCTTACGGACTGAATTAAATCATTACGGACTGAATTAATTCCTTACGGACTGAATTAATTCCTTACGGACTGAATTAATTCCTTACGGACTGAATTAATTCCTTACGGACTGAATTAATTCCTTACGGACTGAATTAATTCCTTACGGACTGAATTAATTCCTTACGGACTGAATTAATTCCTTACTGACTGAATTAATTCCTTACGGACTGAATTAATTCCTTACGGACAGAATTAATTCCTTACTGACTGAATTAATTCCTTACGGACTGAATTAATTCCTTACGGACTGAATTAATTCCTTACTGACTGAATTAATTCCTTACGGACTTAATTAATTCCTTACGTACTTTATTAATTCCTTACGGTCTGAATTAATTCCGTACGGATTTTATTAATTCCTTACGGACTGAATTAATTCCGTACGGATTTTATTAATTCCTTACGGACTTAATAAATTCCTTACGAACTGAATTAATTCCGTACGGATTTTATTAATTCCTTACGGACTGAATTAATTCATTACGGACTGAATTAATTCCTTACTGACTGAATTAATTCATTACGGACTGAATTAATTCCTTACGGACTGAATTAATTCCTTAATTAATTCCTTACGGACTGAATTAATTTCATACGGACTGAATTAATTCATTACGGACTTAAATAATCGATTACGGACTGAATTAATTCCTTACGTACTGAACTTATTCCTTACGGACTGAATTAATTCCTTACGGACTGAATTAATTCCTTACGGACTGAATTAATTCCTTACGGACTGAATTAATATCTTACGGACTGAATTAAATCCTTACGGACTGAATTAATTCCTTACGGACTGAATTAATTCCTTACGGACTGAATTAATTCCTTACGGACTGAATTAATTCCTTACGGACTGAATTAATTCCTTACGGACTGAATTAATTCCTTACGGACTGAATTAATTCCTTACGGACTGAATTAATTCCTTACGGACTGAATTAATTCCTTACGGACTGAATTAATTCCTTACTGACTGAATTAATTCCTTACGGACTGAATTAATTCCTTACGGACTGAATTAATTCCTTACTGACTGAATTAATTCCTTACGGACTTAATTAATTCCTTAAGTACTTTATTAATTCCTTACGGTCTGAATTAATTCCGTACGGATTTTATTAATTCCTTACGGACTGAATTAATTCCGTACGTATTTTATTAATTCCTTACGGACTGAATTAATTCATTACGGACTGAATTAATTCCTTACTGACTGAATTAATTCATTACGGACTGAATTAATTCCTTACGGACTGAATTAATTCCTTAATTAATTCCTTACGGACTGAATTAATTTCATACGGACTGAATTAATTCATTACGGACTTAATTAATCGATTACGGACTGAATTAATTCCTTACGCACTGAACTTATTCCTTACGGACTGAATTAATTCCTTACGGACTGAATTAATACCTTACGGACTGAATTAAATCCTTACGGACTGAATTAATTCCTTACGGACTGAATTAATTCCTTACGGACTGAATTAATTCCTTACTGACTGAATTAATTCCTTACGGACTGAATTAATTCCTTACGGACTGAATTAATTCCTTACGGACTGAATTAATTCCTTACGGACTTAATTAATTCCTTACGTACTTAATTAATTCCTTACGGTCTGAATTAATTCCGTACGGATTTTATTAATTCCTCACGGACTGAATTAATTCCGTACGGATTTTATTAATTCCTTACGT
The DNA here is from genome assembly GCA_023053545.1 of Lepidurus packardi. NCBI lineage: Eukaryota > Metazoa > Arthropoda > Branchiopoda > Notostraca > Triopsidae > Lepidurus > Lepidurus packardi. Next base: position 475,583 of record JAKZAN010000039.1, read on the forward strand.
ACTTAATTAATTCCTTACGGTCTGAATTAATTCCGTACGGATTTTATTAATTCCTTACGGACTGAATTTATTCATTACGGACTTAATTAATCCATTACGGATTGAATTATTTCTTTACGAACTGAAGTTATTCCTTACGGACTGAATTAATTACTTACGGAATGAATTATTTCCTTACGTACTGAACTTATTCCTTACGGACTGAATTAATTCCTTACGGACTGAATTAATTCCTTACGGACTGAATTAATTCCTTACGGACTGAATTAATACCTTACGGACTGAATTAAATCCTTACGGACTGAATTAATTCCTTACGGACTGAATTAATTCCTTACGGACTGAATTAATTCCTTACTGACTGAATTAATTCCTTACTGACTGAATTAATTCCTTACGGACTGAATTAATTCCTTACGGACTGAATTAATTCCTTACGGACTGAATTAATTCCTTACGGACTGAATTAATTCCTTACGGACTTAATTAATTCCTTACGTACTTTATTAATTCCTTACGGTCTGAATTAATTCCGTACGGATTTTATTAATTCCTTACGGACTGAATCAATTCCGTACAGATTTTATTAATTCCTTACGGACTGAATAAATTCCTTACGAACTGAATTAATTCCGTACGGATTTTATTAATTCCTTACGGAATGAATTAATTCATTACGGACTGAATTAATTTCTTACGGACTGAATTAATTCCTTACGGACTGAATTAATTCCTTAATTAATTCATTACGGACTGAATTAATTTCATACGGACTGAATTAATTCATTACGGACTTAATTAATCGATTACGGTCTGAATTAATTCCGTACGGATTTTATTAATTCCTCACGGACTGAATTAATTCCGTACGGATTTTATTAATTCCTTACGTACTTAATTAATTCCTTACGGTCTGAATTAAATCCGTACGGATTTTATTAATTCCTTACGGACTGAATTTATTCATTACGGACTTAATTAATCCATTACGGATTGAATTATTTCTTTACGTACTAAAGTTATTCCTTACGGACTGAATTAATTACTTACGGACTGAATTAATTCCTTACGGACTGAATTAATTCCTTACGGACTGAATTAATTCCTTACTGACTGAATTAATTCCTTACGGACTGAATTAATTCCTTACGGACTGAATTAATTCCTTACGGACTGAATTAATTCCTTACGGACTTAATTAATTCCTTACGTACTTAATTAATTCCTTACGGTCTGAATTAATTCCGTACGGATTTTATTAATTCCTCACGGACTGAATTAATTCCGTACGGATTTTATTAATTCCTTACGTACTTAATTAATTCCTTACGGTCTGAATTAATTCCGTACGGATTTTATTAATTCCTTACGGACTGAATTTATTCATTACGGACTTAATTAATCCATTACGGATTGAATTATTTCTTTACGTACTGAAGTTATTCCTTACGGACTGAATTAATTACTTACGGAATGAATTATTTCCTTACGTACTGAACTTATTCCTTACGGACTGAATTAATTCCTTACGGACTGAATTAATTCCTTACGGACTGAATTAATTCCTTACGGACTGAATTAATACCTTACGGACTGAATTAAATCCTTACGGACTGAATTAATTCCTTACGGACTGAATTAATTCCTTACGGACTGAATTAATTCCTTACTGACTGAATTAATTCCTTACTGACTGAATTAATTCCTTACGGACTGAATTAATTCCTTACGGACTGAATTAATTCCTTACGGACTGAATTAATTCCTTACGGACTGAATTAATTCCTTACGGACTTAATTAATTCCTTACGTACTTTATTAATTCCTTACGGTCTGAATTAATTCCGTACGGATTTTATTAATTCCTTACGGACTGAATCAATTCCGTACAGATTTTATTAATTCCTTACGGACTGAATAAATTCCTTACGAACTGAATTAATTCCGTACGGATTTTATTAATTCCTTACGGAATGAATTAATTCATTACGGACTGAATTAATTTCTTACGGACTGAATTAATTCCTTACGGACTGAATTAATTCCTTAATTAATTCATTACGGACTGAATTAATTTCATACGGACTGAATTAATTCATTACGGACTTAATTAATCTATTACGGTCTGAATTAATTCCGTACGGATTTTATTAATTCCTCACGGACTGAATTAATTCCGTACGGATTTTATTAATTCCTTACGTACTTAATTAATTCCTTACGGTCTGAATTAAATCCGTACGGATTTTATTAATTCCTTACGGACTGAATTTATTCATTACGGACTTAATTAATCCATTACGGATTGAATTATTTCTTTACGTACTAAAGTTATTCCTTACGGACTGAATTAATTACTTACGGACTGAATTATTTCCTTACGTACTGAACTTATTCCTTACGGACTGAATTAATTCCTTACGGACTGAATTAATTCCTTACGGACTGAATTAATTCCTTACGGACTGAATTAATACCTTACGGACTGAATTTAATCCTTACGGACTGAATTAATTCCTTACGGACTGAATTAATTCCTTACGGACTGAATTAATTCCTTACTGACTGAATTAATTCCTTACGGACTTAATTAATTCCTTACGTACTTTATTAATTCCTTACGGTCTGAATTAATTCCGTACGGATTTTATTAATTCCTTACGGACTGAATTAATTCCGTACGGATTTTATTAATTCATTACGGACTGAATTAATTCCTTACTGACTGAATTAATTCATTACAGACTGAATTAATTCCTTACGGACTGAATTAATTCCTAACGGACAGAATTAATTTCATACGGACTGAATTAATTCATTACGGACTTAAATAATCGATTACGGACTGAATTAATTCCTTACGTACTGAACTTATTCCTTACGGACTGAATTAATTCCTTACGGACTGAATTAATTCCTTACGGACTGAATTAATTCCTTACGGACTGAATTAATACCTTACGGACTGAATTAAATCCTTACGGACTGAATTAATTCCTTACGGACTGAATTAATTCCTTACGGACTGAATTAATTCCTTACGGACTGAATTAATTCCTTACGGACTGAATTAATTCCTTACGGACTGAATTAATTCCTTACGGACTGAATTAATTCCTTACGGACTGAATTAATTCCTTACGGACTGAATTAATTCCTTACGGACTGAATTAATTCTTTACTGACTGAATTAATTCCTTACGGACTGAATTAATTCCTTACGGACTGAATTAATTCCTTACTGACTGAATTAATTCCTTACGGACTTAATTAATTCCTTACGTACTTTATTAATTCCTTACGGTCTGAATTAATTCCGTACGGATTTTATTAATTCCTTACGGACTGAATTAATTCCGTACGGATTTTATTAATTCCTTACGGACTTAATAAATTCCTTACGAACTGAATTAATTCCGTACGGATTTTATTAATTCCTTACGGACTGAATTAATTCATTACGGACTGAATTAATTCCTTACTGACTGAATTAATTCATTACGGACTGAATTAATTCCTTACGGACTGAATTAATTCCTTAATTAATTCCTTACGGACTGAATTAATTCCTTACGGACTGAATTAATTCCTTACTGACTGAATTAATTCCTTACGGACTTAATTAATTCCTTACGTACTTTATTAATTCCTTACGGTCTGAATTAATTCCGTACGGATTTTATTAATTCCTTACGGACTGAATTAATTCCGTACGGATTTTATTAATTCCTTACGGACTGAATTAATTCATTACGGACTGAATTAATTCCTTACTGACTGAATTAATTCATTACGGACTGAATTAATTCCTTACGGACTGAATTAATTCCTTAATTAATTCCTTACGGACTGAATTAATTTCATACGGACTGAATTAATTCATTACGGACTTAATTAATCGATTACGGACTGAATTAATTCCTTACGCACTGAACTTATTCCTTACGGACTGAATTAATTCCTTACGGACTGAATTAATACCTTACGGACTGAATTAAATCCTTACGGACTGAATTAATTCCTTACGGACTGAATTAATTCCTTAATTAATTCCTTACGGACTGAATTAATTTCATACGGACTGAATTAATTCATTACGGACTTAATTAATCGATTACGGACTGAATTAATTCCTTACGCACTGAACTTATTCCTTACGGACTGAATTAATTCCTTACGGACTGAATTAATACCTTACGGACTGAATTAAATCCTTACGGACTGAATTAATTCCTTACGGACTGAATTAATTCCTTACGGACTGAATTAATTCCTTACTGACTGAATTAATTCCTTACGGACTGAATTAATTCCTTACGGACTGAATTAATTCCTTACGGACTGAATTAATTCCTTACGGACTTAATTAATTCCTTACGTACTTAATTAATTCCTTACGGTCTGAATTAATTCCGTACGGATTTTATTAATTCCTCACGGACTGAATTAATTCCGTACGGATTTTATTAATTCCTTACGTACTTAATTAATTCCTTACGGTCTGAATTAATTCCGTACGGATTTTATTAATTCCTTACGGACTGAATTTATTCATTACGGACTTAATTAATCCATTACGGATTGAATTATTTCTTTACGTACTGAAGTTATTCCTTACGGACTGAATTAATTCCTTACGGACTGAATTAATTCCTTACGGACTGAATTAATTCCTTACGGACTGAATTAATAACTTACGGACTGAATTAAATCCTTACGGACTGAATTAATTCCTTACGGACTGAATTAATTCCTTACGGACGTAATTAATTCCTTACTGACTGAATTAATTCCTTACTGACTGAATTAATTCCTTACGGACTGAATTAATTCCTTACGGACTGAATTAATTCCTTACGGACTGAATTAATTCCTTACGGACTGAATTAATTCCTTACGGACTTAATTAATTCCTTACGTACTTTATTAATTCCTTACGGTCTGAATTAATTCCGTACGGATTTTATTAATTCCTTACGGACTGAATCAATTCCGTACAGATTTTATTAATTCCTTACGGACTGAATAAATTCCTTACGAACTGAATTAATTCCGTACGGATTTTATTAATTCCTTACAGAATGAATTAATTCATTACGGACTGAATTAATTTCTTACGGACTGAATTAATTCCTTACGGACTGAATTAATTCCTTAATTAATTCATTACTGACTGAATTAATTTCATACGGACTGAATTAATTCATTACGGACTTAATTAATCGATTACGGACTGAATTAATTCCTTACGTACTGAACTTATTCCTTACGGACTGAATTAATTCCTTACGGACTGAATAAATACCTTACGGACTGAATTAAATCCTTACGGATGAATTAATTCCTTACGGACTGAATTAATTCCTTACGGTCTGAATTAATTCCGTACGGATTTTATTAATTCCTTACGGACTGAATCAATTCCGTACAGATTTTATTAATTCCTTACGGACTGAATAAATTCCTTACGAACTGAATTAATTCCGTACGGATTTTATTAATTCCTTACGGAATGAATTAATTCATTACGGACTGAATTAATTTCTTACGGACTGAATTAATTCCTTACGGACTGAATTAATTCCTTAATTAATTCATTACTGACTGAATTAATTTCATACGGACTGAATTAATTCATTACGGACTTAATTAATCGATTACGGACTGAATTAATTCCTTACGTACTGCACTTATTCCTTACGGACTGAATTAATTCCTTACGGACTGAATTAATACCTTACGGACTGAATTAAATCCTTACGGATGAATTAATTCCTTACGGACTGAATTAATTCCTTACGGACTGAATTAATTCCTTACTGACTGAATTAATTCCTTACGGACTGAATTAATTCCTTACGGACTGAATTAATTCCTTACGGACTGAATTAATTCCTTACGGACTTAATTAATTCCTTACGTACTTAATTAATTCCTTACGGTCTGAAATAATTCCGTACGGATTTTATTAATTCCTTACGGACTGAATTAATTCATTACGGACTTAATTAATCCAATACGGACTGAATTATTTCCTTACGTACTGAAGTTATTCCTTACGGCCTGAATTAATTCCTTACGTACTGAAATAATTCCTTACGGACTGAATTAATTCCTTACGGACTGAATTAATTCCGTACGGACTGAATTAATTCCTTAATTAATTCCTTACGGACTGAATTAATTTCATACGGACTGAATTAATTCATTACGGACTTAATTAATCGATTACGGACTGAATTAATTCCTTACGTACTGAACTTATTCCTTACGGACTGAATTAATTCCTTACGGACTGAATTAATTCCTTACGGACTGAATTAATTCCCTACGGACTGAATTAATACCTTACGGACTGAATTAAATCCTTACGGACTGAATTAATTCCATACGGACTGAATTAATTCCTTACGGACTGAAATAATTCCTTACAGACTGAATTAAATCCTTACGGACTGAATTAATTCCTTTCGGACTGAATTAGTTCCTTAAGGGCTGAATTAATTCCTTACGGACTGAATTAATTCCTTTCGGACTTAGTTAATTCCTTACGTACTTAATTAATTCCTTACGGTCTGAATTAATTCCTTACGGACTGAATTAATTCCTTACGGACTGAATTAATTCCTTACGGACTGAATTAATTCCTTACGGACTTAATTAATTCCTTACGTACTTAATTAATTCCTTACGGTCTGAATTAATTCCGTACGGATTTTATTAATTCCTTACGGACTGAATCAATTCCGTACAGATTTTATTAATTCCTTACGGACTGAATAAATTCCTTACGAACTGAATTAATTCCGTACGGATTTTATTAATTCCTTACGGACTGAATTAATTCATTACGGACTGAATTAATTTCTTACGGACTGAATTAATTCCTTACGGACTGAATTAATTCCTTAATTAATTCATTACGGACTGAATTAATTTCATACGGACTGAATTAATTCATTACGGACTTAATTAATCGATTACGGACTGAATTAATTCCTTACGTACTGAACTTATTCCTTACGGACTGAATTAATTCCTTACGGACTGAATTAATACCTTACGGACTGAATTAAATCCTTACGGATGAATTAATTCCTTACTGACTGAATTAATTCCTTACGGACTGAATTAATTCCTTACGGACTGAATTAATTCCTTACGGACTGAATTAATTCCTTACGGACTTAATTAATTCCTTACGTACTTAATTAATTCCTTACGGTCTGAATTAATTCCGTACGGATTTTATTAATTCCTTACGGACTGAATTAATTCATTACGGACTTAATTAATCCAATACGGACTGAATTATTTCCTTACGTACTGAAGTTATTCCTTACGGACTGAATTAATTCCTTACGTACTGAAATAATTCCTTACGGACTGAATTAATTCCTAACGGACTGAATTAATTCCTTACGGACTGAATTAATTCCTTAATTAATTCCTTACGGACTGAATTAATTTCATACGGACTGAATTAATTCATTACGGACTTAATTAATCGATTACGGACTGAATTAATTCCTTACGTACTGAACTTATTCCTTACGGACTGAATTAATTCCTTACGGACTGAATTAATTCCTTACGGACTGAATTAATTCCCTACGGACTGAATTAATACCTTACGGACTGAATTAAATCCTTACGGACTGAATTAATTCCTTACGGACTGAATTAATTCCTTACGTACTTAATTAATTCCTTACGGTCTGAATTAATTCCTTACGGACTGAATTAATTCCTTACGGACTGAATTAATTCCTTACGGACTGAATTAATTCCTTACGGACTGAATTAATTCCTTACGGACTTAATTAATTCCTTACGTACTTAATTAATTCCTTACGGTCTGAATTAATTCCGTACGGATTTTATTAATTCCTTACGGACTGAATTAATTCCGTACGGATTTTATTAATTCCTTACGGACTGAATAAATTCCTTACGAACTGAATTAATTCCGTACGGATTTTATTAATTCCTTACGGACTGAATTAATTCATTACGGACTTAATTAATCCATTACGGACTGAATTATTTCCTTACGTACTGAAGTTATTCCTTACGGACTGAATTAATTCCTTACGTACTGAAATAATTTCTTACGGACTGAATTAATTCCTTACGGACTGAATTAATTCCTTACGGACTGAATTAATTCCTTAATTAATTCCTTACGGACTGAATTAATTTCATACGGACTGAATTAATTCATTACGGACTTAATTAATCGATTACGGACTGAATTAATTCCTTACGTACTGAACTTATTCCTTACGGACTGAATTAATTCCTTACGGACTGAATTAATTCCTTACGGACTGAATTAATACCTTACGGACTGAATTAATACCTTACGGACTGAATTAAATCCTTACGGACTGTATTAATTCCTTACGGACTGAATTAATTCCTTACGGACTGAAATAATTCCTTACTGACTGAATTAAATCCTTACGGACTGAATTAATTCCTTTCGGACTGAATTAGTTCCTTAAGGACTGAATTAATTCCTTACGGACTGAAATAATTCCTTTCGGACTTAGTTAATCCCTTACGTACTTAATTAATTCCTTACGGTCTGAATTAATTCCGTACGGATTTTATTAATTCCTTACGGACTGAATTAATTCATTACGGACTGAAGAAATTCCTTACGAACTGAATTAATTCCGTACGGATTTTATTAATTTCTTACGGACTGAATTAATTCATTACGGACTGAAATAATTCCTTACGGACTGAATTAATTCATTACGGACTGAATTAATTCCTTAATTAATTCCTTACGGACTGAATTAATTTCATACGGACTGAATTAATTCATTACGGACTGAATTAATTCCTTACGGACTGAATTAATTCCTTACGGACTGAATTAATACCTTACGGACTGAATTAAATCCTTACGGACTGAATTAATTCCTTACGGACTGAATTAATTCCTTACGGACTGAATTAATTCCTTACTGACTGAATTAATTCCTTACTGACTGAATTAATTCCTTACGGACTGAATTAATTCCTTACGGACTTAATTAATTCCTTACGGACTGAATTAATTCCTTACGGACTGAATTAATTCCTTACGGACTTAATTAATTCCTTACGTACTTTATTAATTCCTTACGGTCTGAATTAATTCCGTACGGATTTTATTAATTCCTTACGGACTGAATCAATTCCGTACAGATTTTATTAATTCCTTACGGACTGAATAAATTCCTTACGAACTGAATTAATTCCGTACGGATTTTATTAATTCCTTACGGACTGAATTAATTCATTACGGACTGAATTAATTCCTTACGGACTGAATTAATTCCTTACGGACTGAATTAATTCCTTACGGACTGAATTAATTCCTTAATTAATTCCTTACGGACTGAATTAATTTCATACGGACTGAATTAATTCATTACGGACTTAATTAATCGATTACGGACTGAAATAATTCCTTACGTACTGAACTTATTCCTTACGGACTGAATTAATTCCTTACGGACTGAATTAATTCCTTACGGACTGAATTAATTCCTTACTGACTGAATTAATTCCTTACGGACTGAATTAATTCCTTACGGACTGAATTAATTCCTTACGGACTTAATTAATTCCTTACGGACTTAATTAATTCCTTACGTACTTAATTAATTCCTTACGGTCTGAATTAATTCCGTACGGATTTTATTCATTCCTTACGGACTGAATTAATTCATTACGGACTTAATTAATCCATTACGGACTGAATTATTTCCTTACGTACTGAAGTTATTCCTTACGGACTGAATTAATTCCTTACGTACTGAAATAATTCCTTACGGACTGAATTAATTCCTTACGGACTGAATTAATTCCTTACGGACTGAATTAATTCCTTAATTAATTCCTTACGGACTGAATTAATTTCATACGGACTGAATTAATTCATTACGGAATTAATTAATCGATTACGGACTGAATTAATTCCTTACGTATTGAACTTATTCCTTACGGACTGAATTAATTCCTTACGGACTGAATTAATTCCTTACGGACTGAATTAATTCCTTACGGACTGAATTAATACCTTACGGACTGAATTAAATCCTTACGGACTGAATTAATTCCTTACGGACTGAATTAATTCCTTACGGACTGAATTAATTCCTTTCGGACTGAATTAGTTCCTTAAGGACTGAATTAATTCCTTACGGACTGAATTAATTCCTTTCGGACTTAGTTAATTCCTTACGTACTTAATTAATTCCTTACGGTTTGAATTAATTCCGTACGGATTTTATTAATTCCTTACGGACTGAATTAATTCATTACGGACTGAAGAAATTCCTTACGAACTGAATTAATTCCGTACGGATTTTATTATTTCCTTACGGACTGAATTAATTCATTACGGACTGAAATAATTCCTTACGGACTGAATTAATTCATTACGGACTGAATTAATTCCTTAATTAATTCCTTATGGACTGAATTAATTTCATTCGGACTGAATTAATTCATTACGGACTTAATTAATCGATTACGGACTGAATTAATTCCTTACGGACTGAATTAATTCCTTACGGACTGAATTAATTCCTTACGGACTGAATTAATTCCTTACGGACTGAATTAATACCTTACGGACTGAATTATTTAATTACGGACTGAATTAATTCCTTACGGACTGAATTAATACCTTACGGACTGAATTAATTCCTTACGGACTGAATTAATTCCTTACGGACTGAATTAATTCCTTACGGACTGAATTAATTCCTTACGGACTGAATTAATTCCTTACGGACTGAATTAATTCCTTACGGACTTAATTAATTCCTTACGTACTTAATTAATTCCTTACGGTCTGAATTAATTCCGTACGGATTTTATTAATTTCTTACGGACTGAATTAATTCCGTACGGATTTTATTAATTCCTTACGGACTGAATAAATTCCTTACGAACTGAATTAATTCCGTACGGATTTTATTAATTACTTACGGACTGAATTAATTCATTACGGACTTAATTAATCCATTACGGACTGAATTATTTCCTTACGTACTGAAGTTATTCCTTACGGACTGAATTAATTCCTTACGTACTGAAATAATTCCTTACGAACTGAATTAATTCCTTACGGACTGAATTAATTCCTTACGTACTGAAATAATTCCTTACGAACTGAATTAATTCCTTACGGACTGAATTAATTCCTTACGGACTGAATTAATTCCTTAATTAATTCCTTACGGACTGAATTAATTTCATGCGGACTGAATTAATTCATTACGGACTTAATTAATCGATTACGGACTGAATTAATTCCTTACGGACTGAACTTATTCCTTACGGACTGAATTAATTCCTTACGGACTGAATTAATACCTTACGGACTGAATTAAATCCTTACGGACTGAATTAATTCCTTACGGACTGAATTAATTCCTTACGGACTGAAATAATACCTTACTGACTGAATTAAATCCTTACGGACTGAATTAATTCCTTTCGGACTGAATTAGTTCCTTAAGGACTGAATTAATTCCTTACGGACTGAATTAATTCCTTTCGGACTTAGTTAATTCCTTACGTACTTAATTAATTCCTTACGGTCTGAATTAATTCCGTACGGATTTTATTAATTCCTTACGGACTGAATTAATTCATTACGGACTGAAGAAATTCCTTACGAACTGAATTAATTCCGTACGGATTTTATTAATTCCTTACGGACTGAATTAATTCATTACGGACTCAAATAATTCCTTACGGACTGAATTAATTCATTACGGACTGAATTAATTCTTTAATTAATTCCTTACGGACTGAATTAATTTCATACGGACTGAATTAATTCATTACGGACTGAACTTATTCCTTATGGACTGAATTAATTCCTTACGGACTGAATTAATACCTTACGGACTGAATTAAATCCTTACGGACTGAATTAATTCCTTACGGACTGAATTAATTCCTTACGGACTGAATTAATAACTTACTGACTGAATTAATTCCTTACGGACTGAATTAATTCCTTACGGACTGAATTAATTCCTTACGGACTGAATTAATTCCTTACCGACTTAATTAATTCCTTACGTACTTAATTAATTCCTTACGGTCTGAATTAATTCCGTACGGATTTTATTAATTCCTCACGGACTGAATTAATTCCGTACGGATTTTATTAATTCCTTACGTACTTAATTAATTCCTTACTGTCTGAATTAATTCCGTACGGATTTTATTAATTCCTTACGGACTGAATTTATTCATTACGGACTTAATTAATCCATTACGGATTGAATTATTTCTTTACGTACTGAAGTTATTCCTTACGGACTGAATTAATTACTTACGGACTGAATTATTTCCTTACGTACTGAAATAATTCCTTACGGACAGAATTAATTCCTTACGGACTGAATTAATTCCTTAATTAATTCCTTACGGACTGAATTAATTTCATACGGACTGAATTAATTCATTACGGACTTAAATAATCGATTACGGACTGAATTAATTCCTTACGTACTGAACTTATTCCTTACGGACTGAATTAATTCCTTACGGACTGAATTAATACCTTACGGACTGAATTAAATCCTTACGGACTGAATTAATTCCTTACGGACTGAATTAATTCCTTACGGACTGAATTAATTCCTTACGGACTGAATTAATTCCTTACGGACTGAATTAATTCCTTACGGACTGAATTAATACCTTACGGACTGAATTAAATCCTTACGGACTGAATTAATTCCTTACGGACTGAATTAATTCCTTACGGACTGAATTAATTCCTTACTGACTGAATTAATTCCTTACGGACTGAATTAATTCCTTACGGACTGAATTAATTCCTTACGGACTGAATTAATTCCTTACGGACTTAATTAATTCCTTACGTACTTTATTAATTCCTTACGGTCTGAATTAATTCCGTACGGATTTTATTGATTCCTCACGGACTGAATTAATTCCGTACGGATTTTATTAATTCCTTACGTACTTAATTAATTCCTTACGGTCTGAATTAATTCCGTACGGATTTTATTAATTCCTTACGGACTGAATTTATTCATTACGGACTTAATTAATCCATTACGGATTGAATTATTTCTTTACGTACTGAAGTTATTCCTTACGGACTGAATTAATTACTTACGGACTGAATTATTTCCTTACGTACTGAAATAATTCCTTACGGACTGAATTAATTCCTTACGGACTGAATTAATTCCTTAATTAATTCCTAACGGACTGAATTAATTTCATACGGACTGAATTAATTCATTACGGACTTAAATAATCGATTACGGACTGAATTAATTCCTTACGTACTGAACTTATTCCTTACGGACTGAATTAATTCCTTACGGACTGAATTAATACCTTACGGACTGAATTAAATCCTTACGGACTGAATTAATTCCTTACGGACTGAATTAATTCCTTACGGACTGAATTAATTCCTTACGGACTGAATTAATTCCTTACGGACTGAATTAATTCCTTACGGACTGAATTAATACCTTACGGACTGAATTAAATCCTTACGGACTGAATTAATTCCTTACGGACTGAATTAATTCCTTACGGACTGAATTAATTCCTTACTGACTGAATTAATTCCTTACGGACTGAATTAATTCCTTACGGACTGAATTAATTCCTTACGGACTGAATTAATTCCTTACGGACTTAATTAATTCCTTACGTACTTTATTAATTCCTTACGGTCTGAATTAATTCCGTACGGATTTTATTAATTCCTCACGGACTGAATTAATTCCGTACGGATTTTATTAATTCCTTACGTACTTAATTAATTCCTTACGGTCTGAATTAATTCCGTACGGATTTTATTAATTCCTTACGGACTGAATTTATTCATTACGGACTTAATTAATCCATTACGGATTGAATTATTTCTTTACGTACTGAAGTTATTCCTTACGGACTGAATTAATTTCATACGGACTGAATTAATTCATTACGGACTTAATTAATCGATTACGGACTGAATTAATTCCTTACGTACTGAACTTATTCCTTACGGACTGAATTAATTCCTTACGGACTGAATTAATACCTTACGGACTGAATTAAATCCTTACGGACTGAATTAATTCCTTACGGACTGAATTAATTCCTTACGGACTGAATTAATTCCTTACTGACTGAATTAATTCCTTACGGACTGAATTAATTCCTTACGGACTGAATTAATTCCTTACGGACTGAATTAATTCCTTACGGACTTAATTAATTCCTTACGTACTTAATTAATTCCTTACGGTCTGAATTAATTCCGTACGGATTTTATTCATTCCTTACGGACTGAATTAATTCATTACGGACTTAATTAATCCATTACGGATTGAATTATTTCCTTACGTACTGAAGTTATTCCTTACGTACTGAAATAATTCCTTACGGACTGAATTAATTCCTTACGGACTGAATTAATTCCTTACGGACTGAATTAATTCCTTAATTAATTCCTTACGGACTGAATTAATTTCATACGGACTGAATTAATTCATTACGGAATTAATTAATCGATTACGGACTGAATTAATTCCTTACGTATTGAACTTATTCCTTACGGACTGAATTAATTCCTTACGGATTGAATTAATTCCTTACGGACTGAATTAATTCCTTACGGACTGAATTAATACCTTACGGACTGAATTAAATCCTTACGGACTGAATTAATTCCTTACGGACTGAATTAATTCCTTACGGACTGAATTAATTCCTTTCGGACTGAATTAGTTCCTTAAGGACTGAATTAATTCCTTACGGACTGAATTAATTCCTTTCGGACTTAGTTAATTCCTTACGTACTTAATTAATTCCTTACGGTCTGAATTAATTCCGTACGGATTTTATTAATTCCTTACGGACTGAATTAATTCATTACGGACTGAAGAAATTCCTTACGAACTGAATTAATTCCGTACGGATTTTATTAATTCCTTACGGACTGAATTATTTCATTACGGACTGAAATAATTCCTTACGGACTGAATTAATTCATTACGGACTGAATTAATTCCTTAATTAATTCCTTATGGACTGAATTAATTTCATTCGGACTGAATTAATTCATTACGGACTTAATTAATCGATTACGGACTGAATTAATTCCTTACGGACTGAATTAATTCCTTACGGACTGAATTAATTCCTTACGGACTGAATTAATTCTTTACGGACTGAATTAATACCTTACGGACTGAATTAAATCCTTACGGACTGAATTATTTCCTTACGGACTGAATTAATTCCTTACGGACTGAATTAATTCCTTACGGACTGAATTAATTCCTTACGGACTGAATTAATTCCTTACGGACTGAATTAATTCCTTACGGACTTAATTAATTCCTTACGTACTTAATTAATTCCTTACGGTCTGAATTAATTCCGTACGGATTTTATTAATTTCTTACGGACTGAATTAATTCCGTACGGATTTTATTAATTCCTTACGGACTGAATAAATTCCTTACGAACTGAATTAATTCCGTACGGATTTTATTAATTACTGACGGACTGAATTAATTCATTACGGACTTAATTAATCCATTACGGACTGAATTATTTCCTTACGTACTGAAGTTATTCCTTACGGACTGAATTAATTCCTTACGTACTGAAATAATTCCTTACGGACTGAATTAATTCCTTACGGACTGAATTAATTCCTTACGGACTGAATTAATTCCTTAATTAATTCCTTACGGACTGAATTAATTTTATACGGACTGAATTAATTCATTACGGACTGAACTTATTCCTTACGGACTGAATTAATTCCTTACGGACTGAATTAATACCTTACGGACTGAATTAAATCCTTACGGACTGAATTAATTCCTTACGGACTGAATTAATTCCTTAATTAATTCCTTACGGACTGAATTAATTTCATACGGACTGAATTAATTCATTACGGAATTAATTAATCGATTACGGACTGAATTAATTCCTTACGTATTGAACTTATTCCTTACGGACTGAATTAATTCCTTACGGATTGAATTAATTCCTTACGGACTGAATTAATTCCTTACGGACTGAATTAATACCTTACGGACTGAATTAAATCCTTACGGACTGAATTAATTCCTTACGGACTGAATTAATTCCTTACGGACTGAATTAATTCCTTTCGGACTGAATTAGTTCCTTAAGGACTGAATTAATTCCTTACGGACTGAATTAATTCCTTACGGTCTGAATTAATTCCGTACGGATTTTATTAATTCCTTACGGACTGAATTAATTCATTACGGACTGAAGAAATTCCTTACGAACTGAATTAATTCCGTACGGATTTTATTAATTCCTTACGGACTGAATTATTTCATTACGGACTGAAATAATTCCTTACGGACTGAATTAATTCATTACGGACTGAATTAATTCCTTAATTAATTCCTTATGGACTGAATTAATTTCATTCGGACTGAATTAATTCATTACGGACTTAATTAATCGATTACGGACTGAATTAATTCCTTACGGACTGAATTAATTCCTTACGGACTGAATTAATTCCTTACGGACTGAATTAATTCTTTACGGACTGAATTAATACCTTACGGACTGAATTAAATCCTTACGGACTGAATTATTTCCTTACGGACTGAATTAATTCCTTACGGACTGAATTAATTCCTTACGGACTGAATTAATTCCTTACGGACTGAATTAATTCCTTACGGACTGAATTAATTCCGTACGGATTTTATTAATTCCTTACGGACTGAATTAATTCATTACGGACTGAAGAAATTCCTTACGAACTGAATTAATTCCGTACGGATTTTATTAATTCCTTACGGACTGAATTATTTCATTACGGACTGAAATAATTCCTTACGGACTGAATTAATTCATTACGGACTGAATTAATTCCTTAATTAATTCCTTATGGACTGAATTAATTTCATTCGGACTGAATTAATTCATTACGGACTTAATTAATCGATTACGGACTGAATTAATTCCTTACGGACTGAATTAATTCCTTACGGACTGAATTAATTCCTTACGGACTGAATTAATTCTTTACGGACTGAATTAATACCTTACGGACTGAATTAAATCCTTACGGACTGAATTATTTCCTTACGGACTGAATTAATTCCTTACGGACTGAATTAATTCCTTACGGACTGAATTAATTCCTTACGGACTGAATTAATTCCTTACGGACTGAATTAATTCCTTACCGACTTAATTAATTCCTTACGTACTTAATTAATTCCTTACGGTCTGAATTAATTCTGTACGGATTTTATTAATTCCTCACGGACTGAATTAATTCCGTACGGATTTTATTAATTCCTTACGTACTTAATTAATTCCTTACTGTCTGAATTAATTCCGTACGGATTTTATTAATTCCTTACGGACTGAATTTATTCATTACGGACTTAATTAATCCATTACGGATTGAATTATTTCTTTACGTACTGAAGTTATTCCTTACGGACTGAATTAATTACTTACGGACTGAATTGTTTCCTTACGTACTGAAATAATTCCTTACGGACTGAATTAATTCCTTACGGACTGAATTAATTCCTTAATTAATTCCTTACGGACTGAATTAATTTCATACGGACTGAATTAATTCATTACGGACTTAAATAATCGATTACGGACTGAATTAATTCCTTACGTACTGAACTTATTCCTTACGGAATGAATTAATTCCTTACGGACTGAATTAATACCTTACGGACTGAATTAAATCCTTACGGACTGAATTAATTCCTTACGGACTGAATTAATTCCTTACGGACTGAATTAATTCCTTACGGACTGAATTAATTCCTTACGGACTGAATTAATTCCTTACGGACTGAATTAATACCTTACGGACTGAATTAAATCCTTACGGACTGAATTAATTCCTTACGGACTGAATTAATTCCTTACGGACTGAATTAATTCCTTACTGACTGAATTAATTCCTTACGGACTGAATTAATTCCTTACGGACTGAATTAATTCCTTACGGACTGAATTAATTCCGTACGAATTTTATTAATTCCTCACGGACTGAATTAATTCCGTACGGATTTTATTAATTCCTTACGTACTTAATTAATTCCTTACGGTCTGAATTAATTCCGTACGGATTTTATTGATTCCTCACGGACTGAATTAATTCCGTACGGATTTTATTAATTCCTTACGTACTTAATTAATTCCTTACGGTCTGAATTAATTCCGTACGGATTTTATTAATTCCTTACGGACTGAATTTATTCATTACGGACTTAATTAATCCATTACGGATTGAATTATTTCTTTACGTACTGAAGTTATTCCTTACGGACTGAATTAATTACTTACGGACTGAATTATTTCCTTACGTACTGAAATAATTCCTTACGGACTGAATTAATTCCTTACGGACTGAATTAATTCCTTAATTAATTCCTTACGGACTGAATTAATTTCATACGGACTGAATTAATTCATTACGGACTTAAATAATCGATTACGGACTGAATTAATTCCTTACGTACTGAACTTATTCCTTACGGACTGAATTAATTCCTTACGGACTGAATTAATACCTTACGGACTGAATTAAATCCTTACGGACTGAATTAATTCCTTACGGACTGAATTAATTCCTTACGGACTGAATTAATTCCTTACGGACTGAATTAATTCCTTACGGACTGAATTAATTCCTTACGGACTGAATTAATACCTTACGGACTGAATTAAATCCTTACGGACTGAATTAATTCCTTACGGACTGAATTAATTCCTTACGGACTGAATTAATTCCTTACTGACTGAATTAATTCCTTACGGACTGAATTAATTCCTTACGGACTGAATTAATTCCTTACGGACTGAATTAATTCCTTACGGACTTAATTAATTCCTTACGTACTTTATTAATTCCTTACGGTCTGAATTAATTCCGTACGGATTTTATTAATTCCTCACGGACTGAATTAATTCCGTACGGATTTTATTAATTCCTTACGTACTTAATTAATTCCTTACGGTCTGAATTAATTCCGTACGGATTTTATTAATTCCTTACGGACTGAATTTATTCATTACGGACTTAATTAATCCATTACGGATTGAATTATTTCTTTACGTACTGAAGTTATTCCTTACGGACTGAATTAATTTCATACGGACTGAATTAATTCATTACGGACTTAATTAATCGATTACGGACTGAATTAATTCCTTACGTACTGAACTTATTCCTTACGGACTGAATTAATTCCTTACGGACTGAATTAATACCTTACGGACTGAATTAAATCCTTACGGACTGAATTAATTCCTTACGGACTGAATTAATTCCTTACGGACTGAATTAATTCCTTACTGACTGAATTAATTCCTTACGGACTGAATTAATTCCTTACGGACTGAATTAATTCCTTACGGACTGAATTAATTCCTTACGGACTTAATTAATTCCTTACGTACTTAATTAATTCCTTACGGTCTGAATTAATTCCGTACGGATTTTATTCATTCCTTACGGACTGAATTAATTCATTACGGACTTAATTAATCCATTACGGACTGAATTATTTCCTTACGTACTGAAGTTATTCCTTACGTACTGAAATAATTCCTTACGGACTGAATTAATTCCTTACGGACTGAATTAATTCCTTACGGACTGAATTAATTCCTTAATTAATTCCTTACGGACTGAATTAATTTCATACGGACTGAATTAATTCATTACGGAATTAATTAATCGATTACGGACTGAATTAATTCCTTACGTATTGAACTTATTCCTTACGGACTGAATTAATTCCTTACGGATTGAATTAATTCCTTACGGACTGAATTAATTCCTTACGGACTGAATTAATACCTTACGGACTGAATTAAATCCTTACGGACTGAATTAATTCCTTACGGAATGAATTAATTCCTTACGGACTGAATTAATTCCTTTCGGACTGAATTAGTTCCTTAAGGACTGAATTAATTCCTTACGGACTGAATTAATTCCTTTCGGACTTAGTTAATTCCTTACGTACTTAATTAATTCCTTACGGTCTGAATTAATTCCGTACGGATTTTATTAATTCCTTACGGACTGAATTAATTCATTACGGACTGAAGAAATTCCTTACGAACTGAATTAATTCCGTACGGATTTTATTAATTCCTTACGGACTGAATTATTTCATTACGGACTGAAATAATTCCTTACGGACTGAATTAATTCATTACGGACTGAATTAATTCCTTAATTAATTCCTTATGGACTGAATTAATTTCATTCGGACTGAATTAATTCATTACGGACTTAATTAATCGATTACGGACTGAATTAATTCCTTACGGACTGAATTAATTCCTTACGGACTGAATTAATTCCTTACGGACTGAATTAATTCTTTACGGACTGAATTAATACCTTACGGACTGAATTAAATCCTTTCGGACTTAGTTAATTCCTTACGTACTTAATTAATTCCTTACGGTCTGAATTAATTCCGTACGGATTTTATTAATTCCTTACGGACTGAATTAATTCATTACGGACTGAAGAAATTCCTTACGAACTGAATTAATTCCGTACGGATTTTATTAATTCCTTACGGACTGAATTATTTCATTACGGACTGAAATAATTCCTTACGGACTGAATTAATTCATTACGGACTGAATTAATTCCTTAATTAATTCCTTATGGACTGAATTAATTTCATTCGGACTGAATTAATTCATTACGGACTTAATTAATCGATTACGGACTGAATTAATTCCTTACGGACTGAATTAATTCCTTACGGACTGAATTAATTCCTTACGGACTGAATTAATTCTTTACGGACTGAATTAATACCTTACGGACTGAATTAAATCCTTACGGACTGAATTATTTCCTTACGGACTGAATTAATTCCTTACGGACTGAATTAATTCCTTACGGACTGAATTAATTCCTTACGGACTGAATTAATTCCTTACGGACTGAATTAATTCCTTACGGACTTAATTAATTCCTTACGTACTTAATTAATTCCTTACGGTCTGAATTAATTCCGTACGGATTTTATTAATTTCTTACGGACTGAATTAATTCCGTACGGATTTTATTAATTCCTTACGGACTGAATAAATTCCTTACGAACTGAATTAATTCCGTACGGATTTTATTAATTACTGACGGACTGAATTAATTCATTACGGACTTAATTAATCCATTACGGACTGAATTATTTCCTTACGTACTGAAGTTATTCCTTACGGACTGAATTAATTCCTTACGTACTGAAATAATTCCTTACGGACTGAATTAATTCCTTACGGACTGAATTAATTCCTTACGGACTGAATTAATTCCTTAATTAATTCCTTACGGACTGAATTAATTTTATACGGACTGAATTAATTCATTACGGACTGAACTTATTCCTTACGGACTGAATTAATTCCTTACGGACTGAATTAATACCTTACGGACTGAATTAAATCCTTACGGACTGAATTAATTCCTTACGGACTGAATTAATTCCTTACGGACTGAATTAATAACTTACTGACTGAATTAATTCCTTACGGACTGAATTAATTCCTTACGGACTGAATTAATTCCTTACGGACTGAATGAATTCCTTACCGACTTAATTAATTCCTTACGTACTTAATTAATTCCTTACGGTCTGAATTAATTCCGTACGGATTTTATTAATTCCTCACGGACTGAATTAATTCCGTACGGATTTTATTAATTCCTTACGTACTTAATTAATTCCTTACTGTCTGAATTAATTCCGTACGGATTTTATTAATTCCTTACGGACTGAATTTATTCATTACGGACTTAATTAATCCATTACGGATTGAATTATTTCTTTACGTACTGAAGTTATTCCTTACGGACTGAATTAATTACTTACGGACTGAATTATTTCCTTACGTACTGAAATAATTCCTTACGGACTGAATTAATTCCTTACGGACTGAATTAATTCCTTAATTAATTCCTTACGGACTGAATTAATTTCATACGGACTGAATTAATTCATTACGGACTTAAATAATCGATTACGGACTGAATTAATTCCTTACGTACTGAACTTATTCCTTACGGACTGAATTAATTCCTTACGGACTGAATTAATACCTTACGGACTGAATTAAATCCTTACGGACTGAATTAATTCTTTACGGACTGAATTAATTCCTTACGGACTGAATTAATTCCTTACGGACTGAATTAATTCCTTACGGACTGAATTAATTCCTTACGGACTGAATTAATACCTTACGGACTGAATTAAATCCTTACGGACTGAATTAATTCCTTACGGACTGAATTAATTCCTTACGGACTGAATTAATTCCTTACGGACTGAATTAATTCCTTACGGACTGAATTAATTCCTTACGGACTTAATTAATTCCTTACGTACTTTATTAATTCCTTACGGTCTGAATTAATTCCGTACGGATTTTATTAATTCCTCACGGACTGAATTAATTCCGTACGGATTTTATTAATTCCTTACGTACTTAATTAATTCCTTACGGTCTGAATTAATTCCGTACGGATTTTATTAATTCCTTACGGACTGAATTTATTCATTACGGACTTAATTAATCCATTACGGATTGAATTATTTCTTTACGTACTGAAGTTATTCCTTACGGACTGAATTAATTTCATACGGACTGAATTAATTCATTACGGACTTAATTAATCGATTACGGACTGAATTAATTCCTTACGTACTGAACTTATTCCTTACGGACTGAATTAATTCCTTACGGACTGAATTAATACCTTACGGACTGAATTAAATCCTTACGGACTGAATTAATACCTTACGGACTGAATTAAATCCTTACGGACTGAATTAATTCCTTACGGACTGAATTAATTCCTTACGGACTGAATTAATTCCTTACGGACTGAATTAATTCCTTACGGACTTAATTAATTCCTTACGTACTTAATTAATTCCTTACGGTCTGAATTAATTCCGTACGGATTTTATTCATTCCTTACGGACTGAATTAATTCATTACGGACTTAATTAATCCATTACGGACTGAATTATTTCCTTACGTACTGAAGTTATTCCTTACGTACTGAAATAATTCCTTACGGACTGAATTAATTCCTTACGGACTGAATTAATTCCTTACGGACTGAATTAATTCCTTACGGACTGAATTAATTCCTTAATTAATTCCTTACGGACTGAATTAATTTCATACGGACTGAATTAATTCATTACGGACTGAAGAAATTCCTTACGAACTGAATTAATTCCGTACGGATTTTATTAATTCCTTACGGACTGAATTAATTCATTACGGACTGAAATAATTCCTTACGGACTGAATTAATTCATTACGGACTGAATTAATTCCTTAATTAATTCCTTATGGACTGAATTAATTTCATTCGGACTGAATTAATTCATTACGGACTTAATTAATCGATTACGGACTGAATTAATTCCTTACGGACTGAATTAATTCCTTACGGACTGAATTAATTCCTTACGGACTGAATTAATTCTTTACGGACTGAATTAGTACCTTACGGACTGAATTAAATCCTTACGGACTGAATTATTTCCTTACGGACTGAATTAATTCCTTACGGACTGAATTAATTCCTTACGGACTGAATTAATTCCTTACGGACTGAATTAATTCCTTACGGACTTAATTAATTCCTTACGTACTTAATTAATTCCTTACGGTCTGAATTAATTCCGTACGGATTTTATTAATTTCTTACGGACTGAATTAATTCCGTACGGATTTTATTAATTCCTTACGGACTGAATAAATTCCTTACGAACTGAATTAATTCCGTACGGATTTTATTAATTACTGACGGACTGAATTAATTCATTACTGACTTAATTAATCCATTACGGACTGAATTATTTCCTTACGTACTGAAGTTATTCCTTACGGACTGAATTAATTCCTTACGTACTGAAATAATTCCTTACGGACTGAATTAATTCCTTACGGACTGAATTAATTCCTTACGGACTGAATTAATTCCTTAATTAATTCCTTACGGACTGAATTAATTTCATACGGACTGAATTAATTCATTACGGACTTAAATAATCGATTACGGACTGAATTAATTCCTTACGTACTGAACTTATTCCTTACGGACTGAATTAATTCCTTACGGACTGAATTAATACCTTACGGACTGAATTAAATCCTTACGGACTGAATTAATTCCTTACGGACTGAATTAATTCCTTACGGACTGAATTAATTCCTTACGGACTGAATTAATTCCTTACGGACTGAATTAATTCCTTACGGACTGAATTAATACCTTACGGACTGAATTAAATCCTTACGGACTGAATTAATTCCTTACGGACTGAAATAATTCCTTACGGACTGAATTAATTCCTTACTGACTGAATTAATTCCTTACGGACTGAATTAATTCCTTACGGACTGAATTAATTCCTTACGGACTGAATTAATTCCTTACGGACTTAATTAATTCCTTACGTACTTTATTAATTCCTTACGGTCTGAATTAATTCCGTACGGATTTTATTAATTCCTCACGGACTGAATTAATTCCGTACGGATTTTATTAATTCCTTACGTACTTAATTAATTCCTTACGGTCTGAATTAATTCCGTACGGATTTTATTAATTCCTTACGGACTGAATTTATTCATTACGGACTTAATTAATCCATTACGGATTGAATTATTTCTTTACGTACTGAAGTTATTCCTTACGGACTGAATTAATTTCATACGGAATGAATTAATTCATTACGGACTTAATTAATCGATTACGGACTGAATTAATTCCTTACGTACTGAACTTATTCCTTACGGACTGAATTAATTCCTTACGGACTGAATTAATACCTTACGGACTGAATTAAATCCTTACGGACTGAATTAATTCCTTACGGACTGAATTAATTCCTTACGGACTGAATTAATTCCTTACTGACTGAATTAATTCCTTACGGACTGAATTAATTCCTTACGGACTGAATTAATTCCTTACGGACTGAATTAATTCCTTACGGACTTAATTAATTCCTTACGTACTTAATTAATTCCTTACGGTCTGAATTAATTCCGTACGGATTTTATTCATTCCTTACGGACTGAATTAATTCATTACGGACTTAATTAATCCATTACGGACTGAATTATTTCCTTACGTACTGAAGTTATTCCTTACGTACTGAAATAATTCCTTACGGACTGAATTAATTCCTTACGGACTGAATTAATTCCTTACGGACTGAATTAATTCCTTAATTAATTCCTTACGGACTGAATTAATTTCATACGGACTGAATTAATTCATTACGGAATTAATTAATCGATTACGGACTGAATTAATTCCTTACGGAATTAATTAATCGATTACGGACTGAATTAATTCCTTACGTATTGAACTTATTCCTTACGGACTGAATTAATTCCTTACGGACTGAATTAATTCCTTACGGACTGAATTAATTCCTTACGGACTGAATTAATACCTTACGGACTGAATTAAATCCTTACGGACTGAATTAATTCCTTACGGACTGAATTAATTCCTTACGGACTGAATTAATTCCTTTCGGACTGAATTAGTTCCTTAAGGACTGAATTAATTCCTTACGGACTGAATTAATTCCTTTCGGACTTAGTTAATTCCTTACGTACTTAATTAATTCCTTACGGTCTGAATTAATTCCTTAATTAATTCCTTACGGACTGAATTAATTTCATACGGACTGAATTAATTCATTACGGACTTAAATAATCGATTACGGACTGAATTAATTCCTTACGTACTGAACTTATTCCTTACGGACTGAATTAATTCCTTACGGACTGAATTAATACCTTACGGACTGAATTAAATCCTTACGGACTGAATTAATTCCTTACGGACTGAATTAATTCCTTACGGACTGAATTAATTCCTTACGGACTGAATTAATTCCTTACGGACTGAATTAATTCCTTACGGACTGAATTAATACCTTACGGACTGAATTAAATCCTTACGGACTGAATTAATTCCTTACGGACTGAATTAATTCCTTACGGACTGAATTAATTCCTTACTGACTGAATTAATTCCTTACGGACTGAATTAATTCCTTACGGACTGAATTAATTCCTTACGGACTGAATTAATTCCTTACGGACTTAATTAATTCCTTACGTACTTTATTAATTCCTTACGGTCTGAATTAATTCCGTACGGATTTTATTAATTCCTCACGGACTGAATTAATTCCGTACGGATTTTATTAATTCCTTACGTACTTAATTAATTCCTTACGGTCTGAATTAATTCCGTACGGATTTTATTAATTCCTTACGGACTGAATTTATTCATTACGGACTTAATTAATCCATTACGGATTGAATTATTTCTTTACGTACTGAAGTTATTCCTTACGGACTGAATTAATTTCATACGGAATGAATTAATTCATTACGGACTTAATTAATCGATTACGGACTGAATTAATTCCTTACGTACTGAACTTATTCCTTACGGACTGAATTAATTCCTTACGGACTGAATTAATACCTTACGGACTGAATTAAATCCTTACGGACTGAATTAATTCCTTACGGACTGAATTAATTCCTTACGGACTGAATTAATTCCTTACTGACTGAATTAATTCCTTACGGACTGAATTAATTCCTTACGGACTGAATTAATTCCTTACGGACTGAATTAATTCCTTACGGACTTAATTAATTCCTTACGTACTTAATTAATTCCTTACGGTCTGAATTAATTCCGTACGGATTTTATTCATTCCTTACGGACTGAATTAATTCATTACGGACTTAATTAATCCATTACGGACTGAATTATTTCCTTACGTACTGAAGTTATTCCTTACGTACTGAAATAATTCCTTACGGACTGAATTAATTCCTTACGGACTGAATTAATTCCTTACGGACTGAATTAATTCCTTACGGACTGAATTAATACCTAACGGACTGAATTAATTCCTTAAGGACTGAATTAATTCCTTACGGACTGAATTAATTCCTTTCGGACTTAGTTAATTCCTTACGTACTTAATTAATTATTTACGGTCTGAATTAATTCCGTACGGATTTTATTAATTCCTTACGGACTGAATTAATTCATTACGGACTGAAGAAATTCCTTACGAACTGAATTAATTCCGTACGGATTTTATTAATTCCTTACGGACTGAATTAATTCATTACGGACTCAAATAATTCCTTACGGACTGAATTAATTCATTACGGACTGAATTAATTCTTTAATTAATTCCTTACGGACTGAATTAATTCTTTAATTAATTCCTTACGGACTGAATTAATTTCATACGGACTGAATTAATTCATTACGGACTGAACTTATTCCTTACGGACTGAATTAATTCCTTACGGACTGAATTAATTCCTTACGGACTGAATTAATTCCTTACGGACTGAATTAATACCTTACGGACTGAATTAAATCCTTACGGACTGAATTAATTCCTTACGGACTGAATTAATTCCTTACGGACTGAATTAATTCCTTACTGACTGAATTAATTCCTTACGGACTGAATTAATTCCTTACGGACTGAATTAATTCCTTACTGACTGAATTAATTCCTTACGGACTTAATTAATTCCTTACGTACTTTATTAATTCCTTACGGTCTGAATTAATTCCGTACGGATTTTATTAATTCCTTACGGACTGAATTAATTCCGTACGGATTTTATTAATTCCTTACGGACTGAATAAATTCCTTACGAACTGAATTAATTCCGTACGGATTTTATTAATTCCTTACGGACTGAATTAATTCATTACGGACTGAATTAATTCCTTACTGACTGAATTAATTCATTACGGACTGAATTAATTCCTTACGGACTGAATTAATTCCTTAATTAATTCCTTACGGACTGAATTAATTTCATACGGACTGAATTAATTCATTACGGACTTAATTAATCGATTACGGACTGAATTAATTCCTTACGTACTGAACTTATTCCTTACGGACTGAATTAATTCCTTACGGACTGAATTAATACCTTACGGACTGAATTAAATCCTTACGGACTGAATTAATTCCTTACGGACTGAATTAATTCCTTACGGACTGAATTAATAACTTACTGACTGAATTAATTCCTTACGGACTGATTTAATTCCTTACGGACTTAATTAATTCCTTACGGACTGAATTAATTCCTTACGTACTTAATTAATTCCTTACGTACTTAATTAATTCCTTACGGTCTGAATTAATTCCGTACGGATTTTATTAATTCCTCACGGACTGAATTAATTCCGTACGGATTTTATTAATTCCTTACGTACTTAATTAATTCCTTACTGTCTGAATTAATTCCGTACGGATTTTATTAATTCCTTACGGACTGAATTTATTCATTACGGACTTAATTAATCCATTACGGATTGAATTATTTCTTTACGTACTGAAGTTATTCCTTACGGACTGAATTAATTACTTACGGACTGAATTATTTCCTTACGTACTGAAATAATTCCTTACGGACTGAATTAATTCCTTACGGACTGAATTAATTCCTTAATTAATTCCTTACGGACTGAATTAATTTCATACGGACTGAATTAATTCATTACGGACTTAATTAATCGATTACGGACTGAATTAATTCCTTACGTACTGAACTTATTCCTTACGGACTGAATTAATTCCTTACGGACTGAATTAATTCCTTACGGACTGAATTAATACCTTACGGACTGAATTAATACCTTACGGACTGAATTAAATCCTTACGGACTGTATTAATTCCTTACGGACTGAATTAATTCCTTACGGACTGAATTAATAACTTACTGACTGAATTAATTCCTTACGGACTGATTTAATTCCTTACGGACTGAATTAATTCCTTACGGACTGAATTAATTCCTTACGGACTTAATTAATTCCTTACGTACTTAATTAATTCCTTACGGTCTGAATTAATTCCGTACGGATTTTATTAATTCCTCACGGACTGAATTAATTCCGTACGGATTTTATTAATTCCTTACGTACTTAATTAATTCCTTACTGTCTGAATTAATTCCGTTCGGATTTTATTAATTCCTTACGGACTGAATTTATTCATTACGGACTTAATTAATCCATTACGGATTGAATTATTTCTTTACGTACTGAAGTTATTCCTTACGGACTGAATTAATTACTTACGGACTGAATTATTTCCTTACGTACTGAAATAATTCCTTACGGACTGAATTAATTCCTTACGGACTGAATTAATTCCTTAATTAATTCCTTACGGACTGAATTAATTTCATACGGACTGAATTAATTCATTACGGACTTAATTAATAGATTACGGACTGAATTAATTCCTTACGTACTGAACTTATTCCTTACGGACTGAATTAATTCCTTACGGCCTGAATTAATTCCTTACGGACTGAATTAATACCTTACGGACTGAATTAATACCTTACGGACTGAATTAAATCCTTACGGACTGTATTAATTCCTTACGGACTGAATTAATTCCTTACGGACTGAAATAATTCCTTCCTGACTGAATTAAATCCTTACGGACTGAATTAATTCCTTTCGGACTGAATTAGTTCCTTAAGGACTGAATTAATTCCTTACGGACTGAAATAATTCCTTTCGGACTTAGTTAATCCCTTACGTACTTAATTAATTCCTTACGGTCTGAATTAATTCCGTACGGATTTTATTAATTCCTTACGGACTGAATTAATTCATTACGGACTGAAGAAATTCCTTACGAACTGAATTAATTCCGTACGGATTTTATTAATTTCTTACGGACTGAATTAATTCATTACGGACTGAAATAATTCCTTACGGACTGAATTAATTCATTACGGACTGAATTAATTCCTTAATTAATTCCTTACGGACTGAATTAATTTCATACGGACTGAATTAATTCATTACGGACTGAACTTATTCCTTACGGACTGAATTAATTCCTTACGGACTGAATAAATTTCTTACGAACTGAATTAATTCCGTACGGATTTTATTAATTACTTACGGACTGAATTAATTCATTACGGACTTAATTAATCCATTACGGACTGAATTATTTCCTTACGTACTGAAGTTATTCCTTACGGACTGAATTAATTCCTTACGTACTGAAATAATTCCTTACGGACTGAATTAATTCCTTACGGACTGAATTAATTCCTTACGGACTTAATTAATCGATTACGGACTGAATTAATTCCTTACGTACTGAACTTATTCCTTACGGACTGAATTAATTCCTTACGGACTGAATTAATACCTTACGGACTGAATTAAATCCTTACGGACTGAATTAATTCCTTACGGACTGAATTAATTCCTTACGGACTGAAATAATTCCTTACTGACTGAATTAAATCCTTACGGACTGAATTAATTCCTTTCGGACTGAATTAGTTCCTTAAGGACTGAATTAATTCCTTTCGGACTGAATTAATTCCTTTCGGACTTAGTTAATTCCTTACGTACTTAATTAATTCCTTACGGTCTGAATTAATTCCGTACGGATTTTATTAATTCCTTACGGACTGAATTAATTCATTACGGACTGAAGAAATTCCTTACGAACTGAATTAATTCCGTACGGATTTTATTGATTCCTTACGGACTGAATTAATTCATTACGGACTAAAATAATTCCTTACGGACTGAATTAATTCATTACGGACTGAATTAATTCTTTAATTAATTCCTTACGGACTGAATTAATTTCATACGGACTGAATTAATTCATTACGGACTGAACTTATTCCTTACGGACTGAATTAATTCCTTACGGACTGAATTAATTCCTTACGGACTGAATTAATTCCTTACGGACTGAATTAATACCTTACGGACTGAATTAAATCCTTACGGACTGAATTAATTCCTTACGGACTGAATTAATTCCTTACGGACTGAATTAATTCCTTACTGACTGAATTAATTCCTTACGGACTGAATTAATTCCTTACGGACTGAATTAATTCCTTACTGACTGAATTAATTCCTTACGGACTTAATTAATTCCTTACGTACTTTATTAATTCCTTACGGTCTGAATTAATTCCGTACGGATTTTATTAATTCCTTACGGACTGAATTAATTCCGTACGGATTTTATTAATTCCTTACGGACTGAATAAATTCCTTACGAACTGAATTAATTCCGTACGGATTTTATTAATTCCTTACGGACTGAATTAATTCATTACGGACTGAATTAATTCCTTACTGACTGAATTAATTCATTACGGACTGAATTAATTCCTTACGGACTGAATTAATTCCTTAATTAATTCCTTACGGACTGAATTAATTCATTACGGACTTAATTAATCGATTACGGACTGAATTAATTCCTTACGTACTGAACTTATTCCTTACGGACTGAATTAATTCCTTACGGACTGAATTAATACCTTACGGACTGAATTAAATCCTTACGGACTGAATTAATTCCTTACGGACTGAATTAATTCCTTACGGACTGAATTAATAACTTACTGACTGAATTAATTCCTTACGGACTGAATTATTTCCTTACGGACTGAATTAATTCCTTACGGACTGAATTAATTCCTTACGGACTTAATTAATTCCTTACGTACTTAATTAATTCCTTACGGTCTGAATTAATTCCGTACGGATTTTATTAATTCCTCACGGACTGAATTAATTCCGTACGGATTTTATTAATTCCTTACGTACTTAATTAATTCCTTACTGTCTGAATTAATTCCGTACGGATTTTATTAATTCCTTACGGACTGAATTTATTCATTACGGACTTAATTAATCCATTACGGATTGAATTATTTCTTTACGTACTGAAGTTATTCCTTACGGACTGAATTAATTACTTACGGACTGAATTATTTCCTTACGTACTGAAATAATTCCTTACGGACTGAATTAATTCCTTACGGACTGAATTAATTCCTTAATTAATTCCTTACGGACTGAAATAATTTCATACGGACTGAATTAATTCATTACGGACTTAAATAATCGATTACGGACTGAATTAATTCCTTACGTACTGAACTTATTCCTTACGGACTGAATTAATTCCTTACGGACTGAATTAATACCTTACGGACTGAATTAAATCCTTACGGACTGAATTAATTCCATACGGACTGAATTAATTCCTTACGGACTGAATTAATTCCTTACGGACTGAATTAATTCCTTACGGACTGAATTAATTCCTTACGGACTGAATTAATACCTTACGGACTGAATTAAATCCTTACGGACTGAATTAATTCCTTACGGACTGAATTAATTCCTTACGGACTGAATTAATTCCTTACTGACTGAATTAATTCCTTACGGACTGAATTAATTCCTTACGGACTGAATTATTCCTTACGGACTGAATTAATTCCTTACGTACTTTATTAATTCCTTACGGTCTGAATTAATTCCGTACGGATTTTATTAATTCCTCACGGACTGAATTAATTCCGTACGGATTTTATTAATTCCTTACGTACTTAATTAATTCCTTACGGTCTGAATTAATTCCGTACGGATTTTATTAATTCCTTACGGACTGAATTTATTCATTACGGACTTAATTAATCCATTACGGATTGAATTATTTCTTTACGTACTGAAGTTATTCCTTACGGACTGAATTAATTTCATACGGACTGAATTAATTCATTACGGACTTAATTAATCGATTACGGACTGAATTAATTCCTTACGTACTGAACTTATTCCTTACGGACTGAATTAATTCCTTACGGACTGAATTAATACCTTACGGACTGAATTAAATCCTTACGGACTGAATTAATTCCTTACGGACTGAATTAATTCCTTACGGACTGAATTAATTCCTTACTGACTGAATTAATTCCTTACGGACTGAATTAATTCCTTACGGACTGAATTAATTCCTTACGGACTGAATTAATTCCTTACGGACTTAATTAATTCCTTACGTACTTAATTAATTCCTTACGGTCTGAATTAATTCCGTACGGATTTTATTAATTCCTTACGGACTGAATTAATTCATTACGGACTCAAATAATTCCTTACGGACTGAATTAATTCATTACGGACTGAATTAATTCTTTAATTAATTCCTTACGGACTGAATTAATTTCATACGGACTGAATTAATTCATTACGGACTGAACTAATTCCTTACGGACTGAATTAATTCCTTACGGACTGAATTAATTCCTTACGGACTGAATTAATTCCTTACGGACTGAATTAATACCTTACGGACTGAATTAAATCCTTACGGACTGAATTAATTCCTTACGGACTGAATTAATTCCTTACTGACTGAATTAATTCCTTACGGACTGAATTAATTCCTTGCGGACTGAATTAATTCCTTACTGACTGAATTAATTCCTTACGGACTTAATTAATTCCTTACGTACTTTATTAATTCCTTACGGTCTGAATTAATTCCGTACGGATTTTATTAATTCCTTACGGACTGAATTAATTCCGTACGGATTTTATTAATTCCTTACGGACTGAATAAATTCCTTACGAACTGAATTAATTCCGTACGGATTTTATTAATTCCTTACGGACTGAATTAATTCATTACGGACTGAATTAATTCCTTACTGACTGAATTAATTCATTACGGACTGAATTAATTCCTTACGGACTGAATTAATTCCTTAATTAATTCCTTACGGACTGAATTAATTCATTACGGACTTAATTAATCGATTACGGACTGAATTAATTCCTTACGTACTGAACTTATTCCTTACGGACTGAATTAATTGATTACGGACTGAATTAATTCCTTACGGTCTGAATTAATTCCGTACGGATTTTATTAATTCCTTACGGACTGAATTAATTCATTACGGACTCAAATAATTCCTTACGGACTGAATTAATTCATTACGGACTGAATTAATTCTTTAATTAATTCCTTACGGACTGAATTAATTTCATACGGACTGAATTAATTCATTACGGACTGAACTAATTCCTTACGGACTGAATTAATTCCTTACGGACTGAATTAATTCCTTACGGACTGAATTAATTCCTTACGGACTGAATTAATACCTTACGGACTGAATTAAATCCTTACGGACTGAATTAATTCCTTACGGACTGAATTAATTCCTTACGGACTGAATTAATTCCTTACTGACTGAATTAATTCCTTACGGACTGAATTAATTCCTTGCGGACTGAATTAATTCCTTACTGACTGAATTAATTCCTTACGGACTTAATTAATTCCTTACGTACTTTATTAATTCCTTACGGTCTGAATTAATTCCGTACGGATTTTATTAATTCCTTACGGACTGAATTAATTCCGTACGGATTTTATTAATTCCTTACGGACTGAATAAATTCCTTACGAACTGAATTAATTCCGTACGGATTTTATTAATTCCTTACGGACTGAATTAATTCATTACGGACTGAATTAATTCCTTACTGACTGAATTAATTCATTACGGACTGAATTAATTCCTTACGGACTGAATTAATTCCTTAATTAATTCCTTACGGACTGAATTAATTCCATACGGACTGAATTAATTCCTTACGGACTGAATTAATTCCTTACGGACTGAATTAATTCCTTACGGACTGAATTAATTCCTTACGGACTGAATTAATACCTTACGGACTGAATTAAATCCTTACGGACTGAATTAATTCCTTACGGACTGAATTAATTCCTTACGGACTGAATTAATTCCTTACTGACTGAATTAATTCCTTACGGACTGAATTAATTCCTTACGGACTGAATTATTCCTTACGGACTGAATTAATTCCTTACGTACTTTATTAATTCCTTACGGTCTGAATTAATTCCGTACGGATTTTATTAATTCCTCACGGACTGAATTAATTCCGTACGGATTTTATTAATTCCTTACGTACTTAATTAATTCCTTACGGTCTGAATTAATTCCGTACGGATTTTATTAATTCCTTACGGACTGAATTTATTCATTACGGACTTAATTAATCCATTACGGATTGAATTATTTCTTTACGTACTGAAGTTATTCCTTACGGACTGAATTAATTTCATACGGACTGAATTAATTCATTACGGACTTAATTAATCGATTACGGACTGAATTAATTCCTTACGTACTGAACTTATTCCTTACGGACTGAATTAATTCCTTACGGACTGAATTAATACCTTACGGACTGAATTAAATCCTTACGGACTGAATTAATTCCTTACGGACTGAATTAATTCCTTACGGACTGAATTAATTCCTTACTGACTGAATTAATTCCTTACGGACTGAATTAATTCCTTACGGACTGAATTAATTCCTTACGGACTGAATTAATTCCTTACGGACTTAATTAATTCCTTACGTACTTAATTAATTCCTTACGGTCTGAATTAATTCCGTACGGATTTTATTAATTCCTTACGGACTGAATTAATTCATTACGGACTCAAATAATTCCTTACGGACTGAATTAATTCATTACGGACTGAATTAATTCTTTAATTAATTCCTTACGGACTGAATTAATTTCATACGGACTGAATTAATTCATTACGGACTGAACTAATTCCTTACGGACTGAATTAATTCCTTACGGACTGAATTAATTCCTTACGGACTGAATTAATTCCTTACGGACTGAATTAATACCTTACGGACTGAATTAAATCCTTACGGACTGAATTAATTCCTTACGGACTGAATTAATTCCTTACGGACTGAATTAATTCCTTACTGACTGAAATAATTCCTTACGGACTGAATTAATTCCTTGCGGACTGAATTAATTCCTTACTGACTGAATTAATTCCTTACGGACTTAATTAATTCCTTACGTACTTTATTAATTCCTTACGGTCTGAATTAATTCCGTACGGATTTTATTAATTCCTTACGGACTGAATTAATTCCGTACGGATTTTATTAATTCCTTACGGACTGAATAAATTCCTTACGAACTGAATTAATTCCGTACGGATTTTATTAATTCCTTACGGACTGAATTAATTCATTACGGACTGAATTAATTCCTTACTGACTGAATTAATTCATTACGGACTGAATTAATTCCTTACGGACTGAATTAATTCCTTAATTAATTCCTTACGGACTGAATTAATTCATTACGGACTTAATTAATCGATTACGGACTGAATTAATTCCTTACGTACTGAACTTATTCCTTACGGACTGAATTAATTGATTACGGACTGAATTAATTCCTTACGGTCTGAATTAATTCCGTACGGATTTTATTAATTCCTTACGGACTGAATTAATTCATTACGGACTCAAATAATTCCTTACGGACTGAATTAATTCATTACGGACTGAATTAATTCTTTAATTAATTCCTTACGGACTGAATTAATTTCATACGGACTGAATTAATTCATTACGGACTGAACTAATTCCTTACGGACTGAATTAATTCCTTACGGACTGAATTAATTCCTTACGGACTGAATTAATTCCTTACGGACTGAATTAATACCTTACGGACTGAATTAAATCCTTACGGACTGAATTAATTCCTTACGGACTGAATTAATTCCTTACGGACTGAATTAATTCCTTACTGACTGAATTAATTCCTTACGGACTGAATTAATTCCTTGCGGACTGAATTAATTCCTTACTGACTGAATTAATTCCTTACGGACTTAATTAATTCCTTACGTACTTTATTAATTCCTTACGGTCTGAATTAATTCCGTACGGATTTTATTAATTCCTTACGGACTGAATTAATTCCGTACGGATTTTATTAATTCCTTACGGACTGAATAAATTCCTTACGAACTGAATTAATTCCGTACGGATTTTATTAATTCCTTACGGACTGAATTAATTCATTACGGACTGAATTAATTCCTTACTGACTGAATTAATTCATTACGGACTGAATTAATTCCTTACGGACTGAATTAATTCCTTAATTAATTCCTTACGGACTGAATTAATTCATTACGGACTTAATTAATCGATTACGGACTGAATTAATTCCTTACGTACTGAACTTATTCCTTACGGACTGAATTAATTGATTACGGACTGAATTAATACCTTACGGACTGAATTAAATCCTTACGGACTGAATTAATTCCTTACGGACTGAATTAATTCCTTACGGACTGAATTAATAACTTACTGACTGAATTAATTCCTTACGGACTGAATTAATTCCTTACGGACTGAATTAATTCCTTACGGACTGAATTAATTCCTTACGGACTTAATTAATTCCTTACGTACTTAATTAATTCCTTACGGTCTGAATTAATTCCGTACGGATTTTATTAATTCCTCACGGACTGAATTAATTCCGTACGGATTTTATTAATTCCTTACGTACTGAATTAATTCCTTACTGTCTGAATTAATTCCGTACGGATTTTATTAATTCCTTACGGACTGAATTTATTCATTACGGACTTAATTAATCCATTACGGATTGAATTATTTCTTTACGTACTGAAGTTATTCCTTACGGACTGAATTAATTACTTACGGACTGAATTATTTCCTTACGTACTGAAATAATTCCTTACGGACTGAATTAATTCCTTACGGACTGAATTAATTCCTTAATTAATTCCTTACGGACTGAATTAATTTCATACGGACTGAATTAATTCATTACGGACTTAAATAATCGATTACGGACTGAATTAATTCCTTACGTACTGAACTTATTCCTTACGGACTGAATTAATTCCTTA
Source organism: Lepidurus packardi (assembly GCA_023053545.1). NCBI lineage: Eukaryota > Metazoa > Arthropoda > Branchiopoda > Notostraca > Triopsidae > Lepidurus > Lepidurus packardi. Next base: position 513,395 of record JAKZAN010000039.1, read on the forward strand.
CGGACTGAATTAATACCTTACGGACTGAATTAAATCCTTACGGACTGAATTAATTCCTTACGGACTGAATTAATTCCTTACGGACTGAATTAATTCCTTACGGACTGAATTAATTCCTTACGGACTGAATTAATTCCTTACGGACTGAATTAATACCTTACGGACTGAATTAAATCCTTACGGACTGAATTAATTCCTTACGGATTTTATTCATTCCTTACGGACTGAATTAATTCATTACGGACTTAATTAATCCATTACGGACTGAATTATTTCCTTACGTACTGAAGTTATTCCTTACGGACTGAATTAATTCCTTACGTACTGAAATAATTCCTTACGGACTGAATTAATTCCTTACGGACTGAATTAATTCCTTACGGACTGAATTAATTCCTTAATTAATTCCTTACGGACTGAATTAATTTCATACGGACTGAATTAATTCATTACGGAATTAATTAATCGATTACGGACTGAATTAATTCCTTACGTATTGAACTTATTCCTTACGGACTGAATTAATTCCTTACGGACTGAATTAATTCCTTACGGACTGAATTAATTCCTTACGGACTGAATTAATACCTTACGGACTGAATTAAATCCTTACGGACTGAATTAATTCCTTACGGACTGAATTAATTCCTTACGGACTGAATTAATTCCTTTCGGACTGAATTAGTTCCTTAAGGACTGAATTAATTCCTTACGGACTGAATTAATTCCTTTCGGACTTAGTTAATTCCTTACGTACTTAATTAATTCCTTACGGTCTGAATTAATTCCGTACGGATTTTATTAATTCCTTACGGACTGAATTAATTCATTACGGACTGAAGAAATTCCTTACGAACTGAATTAATTCCGTACGGATTTTATTAATTCCTTACGGACTGAATTAATTCATTACGGACTGAAATAATTCCTTACGGACTGAATTAATTCATTACGGACTGAATTAATTCCTTAATTAATTCCTTATGGACTGAATTAATTTCATTCGGACTGAATTAATTCATTACGGACTTAATTAATCGATTACGGACTGAATTAATTCCTTACGGACTGAATTAATTCCTTACGGACTGAATTAATTCCTTACGGACTGAATTAATTCCTTACGGACTGAATTAATACCTTACGGACTGAATTAAATCCTTACGGACTGAATTATTTCCTTACGGACTGAATTATTTCCTTACGGACTGAATTAATTCCTTACGGACTGAATTAATTCCTTACGGACTGAATTAATTCCTTACGGACTGAATTAATTCCTTACGGACTTAATTAATTCCTTACGGACTGAATTAATTCCGTACGGATTTTATTAATTCCTTACGGACTGAATAAATTCCTTACGAACTGAATTAATTCCGTACGGATTTTATTAATTCCTTACGGACTGAATTAATTCATTACGGACTCAAATAATTCCTTACGGACTGAATTAATTCATTACGGACTGAATTAATTCTTTAATTAATTCCTTACGGACTGAATTAATTTCATACGGACTGAATTAATTCATTACGGACTGAATTAATTCCTTACGGACTGAATTAATTCCTTACGGACTGAATTAATACCTTACGGAATGAATTAAATCCTTACGGACTGAATTAATTCCTTACGGACTGAATTAATTCCTTACGGACTGAATTAATTCCTTACTGACTGAATTAATTATTTACGGACTGAATTAATTCCTTACGGACTGAATTAATTCCTTACTGACTGAATTAATTCCTTACGGACTTAATTAATTCCTTACGTACTTTATTAATTCCTTACGGTCTGAATTAATTCCGTACGGATTTTATTAATTCCTTACGGACTGAATTAATTCCGTACGGATTTTATTAATTCCTTACGGACTGAATAAATTCCTTACGAACTGAATTAATTCCGTACGGATTTTATTAATTCCTTACGGACTGAATTAATTCATTACGGACTGAATTAATTCCTTACTGACTGAATTAATTCATTACGGACTGAATTAATTCCTTACGGACTGAATTAATTCCTTAATTAATTCCTTACGGACTGAATTAATTTCATACGGACTGAATTAATTCATTACGGACTTAATTAATCGATTACGGACTGAATTAATTCCTTACGTACTGAACTTATTCCTTACGGACTAAATTAATTCCTTACGGACTGAATTAATACCTTACGGACTGAATTAAATCCTTACGGACTGAATTAATTCCTTACGGACTGAATTAATTCCTTACGGACTGAATTAATAACTTACTGACTGAATTAATTCCTTACGGACTGAATTAATTCCTTACGGACTGAATTAATTCCTTACGGACTGAATTAATTCCTTACGGACTTAATTAATTCCTTACGTACTTAATTAATTCCTTACGGTCTGAATTAATTCCGTACGGATTTTATTAATTCCTCACGGACTGAATTAATTCCGTACGGATTTTATTAATTCCTTACGTACTTAATTAATTCCTTACGGTCTGAATTAATTCCGTACGGATTTTATTAATTCCTTACGGACTGAATTTATTCATTACGGACTTAATTAATCCATTACGGATTGAATTATTTCTTTACGTACTGAAGTTATTCCTTACGGACTGAATTAATTACTTACGGACTGAATTATTTCCTTACGTACTGAAATAATTCCTTACGGACTGAATTAATTCCTTACGGACTGAATTAATTCCTTAATTACTTCCTTACGGACTGAATTAATTTCATACGGACTGAATTAATTCATTACGGACTTAAATAATCGATTACGGACTGAATTAATTCCTTACGTACTGAACTTATTCCTTACGGACTGAATTAATTCCTTACGGACTGAATTAATACCTTACGGACTGAATTAAATCCTTACGGACTGAATTAATTCCTTACGGACTGAATTAAATCCTTACGGACTGAATTAATTCCTTACGGACTGAATTAATTCCTTACGGACTGAATTAATTCCTTACGGACTGAATTAATTCCTTACGGACTGAATTAATTCCTTACGGACTGAATTAATTCCTTACGGACTGAATTAATTCCTTACGGACTGAATTAATTCCTTACGGACTGAATTAATTCCTTACGGACTGAATTAATTCCTTACTGACTGAATTAATTCCTTACGGACTGAATTAATTCCTTACGGACTGAATTAATTCCTTACTGACTGAATTAATTCCTTACGGACTTAATTAATTCCTTACGTACTTTATTAATTCCTTACGGTCTGAATTAATTCCGTACGGATTTTATTAATTCCTTACGGACTGAATTAATTCCGTACGGATTTTATTATTTCCTTACGGACTTAATAAATTCCTTACGAACTGAATTAATTCCGTACGGATTTTATTAATTCCTTACGGACTGAATTAATTCATTACGGACTGAATTAATTCCTTACTGACTGAATTAATTCATTACGGACTGAATTAATTCCTTACGGACTGAATTAATTCCTTAATTAATTCCTTACGGACGGAATTAATTTCATACGGACTGAATTAATTCATTACGGACTTAATTAATCGATTACGGACTGAATTAATTCCTTACGTACTGAACTTATTCCTTACGGACTGAATTAATTCCTTACGGACTGAATTAATACCTTACGGACTGAATTACATCCTTACGGACTGAATTAATTCCTTACGGACTGAATTAATTCCTTACGGACTGAATTAATTCCTTACTGACTGAATTAATTCCTTACGGACTTAATTAATTCCTTACGTACTTAATTAATTCCTTACGGTCTGAATTAATTCCGTACGGATTTTATTAATTCCTCACGGACTGAATTAATTCCGTACGGATTTTATTAATTCCTTACGTACTTAATTAATTCCTTACGGTCTGAATTAATTCCGTACGGATTTTATTATTTCCTTACGGACTGAATTTATTCATTACGGACTTAATTAATCCATTACGGATTGAATTATTTCTTTACGTACTGAAGTTATTCCTTACGGACTGAATTAATTACTTACGGACTGAATTATTTCCTTACGTACTGAACTTATTCCTTACGGACTGAATTAATTCCTTACGGACTGAATTAATTCCTTACGGACTGAATTAATTCCTTACGGACTGAATTAATACCTTACGGACTGAAATAAATCCTTACGGACTGAATTAATTCCGTACGGACTGAATTAATTCCTTACGGACTGAATTAATTCCTTACTGACTGAATTAATTCCTTACTGACTGAATTAATTCCTTACGGACTGAATTAATTCCTTACGGACTGAATTAATTCCTTACGGACTGAATTAATTCCTTACGGACTGAATTAATTCCTTACGGACTTAATTAATTCCTTACGTACTTTATTAATTCCTTACGGTCTGAATTAATTCCGTACGGATTTTATTAATTCCTTACGGACTGAATCAATTCCGTACAGATTTTATTAATTCCTTACGGACTGAATAAATTCCTTACGAACTGAATAAATTCCGTACGGATTTTATTAATTCCTTACGGACTGAATTAATTCCTTACGGACTGAATTAATTCCTTACGGACTGAATTAATACCTTACGGACCGAATTAAATCCTTTCGGACTGAATTAATTCCTTACGGACTGAATTAATTCCTTACGGACTGAATCAATTCCTTAATTAATTCCTTACGGACTGAATTAATTTCATACGGACTGAATTAATTCATTACGGACTTAATTAATCGATTTCGGACTGAATTAATTCCTTACGGACTGAATTAAATCCTTACGGACTGAATTAATTCATTACGGACTTAATTAAATCCTTACAGACTGAATTAATTCCTTATGGACTTAATTAATTCCGTAAGGAATGAATTAATTAATTACGTACTGAAGTTATTCCTTACGGACTGAATTAATTACTTACGGACTGAATTATTTCCTTACGTACTGAACTTATTCCTTACGGACTGAATTAATTCCTTACGGACTGAATTAATTCCTTACGGACTGAATTAATTCCTTACGGACTGAATTAATACCTTACGGACTGAAATAAATCCTTACGGACTGAATTAATTCCGTACGGACTGAATTAATTCCTTACGGACTGAATTAATTCCTTACTGACTGAATTAATTCCTTACTGACTGAATTAATTCCTTACGGACTGAATTAATTCCTTACGGACTGAATTAATTCCTTACGGACTGAATTAATTCCTTACGGACTGAATTAATTCCTTACGGACTTAATTAATTCCTTACGTACTTTATTAATTCCTTACGGTCTGAATTAATTCCGTACGGATTTTATTAATTCCTTACGGACTGAATCAATTCCGTACAGATTTTATTAATTCCTTACGGACTGAATAAATTCCTTACGAACTGAATAAATTCCGTACGGATTTTATTAATTCCTTACGGACTGAATTAATTCCTTACGGACTGAATTAATTCCTTACGGACTGAATTAATACCTTACGGACCGAATTAAATCCTTTCGGACTGAATTAATTCCTTACGGACTGAATTAATTCCTTACGGACTGAATCAATTCCTTAATTAATTCCTTACGGACTGAATTAATTTCATACGGACTGAATTAATTCATTACGGACTTAATTAATCGATTTCGGACTGAATTAATTCCTTACGGACTGAATTAAATCCTTACGGACTGAATTAATTCATTACGGACTTAATTAAATCCTTACAGACTGAATTAATTCCTTATGGACTTAATTAATTCCGTAAGGAATGAATTAATTAATTACGGACTGAATTAATTCCTTACGGACTGAATTAATTCCTTACGGACATAATTAATTCCTTAATTAATTCCTTACGGACTGAATTAATTTCATACGGACTGAATTAATTCCTTACGGACTTAATTAATCGATTACGGACTGAATTAATTCCTTACGTACTGAACTTATTCCTTACGGACTGAATTAATTCCTTACGGACTGAATTAATTCCTTACGGACTGAATTAATTCCTTACGGACTGAATTAATACCTTATGGACTGAATTAATACCTTACGGACTGAATTAATTCCTTACGGACTGAATTAATTCCTTACGGACTGAATTAATTCCTTACGGACTGAATTAATTCCTTACGGACTGAGTTAATTCCTTAATTAATTCCTTACGGACTGAATTAATTTCATACGGACTGAATTAATTCCTTACGGACTTAATTAATCGATTACGGACTGAATTAATTCCTTACGTACTGAACTTATTCCTTACGGACTGAATTAATTCCTTACGGACTGAATTAATTCCTTACGGACTGAATTAATTCCTTACGGACTGAATTAATACCTTATGGACGGAATTAATAACTTACGGACTGAATTAATTCCTTACGGACTGAATTAATTCCTTACGGACTGAATTAATTCCTTACGGACCGAATTAAATCCTTTCGGATTGAATTAATTCCTTACGGACTGAATTAATTCCTTACGGACTGAATTAATTCCTTACGGACCGAATTAAATCCTTTCGGATTGAATTAATTCCTTACGGACTGAATTAATTCCTTACGGACTGAATCAATTCCTTAACTAATTCCTTACGGACTGAATTAATTTCATACGGACTGAATTAATTCATTACGGACTTAATTAATCGATTACGGACTGAATTAATTCCTTACGGACTGAATTAATTCCTTACGGACTGAATTAAATCCGTACGGACTGAATTAATACCTTATGGACTGAATTAATACCTTACTGACTGAATTAATTCCTTACGGACTGAATTAATTCCTTACGGACTGAATTAATTCCTTACGGACCGAATTAAATCCTTTCGGACTGAATTAATTCCTTCCGGACTGAATTAATTCATTACGGACTGAATCAATTCCTTAACTAATTCCTTACGGACTGAATTAATTTCATACGGACTGAATTAATTCATTACGGACTTAATTAATCGATTACGGACTGAATTAATTCCTTACGGACTGAATTAATTCCTTACGGACTGAATTAAATCCTTACGGACTGAATTAATTCATTACGGACTTAATTAAATCCTTACAGACTGAATTAATTCCTTATGGACTTAATTAATTCCGTAAGGAATGAATTAATTAATTACGGACTGAAATAATTCCTTACGGACTGAATTAATTCCTTACGGACAGAATTAATTCCTTAATTAATTCCTTACGGACTGAATTAATTTCATACGGACTGAATTAATTCCTTACGGACTTAATTAATCGATTACGGACTGAATTAATTCCTTACGTACTGAACTTATTCCTTACGGACTGAATTAATTCCTTACGGACTGAATTAATTCCTTACGGACTGAATTAATTCCTTACGGACTGAATTAATACCTTATGGACTGAATTAATACCTTACGGACTGAATTAATTCCTTACGGACTGAATTAATTCCTTACGGACTGAATTAATTCCTTACGGACTGAATTAATTCCTTACGGACTGAATTAATTCCTTAATTAATTCCTTACGGACTGAATTAATTTCATACGGACTGAATTAATTCCTTACGGACTTAATTAATCGATTACGGACTGAATTAATTCCTTACGTACTGAACTTATTCCTTAAGGACTGAATTAATTCCTTACGGACTGAATTAATTCCTTACGGACTGAATTAATTCCTTACGGACTGAATTAATACCTTATGGACGGAATTAATACCTTACGGACTGAATTAATTCCTTACGGACTGAATTAATTCCTTACGGACTGAATTAATTCCTTACGGACCGAATTAAATCCTTTCGGATTGAATTAATTCCTTACGGACTGAATTAATTCCTTACGGACTGAATCAATTCCTTAACTAATTCCTTACGGACTGAATTAATTTCATACGGACTGAATTAATTCCTTACGGACTTAATTAATCGATTACGGACTGAATTAATTCCTTACGTACTGAACTTATTCCTTACGGACTGAATTAATTCCTTACGGACTGAATTAATTCCTTACGGACTGAATTAATTCCTTACGGACTGAATTAATACCTTATGGACTGAATTAATACCTTACGGACTGAATTAATTCCTTACGGACTGTATTAATTCCTTACGGACTGAATTAATTCCTTACGGACTGAATTAATTCCTTACGGACTGAATTAATTCCTTAATTAATTCCTTACGGACTGAATTAATTTCATACGGACTGAATTAATTCCTTACGGACTTAATTAATCGATTACGGACTGAATTAATTCCTTACGTACTGAACTTATTCCTTAAGGACTGAATTAATTCCTTACGGACTGAATTAATTCCTTACGGACTGAATTAATTCCTTACGGACTGAATTAATACCTTATGGACGGAATTAATACCTTACGGACTGAATTAATTCCTTACGGACTGAATTAATTCCTTACGGACTGAATTAATTCCTTACGGACCGAATTAAATCCTTTCGGATTGAATTAATTCCTTACGGACTGAATTAATTCCTTACGGACTGAATCAATTCCTTAACTAATTCCTTACGGACTGAATTAATTTCATACGGACTGAATTAATTCCTTACGGACTGAATTAATTTCATACGGACTGAATTAATTCATTACGGACTTAATTAATCGATTACGGACTGAATTAATTCCTTACGGACTGAATTAATTCCTTACGGACTGAATTAAATCCTTACGGACTGAATTAATACCTTATGGACTGAATTAATACCTTACGGACTGAATTAATTCCTTACGGACTGAATTAATTCCTTACGGACTGAATTAATTCCTTACGGACCGAATTAAATCCTTTCGGACTGAATTAATTCCTTACGGACTGAATTAATTCCTTACGGACTGAATCAATTCCTTAACTAATTCCTTACGGACTGAATTAATTTCATACGGACTGAATTAATTCATTACGGACTTAATTAATCGATTACGGACTGAATTAATTCCTTACGGACTGAATTAATTCCTTACGGACTGAATTAAATCCTTACGGACTGAATTAATTCATTACGGACTTAATTAAATCCTTACAGACTGAATTAATTCCTTATGGACTTAATTAATTCCGTAAGGAATGAATTAATTACTTACGGACTGAATTATTTCCTTACGTACTGAAATAATTCCTTACGGACTGAATTAATTCCTTACGGACTGAATTAATTCCTTAATTAATTCCTTACGGACTGAATTAATTTCATACGGACTGAATTAATTCATTACGGACTTAAATAATCGATTACGGACTGAATTAATTCCTTACGTACTGAACTTATTCCTTACGGACTGAATTAATTCCTTACGGACTGAATTAATACCTTACGGACTGAATTAAATCCTTACGGACTGAATTAATTCCTTACGGACTGAATTAAATCCTTACGGACTGAATTAATTCCTTACGGACTGAATTAATTCCTTACGGACTGAATTAATTCCTTACGGACTGAATTAATTCCTTACGGACTGAATTAATTCCTTACGGACTGAATTAATTCCTTACGGACTGAATTAATTCCTTACGGACTGAATTAATTCCTTACGGACTGAATTAATTCCTTACTGACTGAATTAATTCCTTACTGACTGAATTAATTCCTTACGGACTGAATTAATTCCTTACGGACTGAATTAATTCCTTACTGACTGAATTAATTCCTTACGGACTTAATTAATTCCTTACGTACTTTATTAATTCCTTACGGTCTGAATTAATTCCGTACGGATTTTATTAATTCCTTACGGACTGAATTAATTCCGTACGGATTTTATTAATTCCTTACGGACTTAATAAATTCCTTACGAACTGAATTAATTCCGTACGGATTTTATTAATTCCTTACGGACTGAATTAATTCATTACGGACTGAATTAATTCCTTACTGACTGAATTAATTCATTACGGACTGAATTAATTCCTTACGGACTGAATTAATTCCTTAATTAATTCCTTACGGACGGAATTAATTTCATACGGACTGAATTAATTCATTACGGACTTAATTAATCGATTACGGACTGAATTAATTCCTTACGAACTGAACTTATTCCTTACGGACTGAATTAATTCCTTACGGACTGAATTAATACCTTACGGACTGAATTACATCCTTACGGACTGAATTAATTCCTTACGGACTGAATTAATTCCTTACGGACTGAATTAATTCCTTACGGACTGAATTAATTCCTTACGGACTGAATTAATTCCTTACGGACTGAATTAATTCCTTACGGACTTAATTAATTCCTTACGTACTTAATTAATTCCTTACGGTCTGAATTAATTCCGTACGGATTTTATTAATTCCTCACGGACTGAATTAATTCCGTACGGATTTTATTAATTCCTTACGTACTTAATTAATTCCTTACGGTCTGAATTAATTCCGTACGGATTTTATTAATTCCTTACGGACTGAATTTATTCATTACGGACTTAATTAATCCATTACGGATTGAATTATTTCTTTACGTACTGAAGTTATTCCTTACGGACTGAATTAATTACTTACGGACTGAATTATTTCCTTACGTACTGAACTTATTCCTTACGGACTGAATTAATTCCTTACGGACTGAATTAATTCCTTACGGACTGAATTAATTCCTTACGGACTGAATTAATTCCTTAATTAATTCCTTACGGACGGAATTAATTTCATACGGACTGAATTAATTCATTACGGACTTAATTAATCGATTACGGACTGAATTAATTCATTGCGGACTGAATTAATTAATTAATGGACTGAGTTAATTCCTTACGGACTGAATCAATTCCTTACGGACTTAATTAATTCCTTTCGGAGTGAATTAATTCCTTACGGACTGAATTAATTCATTACGGATTGAATTAATACCTTCCGGACTGAATTAATTCCTTACGGACGGAATTAATACCTTACGGATTGAATTAAATCCTTACGGACTGAATACATTCCTTACGGATTGAATTAATTCCTTACAGAATGAATTAATTCTTAACGGAATGAATTAATTCTTTACGGACCAAATTAATTCCTTAGAGATTGAATTAATTCCTTACGGGCTGAATTTATTTCTTACGGACTGCATTAATACATTACGGACTGAATTAGTTCCTTACGGACTGAATTAATTCCTTACTAACATAATAAATTCCTTACGGAATGAAATAATTCCTTACGGACTGAATTAATTCCTTACGGATTGAATTAATTCCTTAGAGACTGAATTAATTCTTGACGGAATGAATTAATTCCTTACGGACCAAATTAATTCCTTAGGGAATTAATTAATTCCTTACGGGCTGAATTAATTGCTTACGGACTGAATTAATACATTACGGACTGAATTAGTTCCTTACGGACTGAATTAGTTCCTTACGGGCTGAATTACTTTCTTACGGACTGAATTAAATCCTTACCGACTGAATCAATTCCTTAAGGACTGAATTAATTCCTTACGGACTGAATTAATTCCTTACGGACTGAATTAATTCCTTACGGACTGAATTAATTCCTTACGGAATGAATTAAATCCTTACGGACTGAATTAATTATTTACGGAATGAATTAAATCCTTACGGACTGAATTAATTATTTACGTACTGAATTAATTAATTAATGGACTGAATTAATTCATTACGGATTGTTTTAATTCCTTCCGGACTGAATTAATTCCTTACGGATTTAATTAATTATTTACGGATTGAATTAATTCCTTACGGACTGAATTAATTCCTTACGGACTGAATTAATTCCTTATGTATTGAATTAATTCCTTACGGATTGAATTAATTCCTTACGGACTGAATTAATTCTTTACGGACTGAATAAATTCCTTACGGACTGAATTAATTAATTAATGGACTGAGTTAATTCCTTACGGACTGAATCAATTCCTTACGGACTTAATTAATTCCTTTCGGAGTGAATTAATTCCTTACGGACTGAATTAATTCATTACTGATTGAATTAATACCTTCCGGACTGAATTAATTCGTTACGGACGGAATTAATTCCTTACGGATTGAATTAATTCCTTACGGACTGAATAAATTCCTTACGGATTGAATTAATTCCTTACAGAATGAATTAATTCTTAACGGAATGAATTAATTCCTTAAGGACCAAATTAATTCCTTAGAAATTGAATTAATTCCTTACGGGCGGAATTTATTTCTTACGGACTGCATTAATACATTACGGACTGAACTAGTTCCTTACTAACATAATAAATTCCTTACGGAATGAATTAATTCCTTACGGACTGAATTAATTCCTTATGGATTGAATTAATTCCTTACGGACTGAATTAATTCTTAACGGTATGAATTAATTCCTTACGTGCTAAATTAATTTTTTACGGACTGAATTAATTCCTTACGGACTGAATTATTTCCTTACTTATTGAATTAATTCCTTACGGACTGAATTAATTAATTAATTGACTGAATTAATTCATTACGGATTGAATTAATTCCTTACGGACTGAATTAATTAATTAATGGACTGAAATAATTCATTACGGATTGAATTAATTCCTTACGGACTGAATCAATTCCTTACGGACTTAATTAATTCCTTTCGGAGTGAATTAATTCCTTACGGACTGAATTAATTCATTACGGATTGAATTAATACCTTCCGGACTGAATTAATTCCTTACGGACGGAATTAATACCTTACGGATTGAATTAAATCCTTACGGACTGAATACATTCCTTACGGATTGAATTAATTCCTTACAGAATGAATTAATTCTTAACGGAATGAATTAATTCTTTACGGACCAAATTAATTCCTTAGAGATTGAATTAATTCCTTACGGGCTGAATTTATTTCTTACGGACTGCATTAATACATTACGGACTGAATTAGTTCCTTACGGACTGAATTAATTCCTTACTAACATAATAAATTCCTTAAGGAATGAAATAATTCTTACGGACTGAATTAATTCCTTACGGATTGAATTAATTCCTTAGAGTCTGAATTAATTCTTGACGGAATGAATTAATTCCTTACGGACCAAATTAATTCCTTAGGGAATTAATTAATTCCTTACGGGCTGAATTAATTGCTTACGGACTGAATTAATACATTACGGACTGAATTAGTTCCTTACGGACTGAATTAGTTCCTTACGGACTGAATTAATTCTTTACGGATAGAATTAATTCCTTACGGACTGAATTAATTCCTTAGGGAATGAATTAATTCCTTACGGGCTGAATTACTTTCTTACGGACTGAATTAAATCCTTACCGACTGAATCAATTCCTTAAGGACTGAATTAATTCCTTACGGACTGAATTAATTCCTTACGGACTGAATTAATTCCTTACGGACTGAATTAATTCCTTACGGAATGAATTAAATCCTTACGGACTGAATTAATTATTTACGGAATGAATTAAATCCTTACGGAATGAATTAATTATTTACGTACTGAATTAATTAATTAATGGACTGACTTAATTCATTACGGATTGTTTTAATTCCTTCCGGACTGAATTAATTCCTTACGGATTTAATTAATTATTTACGGATTGAATTAATTCCTTACGGACTGAATTAATTCCTTACGGACTGAATTAAATCCTTATGGATTGAATTAATTCCTTACGGATTGAATTAATTCCTTACGGACTGAATTAATTCCTTACGGACTGAATAAATTCCTTACGGACTGAATTAATTAATTAATGGACTGAGTTAATTCCTTACGGACTGAATCAATTCCTTACGGACTTAATTAATTCCTTTCGGAGTGAATTAATTCCTTACGGACTGAATTAATTCATTACTGATTGAATTAATACCTTCCGGACTGAATTAATTCGTTACGGACGGAATTAATTCCTTACGGATTGAATTAATTCCTTACGGACTGAATAAATTCCTTACGGATTGAATTAATTCCTTACAGAATGAATTAATTCTTAACGGAATGAATTAATTCCTTAAGGACCAAATTAATTCCTTAGAGATTGAATTAATTCCTTACGGGCGGAATTTATTTCTTACGGACTGCATTAATACATTACGGACTGAACTAGTTCCTTTCTAACATAATAAATTCCTTACGGAATGAATTAATTCCTTACGGACTGAATTAATTCCTTATGGATTGAATTAATTCCTTACGGACTGAATTAATTCTTAACGGTATGAATTAATTCCTTACGTGCTAAATTAATTTTTTACGGACTGAATTAATTCCTTACGGACTGAATTATTTCCTTACTTACTGAATTAATTCCTTACGGACTGAATTAATTAATTAATGGACTGAATTAATTCATTACGGATTGAATTAATTCCTTACGGACTGAATTAATTAATTAATGGACTGAAATAATTCATTACGGATTGAATTAATTCCTTACGGACTGAATTAATTCCTTACGGATTGAATTAATTCCTTACGGATTGAATTAATTCCTTACGGACTGAATTAATTCCTTACGGACTGAATTAATTCCTTACGGATTGAATTGATTCCTTACGGACCAAATTAATTCCTTAGGGAATTAATTAATTCCTTCGTGCTGAATTAATTTCTCACGGACTGAATTAATACATTACGGACTGAATTAGTTCCTTACGGACTGAATTAGTTCCTTACGGATTGAATTAATTCTTTACGGATAGAATTAATTCCTTACGGACTGAATTAATTCCTTAATGACTGAATTAATTCCTTACGGGCTGAATTACTTTCTTACGGACTGAATTAATTCCTTACGGACTGAATTAATTCCTAACGGACTGAATTAATTCCTTACGGACTGAATTAATTCCTTACGGATTGAATTAATTCCTTACCGACTGAAATAATTCCTTACGGACTGAATTATTTTCTTACGGATTGAATTAATTCATTACAGACTGAATTAATTCCTTACGGAATGAATTAATTCCTTACGGAATGAATTAATTCCTTACGGGCTGAATTAATTAATTAATGGACTGAATTGATTCATTACGGATTGAATTAATTCCTTACGGACTGAATTAATTACTTAAGGACTGAATTAATTAATTAATGGACTGAATTAATTCCTTACGGACTTAATCAATTCCTTACGGACTTAATTAATTCCTTACTGAGTGAATTAATTCCTTACGGACTGAATTAATTCCTTACGGACTGAATTAATTCCTTACGGAATGAATTAAATCCTTACGGACTGAATTAATTATTTACGGAATGAATTAAATCCTTACGGACTGAATTAATTATTTACGTACTGAATTAATTAATTAATGGACTGAATTAATTCATTACGGATTGTTTTAATTCCTTACTGAGTGAATTAATTCCTTACGGACTGAATTAATTCCTTACGGACTGAATTAATTCCTTATGGATTGAATTAATTCCTTACGGATTGAATTAATTCCTTACGGACTGAATTAATTCCTTACGGACTGAATAAATTCCTTACGGACTGAATTAATTAATTAATGGACTGAGTTAATTCCTTACGGACTGAATCAATTCCTTACGGACTTAATTAATTCCTTTCGGAGTGAATTAATTCCTTACGGACTGAATTAATTCATTACTGATTGAATTAATACCTTCCGGACTGAATTAATTCGTTACGGACGGAATTAATTCCTTACGGATTGAATTAATTCCTTACGGACTGAATAAATTCCTTACGGATTGAATTAATTCCTTACAGAATGAATTAATTTTTAACGGAATGAATTAATTCCTTAAGGACCAAATTAATTCCTTAGAGATTGAATTAATTCCTTACGGGCGGAATTTATTTCTTACGGACTGCATTAATACATTACGGACTGAACTAGTTCCTTACTAACATAATAAATTCCTTACGGAATGAATTAATTCCTTACGGACTGAATTAATTCCTTATGGATTGAATTAATTCCTTACGGACTGAATTAATTCTTAACGGTATGAATTAATTCCTTACGTGCTAAATTAATTTTTTACGGACTGAATTAATTCCTTACGGACTGAATTATTTCCTTACTTACTGAATTAATTCCTTACGGACTGAATTAATTAATTAATGGACTGAATTAATTCATTACGGATTGAATTAATTCCTTACGGACTGAATTAATTAATTAATGGACTTAGTTAATTCCTTACGGACTGAATCAATTCCTTACGGACTTAATTAATTCCTTTCGGAGTGAATTAATTCCTTACGGACTGAATTAATTCATTACTGATTGAATTAATTCCTTACAGAATGAATTAATTTTTAACGGAATGAATTAATTCCTTAAGGACCAAATTAATTCCTTAGAGATTGAATTAATTCCTTACGGGCGGAATTTATTTCTTACGGACTGCATTAATACATTACGGACTGAACTAGTTCCTTACTAACATAATAAATTCCTTACGGAATGAATTAATTCCTTACGGACTGAATTAATTCCTTATGGATTGAATTAATTCCTTACGGACTGAATTAATTCTTAACGGTATGAATTAATTCCTTACGTGCTAAATTAATTTTTTACGGACTGAATTAATTCCTTACGGACTGAATTATTTCCTTACTTACTGAATTAATTCCTTACGGACTGAATTAATTAATTAATGGACTGAATTAATTCATTACGGATTGAATTAATTCCTTACGGACTGAATTAATTAATTAATGGACTGAAATAATTCATTACGGATTGAATTAATTCCTTACGGACTGAATTAATTCCTTACGGATTGAATTAATTCCTTACGGATTGAATTAATTCCTTACGGACTGAATTAATTCCTTACGGACTGAATTAATTCCTTACGGATTGAATTGATTCCTTACGGACCAAATTAATTCCTTAGGGAATTAATTAATTCCTTACGGATTGAATTAATTCCTTACAGAATGAATTAATTTTTAACGGAATGAATTAATTCCTTAAGGACCAAATTAATTCCTTAGAGATTGAATTAATTCCTTACGGGCGGAATTTATTTCTTACGGACTGCATTAATACATTACGGACTGAACTAGTTCCTTACAAACATAATAAATTCCTTACGGAATGAATTAATTCCTTACGGACTGAATTAATTCCTTATGGATTGAATTAATTCCTTACGGACTGAATTAATTCTTAACGGTATGAATTAATTCCTTACGTGCTAAATTAATTTTTTACGGACTGAATTAATTCCTTACGGACTGAATTATTTCCTTACTTACTGAATTAATTCCTTACGGACTGAATTAATTAATTAATGGACTGAATTAATTCATTACGGATTGAATTAATTCCTTACGGACTGAATTAATTAATTAATGGACTGAAATAATTCATTACGGATTGAATTAATTCCTTACGGACTGAATTAATTCCTTACGGATTGAATTAATTCCTTACGGATTGAATTAATTCCTTACGGACTGAATTAATTCCTTACGGACTGAATTAATTCCTTACGGATTGAATTGATTCCTTACGGACCAAATTAATTCCTTAGGGAATTAATTAATTCCTTCGTGCTGAATTAATTTCTCACGGACTGAATTAATACATTACGGACTGAATTAGTTCCTTACGGACTGAATTAGTTCCTTACGGATTGAATTAATTCTTTACGGATAGAATTAATTCCTTACGGACTGAATTAATTCCTTAATGACTGAATTAATTCCTTACGGGCTGAATTACTTTCTTACGGACTGAATTAATTCCTTACGGACTGAATTAATTCCTAACGGACTGAATTAATTCCTTACGGACTGAATTAATTCCTTACGGATTGAATTAATTCCTTACCGACTGAAATAATTCCTTACGGACTGAATTATTTCCTTACGGATTGAATTAATTCATTACAGACTGAATTAATTCCTTACGGAATGAATTAATTCCTTACGGAATGAATTAATTCCTTACGGGCTGAATTAATTAATTAATGGACTGAATTGATTCATTACGGATTGAATTAATTCCTTACGGACTGAATTAATTACTTAAGGACTGAATTAATTCCTTACGGACTTAATCAATTCCTTACGGACTTAATTAATAACTTACGGACTTAATTATTTCCTTACGGACTGAATTAATTCTTTACGGACTGAATAAATTCCTTACGGAATTAATAAATTCCTTACGGAATTAATTAATTCCTTAAGGATTGAATAAATTCATTAGGATTGAATGAATTCCTTACTTACTGAATTAGTTCCTTACGGAATGAATTAATTCTTTACGGATAGAATTAATTCCTTACGGACTGAATTAATTCCTTAATGACTGAATTAATTCCTTACGGGCTGAATTACTTTCTTACGGACTGAATTAATTCCTTACGGACTGAATTAATTCCTAACGGACTGAATTAATTCCTTACGGACTGAATTAATTCATCACGGACTGAATTAATTCTTTACGCACTGAATTAATTCCTTACGTACTGAATTAATTAATTAATGGACTGAATTAATTCCTTACGGACTTAATCAATTCCTTACGGACTTAATTTTTTTTTTTTAATTTAATCTCAGCGTGAGCAAAGCTCTTTGCCGATATTTATTTTCTTTCTTTCCAATTTTCTGTTTTACAATGTTATCACTATTTAAACTTTAAATCAATGGGCTTTCCTCTAAATGACTAGAATAGTGCCCTCCCTTGTTTGTATATTTCGCGGGAGCTGTTTATGAAACTTTCAACTGCTGCAAAGATCTTCGGGTTTGTTAGAATGTTTTGCATATTGAAGTGAACTTTTTCTTTCGATAGTTTTTGAAGAAGGATTGCTCTTGGTTTGTTTAGCCACCTGCAATGGTAGAGAATGTGTTTGAGGTCTTGAGAACTTTGAGCGTAGCACGGGCAGAAAGGGTTGTCAGTCTTCTTTATACGATGGAGAAAAGCCAAGGAAGGATAGTGTGAACAGCGAAGTTTTATCAGGGTATAAATTGTGTGTCTGTTTAAGTTTAATTTGCAAATGGGTGAGGATTCAGGAGTAATTCCTAAACTTAACAATGTTGAAGTTTTTTTAGTCCAATTTTCCACCCATTTTTGTTTGAATATACTTTTAACTGTTTTTGGGATCTCTTGGGTTTCCCGATTACAGTTAAACTGGGAGACCAATTGTTCGATTTGATATGAGCAAGTTGCGTATGAGGAATGACGAGGAGGATCCATGTTTCGGAGGTCTGCTGCATTTCTTGTTAAACCGAATCTAATCAGCCTTTCTTCGACGGCCAACTTCAGTGGAGGGATTCCAGTCTCTACTTCTAGGGTTGATGTTGGAGACGTTTTAAATGCTCCGGATATTATTAACAAGGCTTGGCGATGAAGGTATTTTAAAGTGGGGGATTTTTCGAACTTGAAGTTTGACCAGGCTGGTAGGACGTAAAATATCTTAGAATAAAGTGTAGCTAAAAGCAGAGATCTCAGCTGGTTAGTTCTTATAGCTGGAATATTATGGGACAAGTTTCGTATTTTCAGAATAATAAAATTTCCTTCGGCTGCAAGTCGATTAACATGCGATTTCCAGGATAGCTTTGTATCAAATAAGAGGCCAAGATAACGAACGTGGGGTCTTGGGATGATGGTGATATCACCCCATGTAAGGGGCGTATCGTCAGGGTATCTTTTCTTTGAGAAATGTATCAGCTCTGTCTTGCTTTGACTGAAAGTGAGGTGAACACTAAGACTCCATTTCTCAAGTGCTTTCAGGGCATTTTGAAGCATCCTGATATTTTTGATATCCTGATTCCTGATTATTTTGCATCCTGAAGCATCCTGATTATTTTGATATCCTGATATTTTGACACTTTCCCAGATGATCCGCTGATAGCTAAAAGTAAGTCATCAGCGAAAGCCTGCACACGGATGCGTTTGCTTTTGAGAAGTTTTAATGCTCCATCTATATATGTGACGAACAAAATTGGTGATAGGGGTGATCCTTGAGGGAGTCCTTTGCTGACATGAAAAGTTTGGCTCCTGTGGTTACCATGCTGAACGTAGATTGTGCGATCTGCTAAAAAGTTTTGAAGCCAATCTGCGACGTAACCTTTTTCTTTTTCAGTATTTGGATTAACTTTCTATGATTAACATTATCAAAGGCTCCTTCAATGTCCAATAGAAGCGCTGTTGTAGTTTGATGTTTGTCGAATCCATTTAGGATTTGATTACTCAGGGCAAGCATAGCATCTGTGGTCGATTTCTTTGGACGAAAACCCTACTGATAGTCAGAGAGAAGCGATTTTTGTTCCATATGATCTAATATTTTTAATGCAATCGTTTTTTCTAAAACTTTTCCTAGTGTGGAAAGTAAGGTTATGGGGCTGAAACTCTTATGTGTTTTATAGTCTGCCTTTTTGGGTTTAGGAACAGGGAGCACTTTTCCGATTTTCCAGGCGGTAGGAAAATACGAGTATTTTAAGGAGGCGTTAAAAATATTTACCACTATATTTCCGATTACTTTCCAGGTGTTTTTTAACACTATAGGCTGTATGGCATCATCTCCTGGTGCTTTAATATTAGGTAAAGCTCGCACGAGTGTTTTGAGCTCCCGACAGGATATTTCTGGATATCTTTGCTGTCTTCTGAAATTGCATTTTCTTACGTTCTGATAGTTCGAAGTTTGAGTAGCTGAGAAGAACTTTTGCGCCAAAAAATTTAGTTTGTTAATTTCGTCCTCGAAAACGTCCCCTTGTTGATTTAACAGTTGTTCCAGGCTGTTTTTCGTTGTTTTTTCACGGTTTGCTCTATTCAATCCCCAGAGTATTCTGTTGTCAGGAGTTTTTAGTTTCTGTTCCCAATATAAATTTTTTGCTACACGGCATTTGTTTGTGTACAAATTTCTCATAGTTTTCCATCGGGCTTGGTCTTGTACAGTTCTTGAATTTTTATAAATCCTTAGGCTTTTAGCTGTTTCTTTCCGGAGGTTTGCTAGTTCTTTGGACCACCAGGGATTTTCTCTTTTGGAAAGATTTGTTTTGGGGATATTAAGTTCCATTGCTTTATGTAGTGCTTGCGTTAGATTTTTAACTGTGTCGTCTAATTCCTCGGGGCCCGATATGTCATGATATTTTATTTTACTTTTTTTCAGTTCCTCATTGAGAGTATTGTTTAATTTAATCCAGTCCACTTTATTATAGCTCCATATCCATGATTTAATTGATTCCTTATGGACATATATTTCTATTATAATTGCTTCGTGGTCCGATTGGTTGATAAAATCTGGGCTTTTAAAAATGGAGTGTCCGACGAAAGGTAGGCACTGGGTTGTAGCAAACGTTAGATCTAAAGTGGATGAATTGCCTCTTTCGTTCAAGAAAGTAGAAAAGTTATGTTCATTTAAGATGGTCAAATTGTGGGTTGTGGTAAATTCGAACAGTTGGGTGCCTGGGATATCCGGGCTATGGTCTTCCCAGGCCCAGTGGTGAGCGTTCATGTCTCCACTGAAGATAAGACGTGGTGAAATTTTTGAATATTTCTCCCAAATTTCTTGTAGTAATTTTTCTAAATCTTGGGTGAATCGTCTGTATACGCCGATTACTATAAATTCTGGGCGGTTATGACCTGGGAGTATTTTGATAACCGAATAAAGTTCATTTGTTTCAAGAATTTTCATATAGGAGGTGTCTTGGTTTTTGAAAGTTGCGATCCCCTTATATTCGCCATCTGGGGAATAAGTTACAAAGTTGCGAAAGGTTTTGCCAGGGGATAAGTTTTGTGGGGGTTCTAAGATAAATACGGCTTCAAAGTCACATTCGCTGGATAAATTTATAGTTTCTTGTAGCTGCTGAAAATTTTTCCTGATATTGTGGATAAATATTTTAATCGGTTTATCGTTCATTTCAATTTGGTTATTGATTGTGATGACCATCCCTGGTGCAAGTTCCTTTGGCTGCCAGGTTCTTTGTGTTTTCTTGGGGGTTTTTTGGTCCTCTTTTCTTTATTTCCTCCGCTCGAATAAGGCAAATTCTATCGTAAGATGCGTGACTACCCTGGCAATTTGCGCATTTAAATTGGCTGCTTTGGCACTCCTTGGTTGAATGTTGCTCGCTTGCGCACTTGGCGCATTTACTGGATCTGCTTGTACACTTTTGTGCGAAGTGGCCATACGCTTGACAGCGAAAGCATTGGATGACCAGGGGTGGATGGGCCTCTTCAAGTTGAACTGTTCTATTGAAAGCAAATAGGGCTCCTACCTTCAGTAGCGTGTTTTTTTCCTCCTGGGAGTTGCAAGTGTACATGATAGATCCATATGCTTTGTCACTGGTTGGGTTCAGCCATTTAATTTGATTTGGCGAAAAGGTAATTTCTAGGATTGAGTTTTTCCTTGTCAAATGTTGGCTAATTTCTGTTTCTTGTTTGTCTTTCGGCAGTTGGTGGATAACGATGTTAAGATTAGGGCGATGTTCAATTATTTTAACCCGACCGAGATTTTTCAAATTTGCAGTTTGGATGGCAGTTCCTGCCTTTATTTTGTCCTCTTTGGACTTGAAAGTGATGAAAAGCTTTCCTTCTTCCTTCTTTGTGGCCAGGACTGGGCTTGGTAAGCTTGGTTCAATTTTTGCCAAGTCTTCGTCGATGAGCTCAAGTAATTCCTTTCTCGGTATGGTTTTTCCCCATTTTTCTGGATCTTCTTGCTGGATGATCAATATTTCTTCAGGGAGTGTGGATTTGGTTGGTTTTGGGGTGTTAGCCCGAGCTGTATTCCCTAGTTGATCTGGAGCGAGGTTTGTGGTCCGAGGAGTTTTTTTCGGATAGCTTCTGACCAGGTTTCTTTCACCTGTGTTGGGGCCTCTTGAGAGCGGTTCACTTTGTGGAGTTCATCTTTAAGAGACTGAACTTCCTCAGTTAAGGAGATAATTTGCCCTATAAGCAGATCTTGATTTTCCTTGAGGGTCTTGTTTGATTCAATTATTATGGTTTGGTTTCCGTGCAGCAATCGGATTTGCGATAGCAGAAGATCAAGGGTTTTGGAGTGGTATTCCTCATCTGAGACTGAATGTTTACGGGAAGTTTCTTCGCGCATAGGAGGCATTGTTCTTTTCCGGGATTGAGAGTTTTTTTTGTGACGACAGTCAGGACACGTTGTAGCCAGGTGGTGGTCTTTTGTAAAGCTTTCGCTACACATTGTACAGCGAAGTATGAGCGGTGGGTTTTTAACTTGGCTTTCAACCCGGTTGGCAAGGTCACCAGGTTCACCACGTGTGCCCTGCGCAAGGCAGGGCACTGGCTCCCCGTCCATCTGCCTGATAATCTAGCCAATTAATCCAAACCAGTGAAACAAAAAACAAAAGCTGAAAACAGTGTAACTTTTGAGAGTCTAATGGGATCTTTCCAGATTAATCCGTTTCTTAACAACAGTGATATGGATTTCACAGAAAGACGCCTCTGCTTTCACAGAGCGATTTGACACACGTCTGCCTTGACACTACGGAATTAATTAATTCCTTACTGAG
This sequence comes from Lepidurus packardi, assembly GCA_023053545.1. Classification (NCBI taxonomy): domain Eukaryota; kingdom Metazoa; phylum Arthropoda; class Branchiopoda; order Notostraca; family Triopsidae; genus Lepidurus; species Lepidurus packardi. The sequence goes on from JAKZAN010000039.1 coordinate 536,795, forward strand.
TGAATTAATTCCTTACGGACTTAATTAATAACTTACGGACTTAATTATTTCCTTACGGACTGAATTAATTCTTTACGGACTGAATCAAATCCTTACGGACTGAATTAATTTATTACGGAATTAATAAATTCCTTACGGAATTAATAAATTCCTTACGGAATTAATAAATTCCTTACGGAATTAATTAATTCCTTAAGGATTGAATAAATTCATTAGGATTGAATGAATTCCTTACTTACTGAATTAGTTCCTTACGGAATGAATTAATTCCTTACTTACTGAATTAGTTCCTTACGGAATGAATTAATTCCTTACGGACGGAATGAATTCCTTACGGACTGAATTATTTCCTTACGGACTGAATTTATTCCTTACAGACTTAATTAATTTATTACGTACTGAATTAATTCCTTACGGACTTAATTAATTCCTTACAGATTGAATTCATACCATACGGACTGAATTAATTCCTTTGGGAAATGAATTAATTCCTTACGGACGTAAATAATTCCTTACGGAATGAATTAATTCCTTACGGACTGAATTAATTCCTTACAGACTTAATTAATTTATTACGGACTGAATTAATTCATTACCTACTTAATTAATTCCTTACAGACTTAATTAACTCCTTACGCACTGAATTGATTCCTTACGGACGTAAATAATTCCTTACGGAATGAATTAATTCCTTACGGACTGAATTTATTCCTTACAGACTTAATTAATTATTTACGGAATGAATTAAATCCTTACGGACTGAATTAATTATTTACGTACTGAATTAATTAATTAATGGACTGAATTAATTCATTACGGATTGTTTTAATTCCTTACGGACTGAATTAATTCCTTACGGATTTAATTAATTATTTACGGATTGAATTAATTCCTTACGGACTGAATTAATTCCTTACGGACTGAATTAATTCCTTACCTACTGAATCAATTCCTTACGGACATAATTAATTCCTTACGGACTGAATTAATTCCTTACGGGCTGAATTAATTTCTTACGGACTGAATTAATTACTTACAGACTTAATTAATTCCTAACGGACAGAATTAATTCCTTACGGACTGAATTATTTCATTACGGACTGAATTAATTCATTACGGACTTAATTAATTCCTTACAGACTGAATTAATTCCTTACGGACTAAATTAAATCCTTACGGACTTAATAATTCATTACGGACTGAATTAATTCATTACAGACTGAATTAATTCCTTACGGACTGAATGAATTCCTTACGGACCGAATTAATTCCTTTGGGAATGAATTAATTCCTTACATGCTGAATTAATTTCTTACGGACTGAATGAATTCCTTACGGACCGAATTAATTCCTTTGGGAATGAAATAATTCCTTACATGCTGAATTAATTTCTTACGGACTGAATTAATTCCTTACTTTCTGAATTAATTCCTTACGGACTGAATTAGTTCCTAACGGACTGAATTAATTCCTTCCGGACTGAATTAATTCCTTACGGACTGAATTAATTCCTTACGGACTGAATTAATTCATTAATGGACTGAATTAATTCCTTACGGATTGAATTAATTCCTTACGGACTGAATTAATTCCTTACGGACTGAATTAATTCCCTACGGATTGAATTAATTCCTTACGGATTGAATTAATTCCTTACGGACTGAATTAATTCCTTACGGACTGAATTAATTCCTTACGGATTGAATTGATTCCTTACGGACCAAATTAATTCCTTAGGGAATTAATTAATTCCTTACGGGCTGACATAATTTCTCACGGACTGAATTAATACATTACGGACTGAATTAGTTCCTTACGGACTGAATTAGTTCCTTACGGACTGAATTAGTTCCTTACGGACTGAATTAATTCTTAACGGATAGAATTATTTCCTTACGGACTGAATTAATTCCTTAATGAATGAATTAATTCCTTACGGGCTGAATTACTTTCTTACGGACTGAATTAATTCCTTACGGACTGAATTAATTCCTAACGGACTGAATTAATTCCTTACGGACTGAATTATTTCCTTACGGACTGAATTTATTCCTTACAGACTTAATTAATTATTTACGGAATGAATTAAATCCTTACGGACTGAATTAATTATTTACGTACTGAATTAATTAATTAATGGACTGAATTAATTCATTACGGATTGTTTTAATTCCTTACGGACTGAATTAATTCCTTACGGATTTAATTAATTATTTACGGATTGAATTAATTCCTTACGGACTGAATTAATTCCTTACGGACTGAATTAATTCCTTATGGATTGAATTAATTCCTTACGGATTGAATAAATTCCTTACGGACTGAATTAATTCCTTACGGACTGAATTAATTCCTTACGGACTGAATAAATTCCTTACGGACTGAATTAATTAATTAATGGACTGAGTTAATTCCTTACGGACTGAATCAATTCCTTACGGACTTAATTAATTCCTTTCGGAGTGAATTAATTCCTTACGGACTGAATTAACTCATTACGGATTGAATTAATTCCTTACGGACTGAATTAATTCCTTACGGACTGAATAAATTCCTTACGGACTGAATTAATTAATTAATGGACTGAGTTAATTCCTTACGGACTGAATTAATTCCTTACGGACTGAATTAATTCCTTACAGATTGAATTAATTCCTTACGGACTGAATTAATTCCTTACGGACTGAATTAATTCCTTACGGACTGAATTAATTCCTTACGGATTTAATTAATTATTTACGGATTGAATTAATTCCTTACGGACTGAATTAGTTCCTTACGGACTGAATTAATTCCTTACGGATTGAATTAATTCCTTACGGATTGAATTAATTCCTTACGGACTGAATTAATTAATTAATGGACTGAGTTAATTCCTTACGGACTGAATCAATTCCTTACGGACTTAATTAATTCCTTTCGGAGTGAATTAATTCCTTACGGACTGAATTAATTCATTACTGATTGAATTAATACCTTCCGGACTGAATTAATTCGTTACGGACGGAATTAATTCCTTACGGATTGAATTAATTCCTTACGGACTGAATAAATTCCTTACGGATTGAATTAATTCCTTACAGAATGAATTAATTCTTAACGGAATGAATTAATTCCTTAAGGACCAAATTAATTCCTTAGAGATTGAATTAATTCCTTACGGGTGGAATTTATTTCTTACGGACTGCATTAATACATTACGGACTGAAATAGTTCCTTACTAACATAATAAATTCCTTACGGAATGAATTAATTCCTTACGGACTGAATTAATTCCTTATGGATTGAATTAATTCCTTACGGACTGAATTAATTCTTAACGGTATGAATTAATTCCTTACGTGCTAAATTAATTTTTTACGGACTGATTTAATTCTTTACGGACTGAATTATTTCCTTACTTACTGAATTAATTCCTTACGGACTGAATTAATTAATTAATGGACTGAATTAATTCATTACGGATTGAATTAATTCCTTACGGACTGAATTAATTAATTAATGGACTGAAATAATTCATTACGGATTGAATTAATTCCTTACGGACTGAATTAATTCCTTACGGATTGAATTAATTTCCTTACGGATTGAATTAATTCCTTACGGACTGAATTAATTCCTTACGGACTGAATTAATTCCTTACGGATTGAATTGATTCCTTACGGACCAAATTAATTCCTTAGGGAATTAATTAATTCCTTCGTGCTGAATTAATTTCTCACGGACTGAATTAATACATTACGGACTGAATTAGTTCCTTACGGACTGAATTAGTTCCTTACGGATTGAATTAATTCTTTACGGATAGAATTAATTCCTTACGGACTGAATTAATTCCTTAATGACTGAATTAATTCCTTACGGGCTGAATTACTTTCTTACGGACTGAATTAATTCCTTACGGACTGAATTAATTCCTAACGGACTGAATTAATTCCTTACGGACTGAATTAATTCCTTACGGATTGAATTAATTCCTTACCGACTGAAATAATTCCTTACGGACTGAATTATTTCCTTACGGAATGAATTAATTCCTTACGGGCTGAATTAATTAATTAATGGACTGAATTGATTCATTACGGATTGAATTAATTCCTTACGGACTGAATTAATTACTTAAGGACTGAATTAATTCCTTACGGATTGAATTAATTCCTTACGGATTGAATTAATTCATCACGGACTGAATTAATTCTTTACGCACTGAATTAATTCCTTACGTACTGAATTAATTAATTAATGGACTGAATTAATTCCTTACGGACTGAATTAATTCCTTACGGACTGAATTAATTCCTTACGGATTGAATTGATTCCTTACGGACCAAATTAATTCCTTAGGGAATTAATTAATTCCTTCGTGCTGAATTAATTTCTCACGGACTGAATTAATACATTACGGACTGAATTAGTTCCTTACGGACTGAATTAGTTCCTTACGGATTGCATTAATTCTTTACGGATAGAATTAATTCCTTACGGACTGAATTAATTCCTTAATGACTGAATTAATTCCTTACGGGCTGAATTACTTTCTTACGGACTGAATTAATTCCTTACGGACTGAATTAATTCCTAACGGACTGAATTAATTCCTTACGGACTGAATTAATTCCTTACGGATTGAATTAATTCCTTACCGACTGAAATAATTCCTTACGGACTGAATTATTTCCTTACGGATTGAATTAATTCATTACAGACTGAATTAATTCCTTACGGAATGAATAAATTCCTTACGGAATGAATTAATTCCTTACGGATTGAATTAATTCCTGACGGATTGAATTAATTCATCACGGACTGAATTAATTCTTTACGCACTGAATTAATTCCTTACGTACTGAATTAATTAATTAATGGACTGAATTAATTCCTTACGGACTTAATCAATTCCTTACGGACTTCATTAATTCCTTACTGAGTGAATTAATTCCTTACGGACTTAATTAATAACTTACGGACTTAATTATTTCCTTACGGACTGAATTAATTCTTTACGGACTGAATCAAATCCTTACGGACTGAATTAATTTATTACGGAATTAATAAATTCCTTACGGAATTAATAAATTCCTTACGGAATTAATTAATTCCTTAAGGATTGAATAAATTCATTAGGATTGAATGAATTCCTTACTTACTGAATTAGTTCCTTACGGAATGAATTAATTCTTTACGGATAGAATTAATTCCTTACGGATTGAATTAATTCCTTACCGACTGAAATAATTCCTTACGGACTGAATTATTTCCTTACGGAATGAATTAATTCCTTACGGGCTGAATTAATTAATTAATGGACTGAATTGATTCATTACGGATTGAATTAATTCCTTACGGACTGAATTAATTACTTAAGGACTGAATTAATTCCTTACGGATTGAATTAATTCCTTACGGATTGAATTAATTCATCACGGACTGAATTAATTCTTTACGCACTGAATTAATTCCTTACGTACTGAATTAATTAATTAATGGACTGAATTAATTCCTTACGGACTTAATCAATTCCTTACGGACTTAATTTTTTTTTTTAATTTAATCTCAGCGTGAGCAAAGCTCTTTGCCGATATTTATTTTCTTTCTTTCCAATTTTCTGTTTTACAATGTTATCACTATTTAAACTTTAAATCAATGGGCTTTCCTCTAAATGACTAGAATAGTGCCCTCCCTTGTTTGTATATTTCGCGGGAGCTGTTTATGAAACTTTCAACTGCTGCAAAGATCTTCGGGTTTGTTAGAATGTTTTGCATATTGAAGTGAACTTTTTCTTTCGATAGTTTTTGAAGAAGGATTGCTCTTGGTTTGTTTAGCCACCTGCAATGGTAGAGAATGTGTTTGAGGTCTTGAGAACTTTGAGCGTAGCACGGGCAGAAAGGGTTGTCAGTCTTCTTTATACGATGGAGAAAAGCCAAGGAAGGATAGTGTGAACAGCGAAGTTTTATCAGGGTATAAATTGTGTGTCTGTTTAAGTTTAATTTGCAAATGGGTGAGGATTCAGGAGTAATTCCTAAACTTAACAATGTTGAAGTTTTTTTAGTCCAATTTTCCACCCATTTTTGTTTGAATATACTTTTAACTGTTTTTGGGATCTCTTGGGTTTCCCGATTACAGTTAAACTGGGAGACCAATTGTTCGATTTGATATGAGCAAGTTGCGTATGAGGAATGACGAGGAGGATCCATGTTTCGGAGGTCTGCTGCATTTCTTGTTAAACCGAATCTAATCAGCCTTTCTTCGACGGCCAACTTCAGTGGAGGGATTCCAGTCTCTACTTCTATGGTTGATGTTGGAGACGTTTTAAATGCTCCGGATATTATTAACAAGGCTTGGCGATGAAGGTATTTTAAAGTGGGGGATTTTTCGAACTTGAAGTTTGACCAGGCTGGTAGGACGTAAAATATCTTAGAATAAAGTGTAGCTAAAAGCAGAGGTCTCAGCTGGTTAGTTCTTATAGCTGGAATATTATGGGACAAGTTTCGTATTTTCAGAATAATAAAATTTCCTTCGGCTGCAAGTCGATTAACATGCGATTTCCAGGATAGCTTTGTATCAAATAAGAGGCCAAGATAACGAACGTGGGGTCTTGGGATGATGGTGATATCACCCCATGTAAGGGGCGTATCGTCAGGGTATCTTTTCTTTGAGAAATGTATCAGCTCTGTCTTGCTTTGACTGAAAGTGAGGTGAACACTAAGACTCCATTTCTCAAGTGCTTTCAGGGCATTTTGAAGCATCCTGATATTTTTGATATCCTGATTCCTGATTATTTTGCATCCTGAAGCATCCTGATTATTTTGATATCCTGATATTTTGACACTTTCCCAGATGATCCGCTGATAGCTAAAAGTAAGTCATCAGCGAAAGCCTGCACACGGATGCGTTTGCTTTTGAGAAGTTTTAATGCTCCATCTATATATGTGACGAACAAAATTGGTGATAGGGGTGATCCTTGAGGGAGTCCTTTGCTGACATAAAAAGTTTGGCTCCTGTGGTTACCATGCTGAACGTAGATTGTGCGATCTGCTAAAAAGTTTTGAAGCCAATCTGCGACGTAACCTTTTTCTTTTTCAGTATTTGGATTAACTTTCTATGATTAACATTATCAAAGGCTCCTTCAATGTCCAATAGAAGCGCTGTTGTAGTTTGATGTTTGTCGAATCCATTTAGGATTTGATTACTCAGGGCAAGCATAGCATCTGTGGTCGATTTCTTTGGACGAAAACCCTACTGATAGTCAGAGAGAAGCGATTTTTGTTCCATATGATCTAATATTTTTAATGCAATCGTTTTTTCTAAAACTTTTCCTAGTGTGGAAAGTAAGGTTATGGGGCTGAAACTCTTATGTGTTTTATAGTCTGCCTTTTTGGGTTTAGGAACAGGGAGCACTTTTCCGATTTTCCAGGCGGTAGGAAAATACGAGTATTTTAAGGAGGCGTTAAAAATATTTACCACTATATTTCCGATTACTTTCCAGGTGTTTTTTAACACTATAGGCTGTATGGCATCATCTCCTGGTGCTTTAATATTAGGTAAAGCTCGCACGAGTGTTTTGAGCTCCCGACAGGATATTTCTGGATATCTTTGCTGTCTTCTGAAATTGCATTTTCTTACGTTCTGATAGTTCGAAGTTTGAGTAGCTGAGAAGAACTTTTGCGCCAAAAAATTTAGTTTGTTAATTTCGTCCTCGAAAACGTCCCCTTGTTGATTTAACAGTTGTTCCAGGCTGTTTTTCGTTGTTTTTTCACGGTTTGCTCTATCCAATCCCCAGAGTATTCTGTTGTCAGGAGTTTTTAGTTTCTGTTCCCAATATAAATTTTTTGCTACACGGCATTTGTTTGTGTACAAATTTCTCATAGTTTTCCATCGGGCTTGGTCTTGTACAGTTCTTGAATTTTTATAAATCCTTAGGCTTTTAGCTGTTTCTTTCCGGAGGTTTGCTAGTTCTTTGGACCACCAGGGATTTTCTCTTTTGGAAAGATTTGTTTTGGGGATATTAAGTTCCATTGCTTTATGTAGTGCTTGCGTTAGATTTTTAACTGTGTCGTCTAATTCCTCGGGGCCCGATATGTCATGATATTTTATTTTACTTTTTTTCAGTTCCTCATTGAGAGTATTGTTTAATTTAATCCAGTCCACTTTATTATAGCTCCATATCCATGATTTAATTGATTCCTTATGGACATATATTTCTATTATAATTGCTTCGTGGTCCGATTGGTTGATAAAATCTGGGCTTTTAAAAATGGAGTGTCCGACGAAAGGTAGGCACTGGGTTGTAGCAAACGTTAGATCTAAAGTGGATGAATTGCCTCTTTCGTTCAAGAAAGTAGAAAAGTTATGTTCATTTAAGATGGTCAAATTGTGGGTTGTGGTAAATTCGAACAGTTGGGTGCCTGGGATATCCGGGCTATGGTCTTCCCAGGCCCAGTGGTGAGCGTTCATGTCTCCACTGAAGATAAGACGTGGTGAAATTTTTGAATATTTCTCCCAAATTTCTTGTAGTAATTTTTCTAAATCTTGGGTGAATCGTCTGTATACGCCGATTACTATAAATTCTGGGCGGTTATGACCTGGGAGTATTTTGATAACCGAATAAAGTTCATTTGTTTCAAGAATTTTCATATAGGAGGTGTCTTGGTTTTTGAAAGTTGCGATCCCCTTATATTCGCCATCTGGGGAATAAGTTACAAAGTTGCGAAAGGTTTTGCCAGGGGATAAGTTTTGTGGGGGTTCTAAGATAAATACGGCTTCAAAGTCACATTCGCTGGATAAATTTATAGTTTCTTGTAGCTGCTGAAAATTTTTCCTGATATTGTGGATAAATATTTTAATCGGTTTATCGTTCATTTCAATTTGGTTATTGATTGTGATGACCATCCCTGGTGCAAGTTCCTTTGGCTGCCAGGTTCTTTGTGTTTTCTTGGGGGTTTTTTGGTCCTCTTTTCTTTATTTCCTCCGCTCGAATAAGGCAAATTCTATCGTAAGATGCGTGACTACCCTGGCAATTTGCGCATTTAAATTGGCTGCTTTGGCACTCCTTGGTTGAATGTTGCTCGCTTGCGCACTTGGCGCATTTACTGGATCTGCTTGTACACTTTTGTGCGAAGTGGCCATACGCTTGACAGCGAAAGCATTGGATGACCAGGGGTGGATGGGCCTCTTCAAGTTGAACTGTTCTATTGAAAGCAAATAGGGCTCCTACCTTCAGTAGCGTGTTTTTTTCCTCCTGGGAGTTGCAAGTGTACATGATAGATCCATATGCTTTGTCACTGGTTGGGTTCAGCCATTTAATTTGATTTGGCGAAAAGGTAATTTCTAGGATTGAGTTTTTCCTTGTCAAATGTTGGCTAATTTCTGTTTCTTGTTTGTCTTTCGGCAGTTGGTGGATAACGATGTTAAGATTAGGGCGATGTTCAATTATTTTAACCCGACCGAGATTTTTCAAATTTGCAGTTTGGATGGCAGTTCCTGCCTTTATTTTGTCCTCTTTGGACTTGAAAGTGATGAAAAGCTTTCCTTCTTCCTTCTTTGTGGCCAGGACTGGGCTTGGTAAGCTTGGTTCAATTTTTGCCAAGTCTTCGTCGATGAGCTCAAGTAATTCCTTTCTCGGTATGGTTTTTCCCCATTTTTCTGGATCTTCTTGCTGGATGATCAATATTTCTTCAGGGAGTGTGGATTTGGTTGGTTTTGGGGTGTTAGCCCGAGCTGTATTCCCTAGTTGATCTGGAGCGAGGTTTGTGGTCCGAGGAGTTTTTTTCGGATAGCTTCTGACCAGGTTTCTTTCACCTGTGTTGGGGCCTCTTGAGAGCGGTTCACTTTGTGGAGTTCATCTTTAAGAGACTGAACTTCCTCAGTTAAGGAGATAATTTGCCCTATAAGCAGATCTTGATTTTCCTTGAGGGTCTTGTTTGATTCAATTATTATGGTTTGGTTTCCGTGCAGCAATCGGATTTGCGATAGCAGAAGATCAAGGGTTTTGGAGTGGTATTCCTCATCTGAGACTGAATGTTTACGGGAAGTTTCTTCGCGCATAGGAGACATTGTTCTTTTCCGGGATTGAGAGTTTTTTTTGTGACGACAGTCAGGACACGTTGTAGCCAGGTGGTGGTCTTTTGTAAAGCTTTCGCTACACATTGTACAGCGAAGTATGAGCGGTGGGTTTTTAACTTGGCTTTCAACCCGGTTGGCAAGGTCACCAGGTTCACCACGTGTGCCCTGCGCAAGGCAGGGCACTGGCTCCCCGTCCATCTGCCTGATAATCTAGCCAATTAATCCAAACCAGTGAAACAAAAAACAAAAGCTGAAAACAGTGTAACTTTTGAGAGTCTAATGGGATCTTTCCAGATTAATCCGTTTCTTAACAACAGTGATATGGATTTCACAGAAAGACGCCTCTGCTTTCACAGAGCGATTTGACACACGTCTGCCTTGACACTACGGACTTAATTAATTCCTTACTGAGTGAATTAATTCCTTACGGACTTAATTAATAACTTACGGACTTAATTATTTCCTTACGGACTGAATTAATTCTTTACGGACTGAATCAAATCCTTACGGACTGAATTAATTTATTACGGAATTAATAAATTCCTTACGGAATTAATAAATTCCTTACGGAATTAATAAATTCCTTACGGAATTAATAAATTCCTTACGGAATTAATTAATTCCTTAAGGATTGAATAAATTCATTAGGATTGAATGAATTCCTTACTTACTGAATTAGTTCCTTACTTACTGAATTAGTTCCTTACGGAATGAATTAATTCCTTACGGACGGAATGAATTCCTTACGGACTGAATTATTTCCTTACGGACTGAATTTATTCCTTACAGACTTAATTAATTTATTACGTACTGAATTAATTCCTTACGGACTTAATTAATTCCTTACAGATTGAATTCATACCATACGGACTGAATTAATTCCTTTGGGAAATGAATTAATTCCTTACGGACGTAAATAATTCCTTACGGAATGAATTAATTCCTTACGGACTGAATTAATTCCTTACAGACTTAATTAATTTATTACGGACTGAATTAATTCATTACCTACTTAATTAATTCCTTACAGACTTAATTAACTCCTTACGGAATGAATTAATTCCTTACGGACTGAATTAATTCCTTACAGACTTAACTAATTCCTTACGGACTTAATTAGTTCCTTACGGACTGAATTAATTCCTTACGGACTGAATCAATTCCTTACGGACTGAATTAATTTATTACGGAATTCATTCATTCCTTATGGACTTAATTAATCCCTTGCGGACTGAATTAATTCTTTACGTGCTGAATTAATTCCTGACGGACTGAATTAATTCCTAACGGACTGAATTAATTCCTTACCTACTGAATCAATTCCTTACGGACATAATTAATTCCTTACGGACTGAATTAATTCCTTACGGGCTGAATTAATTTCTTACGGACTGAATTAATTACTTACAGACTTAATTAATTCCTAACGGACAGAATTAATTCCTTACGGACTGAATTATTTCATTACGGACTGAATTAATTCATTACGGACTTAATTAATTCCTTACAGACTGAATTAATTCCTTACGGACTAAATTAAATCCTTACGAACCGAATTAATTCCTTTGGGAATGAATTAATTCCTTACATGCTGAATTAATTTCTTACGGACTGAATGAATTCCTTACGGACCGAATTAATTCCTTTGGGAATGAAATAATTCCTTACATGCTGAATTAATTTCTTACGGACTGAATTAATTCCTTACTTTCTGAATTAATTCCTTACGGACTGAATTAGTTCCTAACGGACTGAATTAATTCCTTCCGGACTGAATTAATTCCTTACGGACTGAATTAATTCCTTACGGACTGAATTAATTCATTAATGGACTGAATTAATTCCTTACGGATTGAATTAATTCCTTACGGACTGAATTAATTCCTTACGGACTGAATTAATTCCTTACGGATTGAATTAATTCCTTACGGATTGAATTAATTCCTTACGGACTGAATTAATTCCTTACGGACTGAATTAATTCCTTACGGATTGAATTGATTCCTTACGGACCAAATTAATTCCTTAGGGAATTAATTAATTCCTTACGGGCTGACATAATTTCTCACGGACTGAATTAATACATTACGGACTGAATTAGTTCCTTACGGACTGAATTAGTTCCTTACGGACTGAATTAATTCTTTACGGATAGAATTATTTCCTTACGGACTGAATTAATTCCTTAATGAATGAATTAATTCCTTACGGGCTGAATTACTTTCTTACGGACTGAATTAATTCCTTACGGACTGAATTAATTCCTAACGGACTGAATTAATTCCTTACGGACTGAATTATTTTACCTTACGGACTGAATTTATTCCTTACAGACTTAATTAATTATTTACGGAATGAATTAAATCCTTACGGACTGAATTAATTATTTACGTACTGAATTAATTAATTAATGGACTGAATTAATTCATTACGGATTGTTTTAATTCCTTACGGACTGAATTAATTCCTTACGGATTTAATTAATTATTTACGGATTGAATTAATTCCTTACGGACTGAATTAATTCCTTACGGACTGAATTAATTCCTTATGGATTGAATTAATTCCTTACGGATTGAATTAATTCCTTACGGACTGAATAAATTCCTTACGGATTGAATTAATTCCTTACAGAATGAATTAATTCTTAACGGAATGAATTAATTCCTTAAGGACCAAATTAATTCCTTAGAGATTGAATTAATTCCTTACGGGCGGAATTTATTTCTTACGGACTGCATTAATACATTACGGACTGAACTAGTTCCTTACTAACATAATAAATTCCTTACGGAATGAATTAATTCCTTATGGATTGAATTAATTCCTTACGGACTGAATTAATTCTTAACGGTATGAATTAATTCCTTACGTGCTAAATTAATTTTTTACGGACTGAATTAATTCCTTACGGACTGAATTATTTCCTTACTTACTGAATTAATTCCTTACGGACTGAATTAATTAATTAATGGACTGAATTAATTCATTACGGATTGAATTAATTAATTAATGGACTGAATTAATTCATTACGGATTGAATTAATTCCTTACGGACTGAATTAATTAATTAATGGACTGAATTAATTCATTACGGATTGAATTAATTCCTTACGGACTGAATTAATTCCTTACGGATTGAATTAATTCCTTACGGATTGAATTAATTCCTTACGGACTGAATTAATTCCTTACGGACTGAATTAATTCCTTACGGATTGAATTGATTCCTTACGGACCAAATTAATTCCTTAGGGAATTAATTAATTCCTTCGTGCTGAATTAATTTCTCACGGACTGAATTAATACATTACGGACTGAATTAGTTCCTTACGGACTGAATTAGTTCCTTACGGATTGAATTAATTCTTTACGGATAGAATTAATTCCTTACGGACTGAATTAATTCCTTAATGACTGAATTAATTCCTTACGGGCTGAATTACTTTCTTACGGACTGAATTAATTCCTTACGGACTGAATTAATTCCTAACGGACTGAATTAATTCCTTACGGACTGAATTAATTCCTTACGGAATGAATTAATTCCTTACGGAATGAATTAATTCCTTACGGGCTGAATTAATTAATTAATGGACTGAATTGATTTATTACGGATTGAATTAATTCCTTACGGACTGAATTAATTACTTAAGGACTGAATTAATTCCTTACGGATTGAATTAATTCCTTACGGATTGAATTAATTCCTTACGGATTGAATTCATTCCTTACGGACTGAAATAATTCCTTACGGAATGAATTAATTCCTTACGGAATGAATTAATTCCTTACGGACCAAATTAATTCCTTAGGGAATTAATTAATTCCTTACGGGCTGAATTAATTTCTTACGGACTGAATTAATTCCTTATGGATTGAATTAATTCCTTACGGATTGAATTAATTCCTTACGGACTGAATAAATTCCTTACGGATTGAATTAATTCCTTACAGAATGAATTAATTCTTAACGGAATGAATTAATTCCTTAAGGACCAAATTAATTCCTTAGAGATTGAATTAATTCCTTACGGGCGGAATTTATTTCTTACGGACTGCATTAATACATTACGGACTGAACTAGTTCCTTACTAACATAATAAATTCCTTACGGAATGAATTAATTCCTTACGGACTGAATTAATTCCTTATGGATTGAATTAATTCCTTACGGACTGAATTAATTCTTAACGGTATGAATTAATTCCTTACGTGCTAAATTAATTTTTTACGGACTGAATTAATTCCTTACGGACTGAATTATTTCCTTACTTACTGAATTAATCCCTTACGGACTGAATTAATTAATTAATGGACTGAATTAATTCATTACGGATTGAATTAATTAATTAATGGACTGAATTAATTCATTACGGATTGAATTAATTCCTTACGGACTGAATTAATTAATTAATGGACTGAATTAATTCATTACGGATTGAATTAATTCCTTACGGACTGAATTAATTCCTTACGGATTGAATTGATTCCTTACGGACCAAATTAATTCCTTAGGGAATTAATTAATTCCTTCGTGCTGAATTAATTTCTCACGGACTGAATTAATACATTACGGACTGAATTAGTTCCTTACGGACTGAATTAGTTCCTTACGGATTGAATTAATTCTTTACGGATAGAATTAATTCCTTACGGACTGAATTAATTCCTTAATGACTGAATTAATTCCTTACGGGCTGAATTACTTTCTTACGGACTGAATTAATTCCTTACGGATTGAATTAATTCCTAACGGACTGAATTAATTCCTTACGGACTGAATTAATTCCTTACGGAATGAATTAATTCCTTACGGAATGAATTAATTCCTTACGGGCTGAATTAATTAATTAATATACTGAATTGATTTATTACGGATTGAATTAATTCCTTACGGACTGAATTAATTACTTAAGGACTGAATTAATTCCTTACGGATTGAATTAATTCCTTACGGATTGAATTAATTCATCACGGACTGAATTAATTCCTTACGGACTGAATTAATTCCTTACGGATTGAATTCATTCCTTACGGACTGAAATAATTCCTTACGGAATGAATTAATTCCTTACGGAATGAATTAATTCCTTACGGACCAAATTAATTCCTTAGGGAATTAATTAATTCCTTACGGGCTGAATTAATTTCTTACGGACTGAATTAATTCCTTACGGATTGAATTAATTCCTTACGGACTGAATTAATTCCTTACGGACTGAATTAATTCCTTACGGACTGAATTAAATCCTTACGGGCTGAATTAATTATTTACGTACTGAATTAATTAATTAATGGACTGAATTGATTCATTACGGATTGAATTAATTCCTTACGGACTGAATAAATTACTTAAGGACTGAATTAATTCCTTACGGATTGAATTAATTCCTTATGGACTTAATTAATTCCTTACGGACTGAATTAATCCCTTACGGACTGAGTTAATTCCTTACGGACTGAATTAATTCCTTAAGGATTGAATTAATTCCTTACGTACTGAATTAATTAATTAATGGACTGAATTAATTCCTTACGGACTGAATCAATTCATTACGGACGTAATTAATTCCTTACGGACTGAATTAATCCCTTACGGACTGAGTTAATTCCTTACGGACTGAATTAATTCCTTACGGATTGAATTAATTCCTTACGGACTGAATTAATTCCTTACGGACTGAATTTATTCCTTAAGTACTGAATTAATTCCTTACGGATTGAATTAATTCCTTACAGAATGAATTAATTCTTAACGGAATGAATTAATTCTTTACGGACCAAATTAATTCCTTAGAGATTGAAATAATTCCTTACGGGCTGAATTTATTTCTTACGGACTGCATTAATACATTACGGACTGAATTAGTTCCTTACGGACTGAATTAATTCCTTACTAACATAATAAATTCCTTACGGAATGAATTAATTCCTTACGGACTGAATTAATTCCTTACGGATTGAATTAATTCCTTACGGACTGAATTAATTCTTAACGGTATGAATTAATTCCTTACGGACCGAATTAATTCCTTTGGGAATGAATTAATTCCTTACGTGCTGAATTAATTTCTTACGGACTAAATTAATTCCTTACGGACTGAATTAATTCCTTACTTACTGAATTAATTCCTTACGGACTGAATTAATTAATTAATGGACTGAATTATTTCATTACGGATTGAATTAATTCCTTTTGGACTGAATTAATTCCTTACGGACTGAATTAATTCCTTACGGATTGAATTAATTCCTTACGGATTGAATTAATTCCTTACGGACTGAATTAATTCCTTACGGATTGAATTGATTCCTTACGGACCAAATTAATTCCTTAGGGAAATAATTAATTCCTTACGGGCTGAATTAATTTCTCACGGACTGAATTAATACACTACGGACTGAATTAGTTCCTTACGGACTGAATTAGTTCCTTACGGACTGAATTTTTTTTTTTTTTTTTTTTTTTTTTAACTTTAACAGGCGTAGGCTCGCGCCTATTGCCTCAAGCTTTATTAAATATGCCTTCTGTACATTGTCAATAATTTAAAAAATTGTTAAAGGGGTGATGCTTCTGCATTACCCTTTAACATAGCACATAGAACAAAAGGGTGGAGAGGGGGATAGGACACAAAGGGGGTGGAGGGGGGGACACATGACAAGGAGGGTGGAGGGGGGGAGACAGCAGGGCAAAAACTCTGCTAACTAGAACACCCTTATGCAACTTTGATTCGCTTCGTGTAGAAAAATATTAAGTGTGTTGAAAGCTTTAGGGCTGGTTAGCAATTCCTTTGCGTTAAAATGGATTTTTAACTTGTTTAGCTTCTGGAGTAGTTGGGCACGTTGCTTGTTGAGTCGACGACAGTGGAACAGTAGATGCGGTAGGTCCTGTCTAGTTCTATCCTGGCATGGACATAGGTCCGAGTCGGATTTTTGGATTCGTTGGAGGTAGCTCCTGGTTGGGAAGTGTGTGGTTCTCACTTGAATCATCTTTGAGATGATTGTCCTGGGAAGGTGGACGTACACTATTCCTTGACGAGATGGTCCATGGGTCAGATCCTGTAACGGGCTCTGAGAATTATTCCAACGTTCCTTCCATTGACTCATCGTTGCTTCTTCTATCCAACCACGAGCTACCTTTATGGAATCTGGGCTTGACTTCCAGACGACGGCTGCAAGTACTCTTGCCCTCTCCAAACAGGACGTGTATCGTCTGTGCCTGGGTACCTCTTCGGAAACGGGCCATTTGTCCCAGTATCTTGAAGCGTAGTTGCGGAGCACTAATCTCTCGAGGTACAAATCGAATGGTGGTAGGCCCGATTCTATTTCCAAAGCAACGGTTGGGGTTGTTTTGAGGGCTCCTGTTATTGCTAACAGGCCCTTTCTATACAGTTGGATAATGGGTCGTAGCTTAGCCAAAGAGATGTTGCACCAGGCTGGGAAAGCATAGCTTAGTTTTGAGAGGACCGTCGTCTGAAAAAGAGTACGGACCTGACGGCAAGTGACAGCTCTTGAAAATCTCATCACTTTGTGTATCCTTTGCAGGGTTAAATTGCATTGGACTACCAGACGGTTAACATGGTGTGTCCATGTGAGACTATTGTCATAAACTAGACCGAGGTACCTGACCGCATCCTTAGAATGGACTATCGTACCGTCCCAAACGAGGGGTGTGGCTTCTGGTTTTTGCTTTTTGGAAAAGTGAATTAATTCCGTCTTTTCTTTCGCAAACTGTAGTCGGTGCTTCTTAGCCCATTTTTCGAGCGCAGCCAAGTTGTTGCTCAGAAGCTTGACATTTTTCTCGCTGGAGGTGCTCGATGTAAAAATCAACAGGTCATCCGCGAAAGCTTGCATGTCGATCTTCTTCCGTTTTATGCATCCCAACGCTCCATCAATGTACATCAAGAATAATATCGGTGATAGGGGAGAGCCTTGCGGAACTCCCTTAATAATCGAGACGACATCGCTTTTTTCTTCACCAAAAACCACATATGCTCTCCGTTTCTCGAGAAAACTCTTAATCCATCTGGTCACTTGTGATGGAACTTTCAGCGCCCAAAGCTCTTCAACTAACACTTCGTGGTTTACATTGTCAAATGCTCCGGAAATGTCCAACAGTAAGGCTGAAAGGACTTTCCCTTTATCGAAGCTATCCAAAATCGCATCGCTGAAATTCACCATGGCATCCACTGTTGATCGCCCTGGTCTAAAACCCCATTGCATATCCGACAACTTATCGTTATCTTCTAGAAACAGCTTTAACCGATTTGCTATTGCCTTTTCTAGTATTTTCCCCAATACCGGTAGCAGGGAGATTGGTCGAAAACTCTTGATTGACGTGTAGCTCTGCTTCCCAGGCTTAGGGAGCGTAATAACTTTAGCAGTCTTCCATGCTTTGGGGTGATATTCCAGGGCCAGAGAGGCATTATACAAGCTAACCACTGTTGGGCCAATAACACTCCATAGGGATTTAATGATGATTGCTTGGATTTCATCCACTCCAGCAGCTTTACATGGTTGGAGTCCCTCGATTATCTCAGAAATTTCCTCCCTGGTGAAAGGGGCTTCATAAAAAGAACCTCTGGTTTTCCGAGCTTTGTACAGGGAAGAACGGCGTCGTAGGGAATCTTCTTGCGAATTTACCGGGGCCCCGTCCAGCAGGTGTGTCGCCACAAAATTTAATTTCGTAATCGCATCTGGGAAAGGCGTACCATCATTTCGTCTCAGGAATTCGAGCTTGTTATTATTGTAGACCCTCATTTGCCGGTCTAGGTTCCAAATAACCCTGCTGTCTGGTGTATTAAGTTGTTCAGACCAATACGTATTCCTGAATTCCCTGGTTTTCGCTCTATAGGCATTCCTGGTTTCTTTCCATAACTTTTCCCTCTCAGAGCCCCCGTGTGTACGGTACTGTCTGAGCACAGCCGCTGTTTGTTTACGAAGGATTTGGAGCTCCCTATTCCACCAAGGATTGTTCCTGTTATTTGCGGATTTTTTGGGGATACTTTTCGTCATTTCCGTCTGGATGATTGTTGTAAGCCTGCCAACGGCTATGTCCAAAGCGATAGGGCTCGAAAGATCTGCGAACTTAGGTGATGCCTTCAGTACCTCACCCCGTACGTTAGAGGCGAGTTCTTTCCAATTGACCCTGCTGTAGCACCATGTTGTCTTTGCCGTGTGGGTTTGCAAAAGATTAAGGGAAATCACTATGGCTTTGTGATCTGATTCATTGTAATACTCTGCTTCATCCAGGACGTGCCAATCTGTGGTCTTGATTAATTGCGGGGAACACCACGTGAGGTCTAAAGTCGATTTGTGCCCACGCTCGTTGTGAAATGTTGGGACATTCCATTCATTAATCAAGTCCAAGTGATGTTCTGTGGCAAAGTCGTACAGTTGTATTCCTGGTATATCTGAAGCTTTATCCTCCCACCGCCAGTGATGGGCATTGAAATCTCCTGTTACTATCACAGGGTCGTGTTGGTTGTAATTTCCCCAGGCTTCTTCAAGAAGCGACGCGGTGTTAGCTGTGTGCCTTCTATATATTGCAAGTATGGATATCGCTCGTCCTCCTGGGTTTGTCAACCTGATTTTCGCGTATAGTTCCTTAATTTCAAGGACATAGAAACGGCTGTCTGGCTTACGGAGCAGCATCACTCCTTCATAAGCAAGAGACGGAGTAATAACGTCAAATCCCATGATACGTGATTGAGTGTAGTTCTGTGGCGGCTCCAATAAAATAACCAAGGTTACATCTTCTCTGTTTGCCTCTCTAGCAACTTCAGTAAGTTGAGATGTGCTTTTACGAATGTTCTGCACAATCAATCGTACCAATCCCATTGTCTATTTGCTCCTTGACACGGACTTCTTGCCCTTTGCGTCTATCTCCTACGGACTGAATTAATTCCTTACGGACTGAATTAATTCCTTACGGATTGAATTAATTCCTTACGGACTGAATGAATTCTTAACGTTATGAATTAATTCCTTACGGACCGAATTAATTCCTTACGTGCTGAATTAATTTCTTACGGACTGAATTAATTCCTTACGGACTGAATTAATTCCTTACTTACTGAATTAATTCCTTACGGACTGAATTAATTAATTGATGGACTGAATTAATTCATTACGGATTGAATTAATTCCTTACGGACTGAATTAGTTCCTTACGGACTGAATTAATTCTTTACGGATAGAATTAATTCCTTACGGACTGAATTAATTCCTTAATGAATGAATTAATTCCTTACGGGCTGAATTACTTTCTTACGGACTGAATTAATTCCTTACGGACTGAATTTATTCCTTAAGTACTGAATTAATTCCTTACGGATTGAATTAATTCCTTACAGAATGAATTAATTCTTAACGGAATGAATTAATTCTTTACGGACCAAATTAATTCCTTAGAGATTGAATTAATTCCTTACGGGCTGAATTTATTTCTTACGGACTGCATTAATACATTACGGACTGAATTAGTTCCTTACGGACTGAATTAATTCCTTACTAACATAATAAATTCCTTACGGAATGAATTAATTCCTTACGGACTGAATTAATTCCTTACGGATTGAATTAATTCCTTACGGACTGAATTAATTCTTAACGGTATGAATTAATTCCTTACGGACCGAATTAATACCTTTGGGAATGAACTAATTCCTTACGTGCTGAATTAATTTCTTACGGACTGAATTAATTCCTTACGGACTGAATTAATTCCTAACGGACTGAATTAATTCCTTACGGACTGAATTAATTCCTTCCGGATTGAATTAATTCTTTACGGACTGAAATAATTCCTTACGGACTGAATTAATTCTTTACGGAGTGAATTAATTCCTTACAGACTGAATTAATTCCTTACGGACTGAATTAATTACTTAAGGACTGAACTAATTCCTTACGGATTGAATTAATTCCTTACGGACTTAATTAATTCCTTACGGACTGAATTAATCCCTTACGGACTGAGTTAATTCCATACGGACTGAATTAATTCCTTACGGATTGAATTAATTCCTTACGTACTGAATTAATTAATTAATGGACTGAATTAATTCCTTACGGACTGAATCAATTCCTTACGGACTTAATTAATTCCTTACGGACTGAATTAATTCCTTACGGACTGAGTTAATTCCTTACGGACTGAATTAATTCCTTACGGATTGAATTAATTCCTTACGGACTGAATTAATTCCTTACGGACTGAATTTATTCCTTACGGACTGAATTAATTCCTACCGGATTGAATTAATTCCTTACAGAATGAATTAATTCTTAACGGAATGAATTAATTCTTTACGGACCAAATTAATTCCTTAGAGATTGAATTAATTCCTTACGGGCTGAATTTATTTCTTACGGACTGCATTAATACATTACGGACTGAAATAGTTCCTTACGGACTGAATTAATTCCTTACTAACATAATAAATTCCTTACGGACTGAATTAATTCCTTACGGACTGAATTAATTCCTTACGGATTGAATTAATTCCTTACGGATTGAATTAATTCCTCACGGACTGAATTAATTCCTTACGGATTGAATTGATTCCTTACGGAAAAAATTAATTCCTTAGGGAAATAATTAATTCCTTACGGGCTGAATTATTTTCTCACGGACTGAATTAATACATTACGGACTGAATTAGTTCCTTACGGACTGAATTAGTTCCTTACGGACTGAATTAATTCTTTACGGATATAATTAATTCCTTACGGACTGAATTAATTCCTTAATGAATGAATTAATTCCTTACGGGCTGAATTACTTTCTTACGGACTGAATTAATTCCTTACGGACTGAATTAATTCCTAACGGACTGAATTAGTTCCTTACGGACCAAATTAATTCCTTAGGGAATTAATTAATTCCTTACAATTGAATTAAATCCTTACGGACTGAATTAATTATTTACGTACTGAATTAATTAGTTAATGGACTGAATTGATTCATTACGTATTGAATTAATTCCTTACGGACTGAATTAATTACCTAAGGACTGAATTAATTCCTTACGGATTGAATTAATTCCTTACGGATTGAATTAATTCATCACGGACTGAATTAATTCTTTACGGACTGAATTAATTCCTTACGGATTGAATTGATTCCTGACGGACCAAATTAATTCCTTAGGGAAATAATTAATTCCTTACGGACTGAATTAATTCCTTACGTGCTGAATTAATTTCTTACGGACTGAATTAATTCATTACGGACTGAATTAATTCCTTACTTACTGAATTAATTCCTTACGGACTGAATTAATCCCTTACGGACTGAGTTAATTCCATACGGACTGAATTAATTCCTTACGGATTGAAATAATTCCTTACGTACTGAATTAATTAATTAATGGACTGAATTAATTCCTTACGGACTGAATCAATTCCTTACGGACTTAATTAATTCCTTACGGACTGAATTAATTCCTTACGGACCGAGTTAATTCCTTACGGACTGAATTAATTCCTTACGGATTGAATTAATTCCTTACGGACTGAATTAATTCCTTACGGACTGAATTTATTCCTTACGGAGTGAATTAATTCCTTACAGACTGAATTAGTTCCTTACGGACTGAATTAATTCCTTACTAACATAATAAATTCCTTACGGAATGAATTAATTCCTTCCGGATTGAATTAATTCTTTACGGACTGAAATAATTCCTTACGGACTGAATTAATTCTTTACGGAGTGAATTAATTCCTTACAGACTGAATTAATTCCTTACGGACTGAATTAATTACTTAAGGACTGAACTAATTCCTTACGGATTGAATTAATTCCTTACGGACTTAATTAATTCCTTACGGACTGAATTAATCCCTTACGGACTGAGTTAATTCCATACGGACTGAATTAATTCCTTACGGATTGAATTAATTCCTTACGTACTGAATTAATTAATTAATGGACTGAATTAATTCCTTACGGACTGAATCAATTCCTTACGGACTTAATTAATTCCTTACGGACTGAATTAATTCCTTACGGACTGAGTTAATTCCTTACGGACTGAATTAATTCCTTACGGATTGAATTAATTCCTTACGGACTGAATTAATTCCTTACGGACTGAATTTATTCCTTACGGACTGAATTAATTCCTTACGGATTGAATTAATTCCTTACAGAATGAATTAATTCTTAACGGAATGAATTAATTCTTTACGGACCAAATTAATTCCTTAGAGATTGAATTAATTCCTTACGGGCTGAATTTATTTCTTACGGACTGCATTAATACATTACGGACTGAAATAGTTCCTTACGGACTGAATTAATTCCTTACTAACATAATAAATTCCTTACGGACTGAATTAATTCCTTACGGACTGAATTAATTCCTTACGGATTGAATTAATTCCTTACGGATTGAATTAATTCCTCACGGACTGAATTAATTCCTTAATGAATGAATTAATTCCTTACGGGCTGAATTACTTTCTTACGGACTGAATTAATTCCTTACGGACTGAATTAATTCCTAACGGACTGAATTAGTTCCTTACGGACCAAATTAATTCCTTAGGGAATTAATTAATTCCTTACAATTGAATTAAATCCTTACGGACTGAATTAATTATTTACGTACTGAATTAATTAATTAATGGACTGAATTGATTCATTACGTATTGAATTAATTCCTTACGGACTGAATTAATTACCTAAGGACTGAATTAATTCCTTACGGATTGAATTAATTCCTTACGGATTGAATTAATTCATCACGGACTGAATTAATTCTTTACGGACTGAATTAATTCCTTACGGATTGAATTGATTCCTGACGGACCAAATTAATTCCTTAGGGAAATAATTAATTCCTTACGGGCTGAATTAATTTCTCACGGACTGAATTAATTCCTTACGGACTGAATTAATTCCTTACGGATTGAATTAATTCCTTACGGACTGAAATAATTCCTTACGGACTGAATTAATTCCTTACGGAGTGAATTAATTCCTTACAGACTGAATTAATTCCTTACGGATTGAATTAATTCCTTACGGACTGAATTAATTCTTAACGGTATGAATTAATTCCTTACGGACCGAATTAATTCCTTTGGGAATGAATTAATTCCTTACGTGCTGAATTAATTTCTTACGGACTGAATTAATTCCTTACGGACTGAATTAATTCCTTACTTACTGAATTAATCCCTTACGGACTGAATTAATCCCTTACGGACTGAGTTAATTCCATACGGACTGAATTAATTCCTTACGGATTGAAATAATTCCTTACGTACTGAATTAATTAATTAATGGACTGAATTAATTCCTTACGGACTGAATCAATTCCTTACGGACTTAATTAATTCCTTACGGACTGAATTAATTCCTTACGGACCGAGTTAATTCCTTACGGACTGAATTAATTCCTTACGGATTGATTTAATTCCTTACGGACTGAATTAATTCCTTACGGACTGAATTTATTCCTTACGGAGTGAATTAATTCCTTACGGACCGAATTAATTCCTTTGGGAATGAATTAATTCCTTACGTGCTGAATTAATTTCTTACGGACTAAATTAATTCCTTACGGACTGAATTAATTCCTTACTTACTGAATTAATTCCTTACGGACTGAATTAATTAATTAATGGACTGAATTATTTCATTACGGATTGAATTAATTCCT
The DNA here is from genome assembly GCA_023053545.1 of Lepidurus packardi. NCBI lineage: Eukaryota > Metazoa > Arthropoda > Branchiopoda > Notostraca > Triopsidae > Lepidurus > Lepidurus packardi. The sequence continues at coordinate 561,536 of JAKZAN010000039.1, forward strand.
TACGGACTGAATTAATTCCTTACGGATTGAATTAATTCCTTACGGACTGAATTAATTCTTAACGGTATGAATTAATTCCTTACGGACCGAATTAATACCTTTGGGAATGAACTAATTCCTTACGTGCTGAATTAATTCCTTACTTACTGAATTAATTCCTTACTTACTGAATTAATTCCTTACGGACTGAATTAATTAATTAATGGACTGAATTAATTCATTACGGATTGAATTAATTCCTTACGGACTGAATTAATTCCTTACGGACTGAATTAATTCCTTACGGATTGAATTAATTCCTTACGGATTGAATTAATTCCTTACGGACTGAATTAATTCCTTACGGATTGAATTGATTCCTTACGGACCAAATTAATTCCTTAGGGAAATAATTAATTCCTTACGGGCTGAATTAATTTCTCACGGAATGAATTAATACATTACGGACTGAATTAGTTCCTTACGGACTGAATTAGTTCCTTACGGACTGAATTAATTCTTTACGGATATAATTAATTCCTTACGGACTGAATTAATTCCTTAATGAATGAAATAATTCCTTACGGGCTGAATTACTTTCTTACGGACTGAATTAATTCCTTACGGACTGAATTAAATCCTAACGGACTGAATTAATTCCTTACGGATTGAATTAATTCCTTACGGACTGAAATAATTCCTTACAGACTGAATTAATTCCTTACGGAATGAATTAATTCCTTACGGAATGAATTAGTTCCTTACGGACCAAATTAATTCCTTAGGGAATTAATTAATTCCTTACAATTGAATTAAATCCTTACGGACTGAATTAATTATTTACGTACTGAATTAATTAATTAATGGACTGAATTGATTCATTACGGATTGAATTAATTCCTTACGGACTGAATTAATTACCTAAGGACTGAATTAATTCCTTACGGATTGAATTAATTCATCACGGACTGAATTAATTCTTTACGGACTGAATTAATTCCTTACGGATTGAATTGATTCCTTACGGACCAAATTAATTCCTTAGGGAAATAATTAATTCCTTATGGGCTGAATTAATTTCTCAAGGACTGAGTTAATACATTACGGACTGAATTAGTTCCTTACGGACTGAATTAGTTCCTTACGGACTGAATTAATTCTTTACGGATAGAATTAATTCCTTACGGACTGAATTAATTCCTTAATGAATGAATTAACTTCCTTACGGGCTGAATTACTTTCTTACGGACTGAATTAATTCCTTACGGACTGAATTAATTTCTAACGGACTGAATTAATTCCTTACGGACTGAATTAATTCCTTACGGATTGAATTAATTCCTTACGGATTGAATTAATTCCTTACGGACAGAATTAATTCTTAACGGTATGAATTAATTCCTTACGGACCGAATTAATTCCTTTGGGAATGAATTAATTCCTTACGTGCTGAATTAATTCCTTACGGACTGAATTAATTCCTTACGGATTGAATTAATTCCTTACGGATTGAATTAATTCCTTACGGACTGAATTAATTCCTTACGGACTGAATTAATTCCTTACGGATTGAATTGATTCCTTACGGACCAAATTAATTCCTTAGGGAATTAATTAATTCCTTCGTGCTGAATTAATTTCTCACGGACTGAATTAATACATTACGGACTGAATTAGTTCCTTACGGACTGAATTAGTTCCTTACGGATTGAATTAATTCTTTACGGATAGAATTAATTCCTTACGGACTGAATTAATTCCTTAATGACTGAATTAATTCCTTACGGGCTGAATTACTTTCTTACGGACTGAATTAATTCCTTACGGACTGAATTAATTCCTAACGGACTGAATTAATTCCTTACGGACTGAATTAATTCCTTACGGAATGAATTAATTCCTTACGGAATGAATTAATTCCTTACGGGCTGAATTAATTAATTAATGGACTGAATTGATTTATTACGGATTGAATTAATTCCTTACGGACTGAATTAATTACTTAAGGACTGAATTAATTCCTTACGGATTGAATTAATTCCTTACGGATTGAATTAATTCATCACGGACTGAATTAATTCCTTACGGACTGAATTAATTCCTTACGGATTGAATTCATTCCTTACGGACTGAAATAATTCCTTACGGAATGAATTAATTCCTTACGGAATGAATTAATTCCTTATGGACCAAATTAATTCCTTAGGGAATTAATTAATTCCTTACGGGCTGAATTAATTTCTTACGGACTGAATTAATTCCTTACGGATTGAATTAATTCCTTACGGACTGAATTAATTCCTTACGGACTGAATTAATTCCTTACGGACTGAATTAAATCCTTACGGGCTGAATTAATTATTTACGTACTGAATTAATTAATTAATGGACTGAATTGATTCATTACGGATTGAATTAATTCCTTACGGACTGAATAAATTACTTAAGGACTGAATTAATTCCTTACGGATTGAATTAATTCCTTATGGACTTAATTAATTCCTTACGGACTGAATTAATCCCTTACGGACTGAGTTAATTCCTTACGGACTGAATTAATTCCTTAAGGATTGAATTAATTCCTTACGTACTGAATTAATTAATTAATGGACTGAATTAATTCCTTACGGACTGAATCAATTCATTACGGACTTAATTAATTCCTTACGGACTGAATTAATCCCTTACGGACTGAGTTAATTCCTTACGGACTGAATTAATTCCTTACGGATTGAATTAATTCCTTACGGACTGAATTAATTCCTTACGGACTGAATTTATTCCTTAAGTACTGAATTAATTCCTTACGGATTGAATTAATTCCTTACAGAATGAATTAATTCTTAACGGAATGAATTAATTCTTTACGGACCAAATTAATTCCTTAGAGATTGAAATAATTCCTTACGGGCTGAATTTATTTCTTACGGACTGCATTAATACATTACGGACTGAATTAGTTCCTTACGGACTGAATTAATTCCTTACTAACATAATAAATTCCTTACGGAATGAATTAATTCCTTACGGACTGAATTAATTCCTTACGGATTGAATTAATTCCTTACGGACTGAATTAATTCTTAACGGTATGAATTAATTCCTTACGGACCGAATTAATTCCTTTGGGAATGAATTAATTCCTTACGTGCTGAATTAATTTCTTACGGACTAAATTAATTCCTTACGGACTGAATTAATTCCTTACTTACTGAATTAATTCCTTACGGACTGAATTAATTAATTAATGGACTGAATTATTTCATTACGGATTGAATTAATTCCTTTTGGACTGAATTAATTCCTTACGGACTGAATTAATTCCTTACGGATTGAATTAATTCCTTACGGATTGAATTAATTCCTTACGGACTGAATTAATTCCTTACGGATTGAATTGATTCCTTACGGACCAAATTAATTCCTTAGGGAAATAATTAATTCCTTACGGGCTGAATTAATTTCTCACGGACTGAATTAATACACTACGGACTGAATTAGTTCCTTACGGACTGAATTAGTTCCTTACGGACTGAATTTTTTTTTTTTTTTTTTTTTTTTTAACTTTAACAGGCGTAGGCTCGCGCCTATTGCCTCAAGCTTTATTAAATATGCCTTCTGTACATTGTCAATAATTTAAAAAATTGTTAAAGGGGTGATGCTTCTGCATTACCCTTTAACATAGCACATAGAACAAAAGGGTGGAGAGGGGGATAGGACACAAAGGGGGTGGAGGGGGGGACACATGACAAGGAGGGTGGAGGGGGGGAGACAGCAGGGCAAAAACTCTGCTAACTAGAACACCCTTATGCAACTTTGATTCGCTTCGTGTAGAAAAATAGTAAGTGTGTTGAAAGCTTTAGGGCTGGTTAGCAATTCCTTTGCGTTAAAATGGATTTTTAACTTGTTTAGCTTCTGGAGTAGTTGGGCACGTTGCTTGTTGAGTCGACGACAGTGGAACAGTAGATGCGGTAGGTCCTGTCTAGTTCTATCCTGGCATGGACATAGGTCCGAGTCGGATTTTTGGATTCGTTGGAGGTAGCTCCTGGTTGGGAAGTGTGTGGTTCTCACTTGAATCATCTTTGAGATGATTGTCCTGGGAAGGTGGACGTACACTATTCCTTGACGAGATGGTCCATGGGTCAGATCCTGTAACGGGCTCTGAGAATTATTCCAACGTTCCTTCCATTGACTCATCGTTGCTTCTTCTATCCAACCACGAGCTACCTTTATGGAATCTGGGCTTGACTTCCAGACGACGGCTGCAAGTACTCTTGCCCTCTCCAAACAGGACGTGTATCGTCTGTGCCTGGGTACCTCTTCGGAAACGGGCCATTTGTCCCAGTATCTTGAAGCGTAGTGGCGGAGCACTAATCTCTCGAGGTACAAATCGAATGGTGGTAGGCCCGATTCTATTTCCAAAGCAACGGTTGGGGTTGTTTTGAGGGCTCCTGTTATTGCTAACAGGCCCTTTCTATACAGTTGGATAATGGGTCGTAGCTTAGCCAAAGAGATGTTGCACCAGGCTGGGAAAGCATAGCTTAGTTTTGAGAGGACCGTCGTCTGAAAAAGAGTACGGACCTGACGGCAAGTGACAGCTCTTGAAAATCTCATCACTTTGTGTATCCTTTGCAGGGTTAAATTGCATTGGACTACCAGACGGTTAACATGGTGTGTCCATGTGAGACTATTGTCATAAACTAGACCGAGGTACCTGACCGCATCCTTAGAATGGACTATCGTACCGTCCCAAACGAGGGGTGTGGCTTCTGGTTTTTGCTTTTTGGAAAAGTGAATTAATTCCGTCTTTTCTTTCGCAAACTGTAGTCGGTGCTTCTTAGCCCATTTTTCGAGCGCAGCCAAGTTGTTGCTCAGAAGCTTGACATTTTTCTCGCTGGAGGTGCTCGATGTAAAAATCAACAGGTCATCCGCGAAAGCTTGCATGTCGATCTTCTTCCGTTTTATGCATCCCAACGCTCCATCAATGTACATCAAGAATAATATCGGTGATAGGGGAGAGCCTTGCGGAACTCCCTTAATAATCGAGACGACATCGCTTTTTTCTTCACCAAAAACCACATATGCTCTCCGTTTCTCGAGAAAACTCTTAATCCATCTGGTCACTTGTGATGGAACTTTCAGCGCCCAAAGCTCTTCAACTAACACTTCGTGGTTTACATTGTCAAATGCTCCGGAAATGTCCAACAGTAAGGCTGAAAGGACTTTCCCTTTATCGAAGCTATCCAAAATCGCATCGCTGAAATTCACCATGGCATCCACTGTTGATCGCCCTGGTCTAAAACCCCATTGCATATCCGACAACTTATCGTTATCTTCTAGAAACAGCTTTAACCGATTTGCTATTGCCTTTTCTAGTATTTTCCCCAATACCGGTAGCAGGGAGATTGGTCGAAAACTCTTGATTGACGTGTAGCTCTGCTTCCCAGGCTTAGGGAGCGTAATAACTTTAGCAGTCTTCCATGCTTTGGGGTGATATTCCAGGGCCAGAGAGGCATTATACAAGCTAACCACTGTTGGGCCAATAACACTCCATAGGGATTTAATGATGATTGCTTGGATTTCATCCACTCCAGCAGCTTTACATGGTTGGAGTCCCTCGATTATCTCAGAAATTTCCTCCCTGGTGAAAGGGGCTTCATAAAAAGAACCTCTGGTTTTCCGAGCTTTGTACAGGGAAGAACGGCGTCGTAGGGAATCTTCTTGCGAATTTACCGGGGCCCCGTCCAGCAGGTGTGTCGCCACAAAATTTAATTTCGTAATCGCATCTGGGAAAGGCGTACCATCATTTCATCTCAGGAATTCGAGCTTGTTATTATTGTAGACCCTCATTTGCCGGTCTAGGTTCCAAATAACCCTGCTGTCTGGTGTATTAAGTTGTTCAGACCAATACGTATTCCTGAATTCCCTGGTTTTCGCTCTATAAGCATTCCTGGTTTCTTTCCATAACTTTTCCCTCTCAGAGCCCCCGTGTGTACGGTACTGTCTGAGCACAGCCGCTGTTTGTTTACGAAGGATTTGGAGCTCCCTATTCCACCAAGGATTGTTCCTGTTATTTGCGGATTTTTTGGGGATACTTTTCGTCATTTCCGTCTGGATGATTGTTGTAAGCCTGCCAACGGCTATGTCCAAAGCGATAGGGCTCGAAAGATCTGCGAACTTAGGTGATGCCTTCAGTACCTCACCCCGTACGTTAGAGGCGAGTTCTTTCCAATTGACCCTGCTGTAGCACCATGTTGTCTTTGCCGTGTGGGTTTGCAAAAGATTAAGGGAAATCACTATGGCTTTGTGATCTGATTCATTGTAATACTCTGCTTCATCCAGGACGTGCCAATCTGTGGTCTTGATTAATTGCGGGGAACACCACGTGAGGTCTAAAGTCGATTTGTGCCCACGCTCGTTGTGAAATGTTGGGACATTCCATTCATTAATCAAGTCCAAGTGATGTTCTGTGGCAAAGTCGTACAGTTGTATTCCTGGTATATCTGAAGCTTTATCCTCCCACCGCCAGTGATGGGCATTGAAATCTCCTGTTACTATCACAGGGTCGTGTTGGTTGTAATTTCCCCAGGCTTCTTCAAGAAGCGACGCGGTGTTAGCTGTGTGCCTTCTATATATTGCAAGTATGGATATCGCTCGTCCTCCTGGGTTTGTCAACCTGATTTTCGCGTATAGTTCCTTAATTTCAAGGACATAGAAACGGCTGTCTGGCTTACGGAGCAGCATCACTCCTTCATAAGCAAGAGACGGAGTAATAACGTCAAATCCCATGATACGTGATTGAGTGTAGTTCTGTGGCGGCTCCAATAAAATAACCAAGGTTACATCTTCTCTGTTTGCCTCTCTAGCAACTTCAGTAAGTTGAGATGTGCTTTTACGAATGTTCTGCACAATCAATCGTACCAATCCCATTGTCTATTTGCTCCTTGACGCGGACTTCTTGCCCTTTGCGTCTATCTCCTACGGACTGAATTAATTCCTTACGGACTGAATTAATTCCTTACGGATTGAATTAATTCCTTACGGACTGAATGAATTCTTAACGTTATGAATTAATTCCTTACGGACCGAATTAATTCCTTACGTGCTGAATTAATTTCTTACGGACTGAATTAATTCCTTACGGACTGAATTAATTCCTTACTTACTGATTTAATTCCTTACGGACTGAATTAATTAATTGATGGACTGAATTAATTCATTACGGATTGAATTAATTCCTTACGGACTGAATTAGTTCCTTACGGACTGAATTAATTCTTTACGGATAGAATTAATTCCTTACGGACTGAATTAATTCCTTAATGAATGAATTAATTCCTTACGGGCTGAATTACTTTCTTACGGACTGAATTAATTCCTTACGGACTGAATTAATTCCTAACGGACTGAATTAATTCCTTACGGACTGAATTAATTCCTTCCGGATTGAATTAATTCTTTACGGACTGAAATAATTCCTTACGGACTGAATTAATTCTTTACGGAGTGAATTAATTCCTTACAGACTGAATTAATTCCTTATGGACTGAATTAATTACTTAAGGACTGAATTAATTCCTTACGGATTGAATTAATTCCATACGGACTGAATTAATTCCTTACGGATTGAATTAATTCCTTACGTACTGAATTAATTAATTAATGGACTGAATTAATTCCTTACGGACTGAATCAATTCCTTACGGAATTAATTAATTCCTTACGGACTGAATTAATTCCTTACGGACTGAATTTATTCCTTAAGTACTGAATTAATTCCTTACGGATTGAATTAATTCCTTACAGAATGAATTAATTCTTAACGGAATGAATTAATTCTTTACGGACCAAATTAATTCCTTAGAGATTGAATTAATTCCTTACGGGCTGAATTTATTTCTTACGGACTGCATTTTTTTTTTTTTTCAATTTAAAGCCGGCGTAGGCTTGAAAGCCTGTTGCCAAACTATGTATTTGTCGTATCCTTGCAAGATATTATATTATAAAAACAGATACTAATAACAGGGTTGGATGGATGGGATGGGGGTCAGGAGAGAAGGGTGTAAGGGGGGTAGAAAAAGTACTGAAATGATTGGGTGAGCTTCTCGTCCTTGGCTGGTTGCTGAATTGAAAGTCTGTTTGGCCTCGTTAAGGAAAAGTTTCACCGCTGGGAATAGTTTTGGGTCCATGAGAAAGTTCTGAGGTTTAAAGTGCAGTTTGAGGGAACTGTGGGCTCTAATCAACTTCGCTCTGCACTTGTTTAACCAACGACAATGTATAAAAACGTGGTGAAGGTCTTGGATAACCATTTCCGGGCATGGGCAAAGCTTAGTGGGCGAACGGCCAATTCTATACAAATAGCTCAATGTTGGGAAGTGCGTGGATCGGACCTGTATAATCGTTGCAATGGTATTTCTTGGTAGTCTTGAGTTGATGATTCCATGAAGAGATGGAACAGCATTCAAATCTTTTAAAGGGCTATTAGTTGATTCCCATCCATTTTGCCACGTTTTAATAAGCGCTTTTTTAATTTCTAGTAGGGCTTCTTTTTGGGTTGCGGGTGGGCTTGACCAGATTGCCCTGGCCAGGCATCTTGTCCTTTCTTCACAGGATGCATACATCTTGTGTCTCTGGGTTTCTACCTGTATTGGCCATTTCTGCCAGTTCTTATGCGCATAGTGTCGTAGAAGTGTCCATTTTAACTTTAAGTTTAATGGTAGGACGCCTGTATCAACCTCTAGGGCTATGGTTGGGGTTGAAGGAAGTGCTCCTGAAATTAGCAGAAGGCCTCTTCGGTATATTTGGGTGATAGGCCGAAGCCTGGTTTCCGAGGCATTGCACCAAGCTGGGTATCCATAGGTCAACTTTGAAACGATAGTTGCATGGAAGAGAGTGCGTACTTGGGAGCATGTGATGGACTTCGAAATTTTGATCAACCGGTGGATCCTCTGAAGGGTGTTATTACATTGAGCTGCTAGTAGGGAAATATGGCTTTGCCATGTGAGCCTGTTATCATAGATTACGCCCAGGTATCTCACTGCCTCCTTTGGGTAGATAGTTGTCGTTCCCCATATTAGCGGGGCAACCTCTTCTGTTCTTTTTCTTGAGAAGTGTATCAACTCGGTCTTGTCCCTGGAGAATTCTAGCTCAAACTTCCTTCCCCATTTTTCTAGTGAGCATAGGTTGTTCGCTAAAAGTCTTGTGTTCCATTCGCTGGACGAACCCGAAGTGTGGAGGAGCAAATCATCGGCGAAGGCACCGATGTGAATTCGTTTCCGGTTTATTACACTTAGCGCCCCGTTGATATATAACAAAAAGATGATAGGTGATATTGGAGATCCTTGCGGTACACCTTTTTTTATGGCATATGTTTGACTGTTTTCCGTTCCGTGTACGACGAATGCTCTCCTGTCTTGGAGGAAGCTCTGTATCCACTTGACAATCTGTGAGGGCACCTTTAGTTTCTTCATTTCGGCAACCAGTTTTTGATGTACTACGTTGTCAAATGCTCCTTTAATATCAAGTAGGAGGGCTGTTTGAACTTTGCCTCTGTCAAAGCTGTTTAGTACGGAGTTACTGAGTTCCATGAGGGCATCTGTTGTACCTCTCCCTAGTCTAAAACCCCATTGCATATCCGACAGCTTGTTGTTGTTTTCAAGGAAAGTTTGCAGTCTGGAAGCTACTGCTTTTTCAAGAATTTTTCCAAGAATAGGTAAGAGGGCGATTGGCCGGAAACTTTTTATTGAGCTGTAGTCCTTCTTGCCGGGTTTCGGTAAGGGCAGTACTTTCGCTATCTTCCACAAAGAGGGATAGTGACCAAAGGTGAGAGAGGCGTTAAAGATTTTGACCACGGTTGCAGAAATGGTCGTCCAAATTTCCTGAAGCACGATCGCTTGGATACCATCCATACCAGCGGCTTTTTTTGAATGTAAGTTGTTCAAGATATTGGAAATTTCTTCTATAGTGAAGTCTGATGAGATTTCACATTGGGTAGATCTCGTGAAATGATGCTTACAACGGGGACCTTGGTATGTTTTTGTTGGGGCGTCCCACATTTCTCCGACAATAAGGTGTTCAGCGATGAAATTGAGCCTAGCGACTGGGTTATCAAATGGCGTACCATCCTCTTGTTTAAGTTGCTGAACAAGTGACTTGCTGTTCTCGTTACGTAATGTACGATTAAGATTCCAGATGACCTTATTCTCGGTGGTAGCCATCTTGTCTGCCCAGTACTTGTCCCGACGCTCTCTAGTCTTGGTCCTGTAGTGATTTCTTGACGCTTTCCATAGGGTCTCTCTTCTTGTGCCTCCATAAATTCGATAAGCGCGTAGTGCTTTCGCCGCTTGTTTACGGAGTTCCGCTAGTTCTAAGTTCCACCAGGGATTATTCCGGTTTTTACTGGTAAAGGTGGGTATGTTTTGGTTCATAGCATTTTGTATGATAGTTGTCAGTTTATAAGCAGCTGCATCGATGTCCTGTGTGTTGGAGAGCTTTGTAAAGGAGTTTTTAGAGTTTTTTAGTCCCAAAGCCGTGTCATGGCGTGCTTTCTCCCAGTTGGCCTTTTGGTAGTGCCAGCTTTTGTTCGATACTTTGTTGGTGTTGTGTATGAGGTTTAGAGAAATCACTATGGCTTTGTGGTCGGATTCGTTGTAGTATTTTGCTTCATCAAGGACGTGCCAGTCTGTGATTGCAGTTAATTGAGGGGAACACCACGTGAGATCGATTGTCGATTTATGTCCACGTTCGTTGTGGAAAGTTGGGACATTCCATTGGTTTATCAAGTCCCAGTGCTGTTCTGTAGCGAAGTCATATAGTTGTGTTCCCGATGAGTCTGGTGTTTTATCCTCCCACTGCCAATGATGAGCATTGAAATCTCCTGTGATGATTACTGGGTCCTGTTGATTGTACTTTCCCCAGGCTTCTTGAAGAAGCGACGTCGTGTTAACAGTATGTCTTCTGTAAATTGCGAGTAGGGATATTGCTCGGCCTTGTTGATTTCCCAGTCTGATTTTTGCGTACAGTTCCTTTATTTCAATGACATGGAAAGGGCTGTCTGGCTTACGAAGGAGCATTACTCCCTCATAAGCAAGAGATGTTGTAATGACGTCAAAACCTAGGATGTGTGATTGAGTATAGTGCTGTGGTGGTTCTAGAACAATAACCAGGGTTATATCCTCACTGTTGGCCTCTCTTGCCACTTCGTTAAGTTGGGATGTACTTTTCCGGATATTCTGTACAATCAGTCGCACTATTCCCATAAGCTACTTGCTCTTTGTCGCGGACTTCTTGTCCTTTGCTTCTACTTCCTTCAGTCGGGTAGGACAGTTTGAGTCAAAAGCGTAGTGTTGGTCTTTGCAATTTGCACATTTCTTCATTGCCTCTGTGCATTTCCTTGTGTCGTGGTTTTTGGCACATTTTCCGCAGGTTGGAGTCTTCTCGCGGCAAGACGCTGACATGTGGCCATAGGCTTGACAATTATAGCACTGAAGGATCTGGGGGTGTTTGACGTTTTCCACTTGTACTATGCGGTTGAAAGCAAAGATGGCTCCCACTTCTATCAACCGTTTCTTCTCTTCTTCTGATTTACAAGTATACTTGATGGAACCGTATGCTTTTTTTACATCCGGGTTTAGCCATTTCGCTTGATCCGCTTGGAAGACGACTTCCAGGTTTGAGTTTTTTTCGGAGATGTGTTTGCATATTTCTGGTAGACTCTCGTCCTTTGGTAGCTGGTGAATAATCATCGTCAGGTTTGGTTGCCTCTTTACTACCTTTACCGGACCCAAATTTGGCAATGTCGCCGATTCAAAAATGTTTTCAGAAGTTGTTTTTTCCTCTATACTCTTGTAGGTGAGTGCGAGTCTGTTCGTTCTGGTCTTTCCTACTAGGACAGGTTTCGGTGCTTTTGGGTATGCTTTGGACAGGTCATCTTCGATTGTCTTCAGAAGATCTTTCCTGGGAATGACCGCGTTTCTCTTAGTCTCGTCTTCTTGCTGAATGAATAACGTTAGACCATCGTCGTCTTGAGCGCTTGAATCGTGGCTGGCAGGGGTGACACTTGGGGTGCTTGTCACCTTGATTGATGGTTTGGTTCTCTTCCTTTGGACAACTTGTGTCCAAGTGCTTGTTTGAGCCGGAGACGAGGAGACTTGGTTTGTGGCGTTAATTTGCGTAGTTGAGAAGGAAGGTTTCATGTGTTCTTCCTGTAGATCCTTGCGGAGTCCAATAACTTCCGCTTTTAATGCCATGACTTCCTGGATTAGATTCTCGTTGCTCTCTTTAAGTGATCGAAGTGTCGACAGGATGACATCCATGGTAGATACTTGGGTTGGATCTTCGATTGAGAAACACCTTCTGCGATACGTCTGATCATTTGGGGGGGAGGGTAGGGGACGTTTCTGACCCAGAATTGGGTTTGCAGTCGCTTTTTTGTCACGACATGGTTTGCAGTTCTTGGCTGCAGGTTTGTCTTTTAGAAACAGGTCACCACAGGTTTGGCATTTCACTTGGGGTTGTGATGTGACTGTTGGGTTGGGCGAGTCTATTTCAATGTTTTCAAGCACACGGGAAGGGCCTGGTTGAGAAAACCGGATCCCCCCTTTAACGGGCGAGTTTTCAGGTGTCCTTAACATATTGTCACTGGGCAAAGCCCAAAACAATCACTTAAGAGGTCCTCGTTCATGCACAAATATGCAAATAAACGTTATGAAAAATTCCACAAAGGTGCAACAAGCACTTAACTAAACCTGGTAACGAGAACTACCTAAACAAAACTTTGGGTACACCAATAGAATTACAAAAACAGGAGCGCACTTCAAAAAACGACCGAGCTTCCCGCCAGTCCGCACAGTGTCCTACGGACTGCATTAATACATTACGGACTGAATTAGTTCCTTACGGACTGAATTAATTCCTTATTAACATAATAAATTCCTTACGGAATGAATTAATTCCTTACGGACTGAATTAATTCCTTACGGATTGAATTAATTCCTTACGGACTGAATTAATTCTTAACGGTATGAATTAATTCCTTACGGACCGAATTAATACCTTTGGGAATGAACTAATTCCTTACGTGCTGAATTAATTTCTTACGGAATGAATTAATTCCTTACGGACTGAATTAATTCCTAACGGACTGAATTAATTCCTTACGGACTGAATTAATTCCTTCCGGATTGAATTAATTCTTTACGGACTGAAATAATTCCTTACGGACTGAATTAATTCTTTACGGAGTGAATTAATTCCTTACAGACTGAATTAATTCCTTACGGACTGAATTAATTACTTAAGGACTGAACTAATTCCTTACGGATTGAATTAATTCCTTACGGACTTAATTAATTCCTTACGGACTGAATTAATCCCTTACGGACTGAGTTAATTCCATACGGACTGAATTAATTCCTTACGGATTGAATTAATTCCTTACGTACTGAATTAATTAATTAATGGACTGAATTAATTCCTTACGGACTGAATCAATTCCTTACGGACTTAATTAATTCCTTACGGACTGAATTAATTCCTTACGGACTGAGTTAATTCCTTACGGACTGAATTAATTCCTTACGGATTGAATTAATTCCTTACGGACTGAATTAATTCCTTACGGACTGAATTTATTCCTTACGGACTGAATTAATTCCTTACGGATTGAATTAATTCCTTACAGAATGAATTAATTCTTAACGGAATGAATTAATTCTTTACGGACCAAATTAATTCCTTAGAGATTGAATTAATTCCTTACGGGCTGAATTTATTTCTTACGGACTGCATTAATACATTACGGACTGAAATAGTTCTTTACGGACTGAATTAATTCCTTACTAACATAATAAATTACTTACGGACTGAATTAATTCCTTACGGACTGAATTAATTCCTTACGGATTGAATTAATTCCTTACGGATTGAATTAATTCCTCACGGACTGAATTAATTCCTTACGGATTGAATTGATTCCTTACGGAAAAAATTAATTCCTTAGGGAAATAATTAATTCCTTACGGGCTGAATTATTTTCTCACGGACTGAATTAATACATTACGGACTGAATTAGTTCCTTACGGACTGAATTAGTTCCTTACGGACTGAATTAATTCTTTACGGATATAATTAATTCCTTACGGACTGAATTAATTCCTTAATGAATGAATTAATTCCTTACGGGCTGAATTACTTTCTTACGGACTGAATTAATTCCTTACGGACTGAATTAATTCCTAACGGACTGAATTAATTCCTTACGGACCAAATTAATTCCTTAGGGAATTAATTAATTCCTTACAATTGAATTAAATCCTTACGGACTGAATTAATTATTTACGTACTGAATTAATTAATTAATGGACTGAATTGATTCATTACGTATTGAATTAATTCCTTACGGACTGAATTAATTACCTAAGGACTGAATTAATTCCTTACGGATTGAATTAATTCCTTACGGATTGAATTAATTCATCACGGACTGAATTAATTCTTTACGGACTGAATTAATTCCTTACGGATTGAATTGATTCCTGACGGACCAAATTAATTCCTTAGGGAAATAATTAATTCCTTACGGGCTGAATTAATTTCTCACGGACTGAATTAATTCCTTACGGACTGAATTAATTCCTTACGGATTGAATTAATTCCTTACGGACTGAAATAATTCCTTACGGACTGAATTAATTCCTTACGGAGTGAATTAATTCCTTACAGACTGAATTAATTCCTTACGGATTGAATTAATTCCTTACGGACTGAATTAATTCTTAACGGTATGATTTAATTCCTTACGGACCGAATTAATTCCTTTGGGAATGAATTAATTCCTTACGTGCTGAATTAATTTCTTACGGACTGAATTAATTCCTTACGGACTGAATTAATTCCTTACTTACTGAATTAATTCCTTACGGACTGAATTAATCCCTTACGGACTGAGTTAATTCCATACGGACTGAATTAATTCCTTACGGATTGAAATAATTCCTTACGTACTGAATTAATTAATTAATGGACTGAATTAATTCCTTACGGACTGAATCAATTCCTTACGGACTTAATTAATTCCTTACGGACTGAATTAATTCCTTACGGACCGAGTTAATTCCTTACGGACTGAATTAATTCCTTACGGATTGAATTAATTCCTTACGGACTGAATTAATTCCTTACGGACTGAATTTATTCCTTACGGAGTGAATTAATTCCTTACAGACTGAATTAGTTCCTTACGGACTGAATTAATTCCTTACTAACATAATAAATTCCTTACGGAATGAATTAATTCCTTACGGACTGAATTAATTCCTTACGGATTGAATTAATTCCTTACGGACTGAATTAATTCTTAACGGTATGAATTAATTCCTTACGGACCGAATTAATACCTTTGGGAATGAACTAATTCCTTACGTGCTGAATTAATTTCTTACGGACTGAATTAATTCCTTACGGACTGAATTAATTCCTTACTTACGGAATTAATTCCTTACTTACTGAATTAATTCCTTACGGACTGAATTAATTAATTAATGGACTGAATTAATTCATTACGGATTGAATTAATTCCTTACGGACTGAATTAATTCCTTACGGACTGAATTAATTCCTTACGGATTGAATTAATTCCTTACGGATTGAATTAATTCCTTACGGACTGAATTAATTCCTTACGGATTGAATTGATTCCTTACGGACCAAATTAATTCCTTAGGGAAATAATTAATTCCTTACGGGCTGAATTAATTTCTCACGGAATGAATTAATACATTACGGACTGAATTAGTTCCTTACGGACTGAATTAGTTCCTTACGGATTGAATTGATTCCTTACGGACCAAATTAATTCTTTACGGATATAATTAATTCCTTACGGACTGAATTAATTCCTTAATGAATGAATTAATTCCTTACGGGCTGAATTACTTTCTTACGGACTGAATTAATTCCTTACGGACTGAATTAAATCCTAACGGACTGAATTAATTCCTTACGGATTGAATTAATTCCTTACGGACTGAAATAATTCCTTACGGACTGAATTAATTCCTTACGGAGTGAATTAATTCCTTACAGACTGAATTAATTCCTTACGGAATGAATTAATTCCTTACGGAATGAATTAGTTCCTTACGGACCAAATTAATTCCTTAGGGAATTAATTAATTCCTTACAATTGAATTAAATCCTTACGGACTGAATTAATTATTTACGTACTGAATTAATTAATTAATGGACTGAATTGATTCATTACGGATTGAATTAATTCCTTACGGACTGAATTAATTACCTAAGGACTGAATTAATTCCTTACGGATTGAATTAATTCCTTACGGATTGAATTAATTCATCACGGACTGAATTAATTCTTTACGGACTGAATTAATTCCTTACGGATTGAATTGATTCCTTACGGACCAAATTAATTCCTTAGGGAAATAATTAATTCCTTATGGGCTGAATTAATTTCTCAAGGACTGAGTTAATACATTACGGACTGAATTAGTTCCTTACGGACTGAATTAGTTCCTTACGGACTGAATTAATTCTTTACGGATAGAATTAATTCCTTACGGACTGAATTAATTCCTTAATGAATGAATTAACTTCCTTACGGGCTGAATTACTTTCTTACGGACTGAATTAATTCCTTACGGACTGAATTAATTTCTAACGGACTGAATTAATTCCTTACGGACTGAATTAATTCCTTACGGATTGAATTAATTCCTTACGGATTGAATTAATTCCTTACGGACAGAATTAATTCTTAACGGTATGAATTAATTCCTTACGGACCGAATTAATTCCTTTGGGAATGAATTAATTCCTTACGTGCTGAATTAATTTCTTACGGACTGAATTAATTCCTTACGGACTGAATTAATTCCTTACTTACTGAATTAATTCCTTACGGACTGAATTAATTAATTAATGGACTGAATTAATTCATTACGGATTGAATTAATTCCTTACGGACTGAATTAATTCCTTAGGGACTGAATTAATTCCTTACGGATTGAATTAATTCCTTACGGATTGAATTAATTCCTTACGGACTGACTTAATCCTTACGGATTGAATTGATTCCTTACGGACCAAATTAATTCATTAGGGAAATAATTAATTCCTTACGGGCTGAATTAATTTCTCACGGACTGAATTAATTCCTTACGGACTGAATTAATTAATTAATGGACTGAATTAATTCCTTACGGACTGAATCAATTCCTTACGGACTGAATTAATTCCTTACGGACTGAATTAATTCCTTACGGACTGAGTTAATTCCTTACGGAATGAATTAATTCCTTACGGACCAAATTAATTCCTTAGGGAATTAATTAATTCCTTACGGATTGAATTAAATCCTTGCGGACTGAATTAATCCCTTACGGACTGAGTTAATTCCTTACGGATTGAATTAATTCCTTACGGACTGAATTAATTCCTTACGGACTGAATTAATTCCTTACGGACTGAATTAATTCCTTACGGAGTGAATTAATTCCTTACATACTGAATTAATTCCTTACGGAATGAATTAATTCCTTACGGACCAAATTAATTCCTTAGGGAATTAATTAATTCCTTACGGATTGATTTAAATCCTTACGGACTGAATTAATTATTTACGTACTGAATTAATTAATTAATGGACTGAATTGATTCATTACGGATTGAATTAATTCCTTACGGACTGAATTAATTCCTTACGGATTGAATTAATTCCTTACGGACGGAATTAATTCTTAACGGTATGAATTAATTCCTTACGGACCGAATTAATTCCTTTGGGAATGAATTAATTCCTTACGTGCTGAATTAATTTCTTACGGACTGAATTAATTCCTTACGGACTGAATTAATTCCTTACTTACTGAATTAATTCCTTACGGACTGAATTAATCCCTTACGGACTGAGTTAATTCCATACGGACTGAATTAATTCCTTACGGATTGAAATAATTCCTTACGTACTGAATTAATTAATTAATGGACTGAATTAATTCCTTACGGACTGAATCAATTCCTTACGGACTTAATTAATTCCTTACGGACTGAATTAATTCCTTACGGACCGAGTTAATTCCTTACGGACTGAATTAATTCCTTACGGATTGAATTAATTCCTTACGGAGTGAATTAATTCCTTACTTACTGAATTTATTCCTTACGGAGTGAATTAATTCCTTACAGACTGAATTAGTTCCTTACGGACTGAATTAATTCCTTACTAACATAATAAATTCCTTACGGAATGAATTAATTCCTTACGGACTGAAATAATTCCTTACGGACTGAATTAATTCCTTACGGACTGAATTAATTCTTAACGGTATGAATTAATTCCTTACGGACCGAATTAATACCTTTGGGAATGAACTAATTCCTTACGTGCTGAATTAATTTCTTTCGGACTGAATTAATTCCTTACGGACTGAATTAATTCCTTACTTACTGAATTAATTCCTTACTTACTGAATTAATTCCTTACGGACTGAATTAATTCCTTACGGACTGAATTAATTCCTTACTTACTGAATTAATTCCTTACTTACTGAATTAATTCCTTACGGACTGAATTAATTCCTTACGGATTGAATTAATTCCTTACGGATTGAATTAATTCCTTACGGATTGAATTAATTCCTTACGGATTGAATTGATTCCTTACGGACCAAATTAATTCCTTAGGGAAATAATTAATTCCTTACGGGCTGAATTAATTTCTCACGGAATGAATTAATACATTACGGACTGAATTAGTTCCTTACGGACTGAATTAGTTCCTTACGGACTGAATTAATTCTTTACGGATATAACTAATTCCTTACGGACTGAATTAATTCCTTAATGAATGAATTAATTCCTTACGGGCTGAATTACTTTCTAACGGACTGAATTAATTCCTTACGGATTGAATTAATTCCTTACGGACTGAAATAATTCCTTACGGACTGAATTAATTCCTTACGGAGTGAATTAATTCCTTACAGACTGAATTAATTCCTTA
This sequence comes from Lepidurus packardi, assembly GCA_023053545.1. Lineage (NCBI taxonomy): Eukaryota > Metazoa > Arthropoda > Branchiopoda > Notostraca > Triopsidae > Lepidurus > Lepidurus packardi. The sequence continues at coordinate 580,539 of JAKZAN010000039.1, forward strand.
CAGACTGAATTAATTCCTTACGGAATGAATTAATTCCTTACGGAATGAATTAGTTCCTTACGGACCAAATTAATTCCTTAGGGAATTAATTAATTCCTTACAATTGAATTAAATCCTTACGGACTGAATTAATTATTTACGTACTGAATTAATTAATTAATGGACTGAATTGATTCATTACGGATTGAATTAATTCCTTACGGACTGAATTAATTACCTAAGGACTGAATTAATTCCTTACGGATTGAATTAATTCCTTACGGACCAAATTAATTCCTTAGGGAAATAATTAATTCCTTATGGGCTGAATTAATTTCTCAAGGACTGAGTTAATACATTACGGACTGAATTAGTTCCTTACGGACTGAATTAGTTCCTTACGGACTGAATTAATTCTTTACGGATAGAATTAATTCCTTACGGACTGAATTAATTCCTTAATGAATGAATTAACTTCCTTACGGGCTGAATTACTTTCTTACGGACTGAATTAATTCCTTACGGACTGAATTAATTTCTAACGGACTGAATTAATTCCTTACGGACTGAATTAATTCCTTACGGATTGAATTAATTCCTTACGGATTGAATTAATTCCTTACGGACAGAATTAATTCTTAACGGTATGAATTAATTCCTTACGGACCGAATTAATTCCTCTGGGAATGAATTAATTCCTTACGTGCTGAATTAATTTCTTACGGACTGAATTAATTCCTTACGGACTGAATTAATTCCTTACTTACTGAATTAATTCCTTACGGACTGAATTAATTAATTAATGGACTGAATTAATTCATTACGGATTGAATTAATTCCTTACGGACTGAATTAATTCCTTACGGACTGAATTAATTCCTTACGGATTGAATTAATTCCTTACGGATTGAATTAATTCCTTACGGACTGACTTAATTCCTTACGGACTGAATCAATTCCTTACGGACTGAATTAATTCCTTACGGACTGAATTAATTCCTTACGGACTGAGTTAATTCCTTACGGAATGAATTAATTCCTTACGGACCAAATTAATTCCTTAGGGAATTAATTAATACCTTACGGATTGAATTAAATCCTTGCGGACTGAATTAATCCCTTACGGATTGAGTTAATTCCTTACGGACTGAATTAATTCCTTACGGACTGAATTAATTCCTTTCGGAGTGAATTAATTCCTTACATACTGAATTAATTCCTTACGGAATGAATTAATTCCTTACGGAATGAATTAATTCCTTACGGACCAAATTAATTCCTTAGGGAATTAATTAATTCCTTACGGGCTGAATTAATTTCTTACGGACTTAATTAATTCCTTACGGATTGATTTAAATCCTTACGGACTGAATTAATTATTTACGTACTGAATTAATTAATTAATGGACTGAATTGATTCATTACGGATTGAATTAATTCCTTACGGACTGAATTAATTCCTTACGGATTGAATTAATTCCTTACGGATTGAATTAAATCATCACGGACTGAATTAATTCTTTACGGACTGAATTAATTCCTTACGTACTGAATTAATTAATTAATGGACTGAATTAATTCCTTACGGACTTAATCAATTCCTTACGTACTTAATTAATTCCTAACGGAGTGAATTAATTCCTTACGGACTAAATTAATTCCTTAGGGAAATAATTAATTCCTTACGGGCTGAATTAATTTCTCACGGACTGAATTAATTCCTTAGGGACTGAATTAATTCCTTACGGATTGAATTAATTCCTTACGGACTGAAATAATTCCTTACGGACTGAATTAATTCCTTACGGAGTGAATTAATTCCTTACAGACTGAATTAATTCCTTACGGATTGAATTAATTCCTTACGGACTGAATTAATTCTTAACGGTATGAATTAATTCCTTACGGACCGAATTAATTCCTTTGGGAATGAATTAATTCCTTACGTGCTGAATTAATTTCTTACGGACTGAATTAATTCCTTACGGACTGAATTAATTCCTTACTTACAGAATTAATTCCTTACGGACTGAATTAATCCCTTACGGACTGAGTTAATTCCATACGGACTGAATTAATTCCTTACGGATTGAAATAATTCCTTACGTACTGAATTAATTAATTAATGGACTGAATTAATTCCTTACGGACTGAATCAATTCCTTACGGACTTAATTAATTCCTTACGGACTGAATTAATTCCTTACGGACCGAGTTAATTCCTTACGGACTGAATTAATTCCTTACGGATTGAATTAATTCCTTACGGACTGAATTAATTCCTTACGGACTGAATTTATTCCTTACGGAGTGAATTAATTCCTTACAGACTGAATTAGTTCCTTACGGACTGAATTAATTCCTTACTAACATAATAAATTCCTTACGGAATGAATTAATTCCTTACGGACTGAATTAATTCCTTACGGATTGAATTAATTCCTTACGGACTGAATTAATTCTTAACGGTATGAATTAATTCCTTACGGACCGAATTAATACCTTTGGGAATGAACTAATTCCTTACGTGCTGAATTAATTTCTTACGGACTGAATTAATTCCTTACGGACTGAATTAATTCCTTACTTACTGAATTAATTCCTTACTTACTGAATTAATTCCTTACGGACTGAATTAATTAATTAATGGACTGAATTAATTCATTACGGATTGAATTAATTCCTTACGGACTGAATTAATTCCTTACGGACTGAATTAATTCCTTACGGATTGAATTAATTCCTTACGGATTGAATTAATTCCTTACGGACTGAATTAATTCCTTACGGATTGAATTGATTCCTTACGGACCAAATTAATTCCTTAGGGAAATAATTAATTCCTTACGGGCTGAATTAATTTCTCACGGAATGAATTAATACATTACGGACTGAATTAGTTCCTTACGGACTGAATTAGTTCCTTACGGACTGAATTAATTCTTTACGGATATAATTAATTCCTTACGGACTGAATTAATTCCTTAATGAATGAATTAATTCCTTACGGGCTGAATTACTTTCTTACGGACTGAATTAATTCCTTACGGACTGAATTAATTCCTAACGGACTGAATTAATTCCTTACGGATTGAATTAATTCCTTACGGACTGAAATAATTCCTTACGGACTGAATTAATTCCTTACGGAGTGAATTAATTCCTTACAGACTGAATTAATTCCTTACGGAATGAATTAATTCCTTACGGAATGAATTAGTTCCTTACGGACCAAATTAATTCCTTAGGGAATTAATTAATTCCTTACAATTGAATTAAATCCTTACGGACTGAATTAATTATTTACGTACTGAATTAATTAATTAATGGACTGAATTGATTCATTACGGATTGAATTAATTCCTTACGGACTGAATTAATTACCTAAGGACTGAATTAATTCCTTACGGATTGAATTAATTCCTTACGGATTGAATTAATTCATCACGGACTGAATTAATTCTTTACGGACTGAATTAATTCCTTACGGACTGAATTAATTCCTTACGGACCGAGTTAATTCCTTACGGACTGAATTAATTCCTTACGGATTGAATTAATTCCTTACGGACTGAATTAATTCCTTACGGACTGAATTTATTCCTTACGGAGTGAATTAATTCCTTACAGACTGAATTAGTTCCTTACGGACTGAATTAATTCCTTACGGACCGAGTTAATTCCTTACGGACTGAATTAATTCCTTACGGATTGAATTAATTCCTTACGGACTGAATTAATTCCTTACGGACTGAATTTATTCCTTACGGAGTGAATTAATTCCTTACAGACTGAATTAGTTCCTTACGGACTGAATTAATTCCTTACTAACATAATAAATTCCTTACGGAATGAATTAATTCCTTACGGACTGAATTAATTCCTTACGGATTGAATTAATTCCTTACGGACTGAATTAATTCTTAACGGTATGAATTAATTCCTTACGGACCGAATTAATACCTTTGGGAATGAACTAATTCCTTACGTGCTGAATTAATTTCTTACGGACTGAATTAATTCCTTACGGACTGAATTAATTCCTTACTTACTGAATTAATTCCTTACTTACTGAATTAATTCCTTACGGACTGAATTAATTAATTAATGGACTGAATTAATTCATTACGGATTGAATTAATTCCTTACGGACTGAATTAATTCCTTACGGACTGAATTAATTCCTTACGGATTGAATTAATTCCTTACGGATTGAATTAATTCCTTACGGACTGAATTAATTCCTTACGGATTGAATTGATTCCTTACGGACCAAATTAATTCCTTAGGGAAATAATTAATTCCTTACGGGCTGAATTAATTTCTCACGGAATGAATTAATACATTACGGACTGAATTAGTTCCTTACGGACTGAATTAGTTCCTTACGGACTGAATTAATTCTTTACGGATATAATTAATTCCTTACGGACTGAATTAATTCCTTAATGAATGAATTAATTCCTTACGGGCTGAATTACTTTCTTACGGACTGAATTAATTCCTTACGGACTGAATTAATTCCTAACGGACTGAATTAATTCCTTACGGATTGAATTAATTCCTTACGGACTGAAATAATTCCTTACGGACTGAATTAATTCCTTACGGAGTGAATTAATTCCTTACAGACTGAATTAATTCCTTACGGAATGAATTAATTCCTTACGGAATGAATTAGTTCCTTACGGACCAAATTAATTCCTTAGGGAATTAATTAATTCCTTACAATTGAATTAAATCCTTACGGACTGAATTAATTATTTACGTACTGAATTAATTAATTAATGGACTGAATTGATTCATTACGGATTGAATTAATTCCTTACGGACTGAATTAATTACCTAAGGACTGAATTAATTCCTTACGGATTGAATTAATTCCTTACGGATTGAATTAATTCATCACGGACTGAATTAATTCTTTACGGACTGAATTAATTCCTTACGGACTGAATTAATTCCTTACGGACCGAGTTAATTCCTTACGGACTGAATTAATTCCTTACGGATTGAATTAATTCCTTACGGACTGAATTAATTCCTTACGGACTGAATTTATTCCTTACGGAGTGAATTAATTCCTTACAGACTGAATTAGTTCCTTACGGACTGAATTAATTCCTTACTAACATAATAAATTCCTTACGGAATGAATTAATTCCTTACGGACTGAATTAATTCCTTACGGATTGAATTAATTCCTTACGGACTGAATTAATTCTTAACGGTATGAATTAATTCCTTACGGACCGAATTAATACCTTTGGGAATGAACTAATTCCTTACGTGCTGAATTAATTTCTTACGGACTGAATTAATTCCTTACGGACTGAATTAATTCCTTACTTACTGAATTAATTCCTTACTTACTGAATTAATTCCTTACGGACTGAATTAATTAATTAATGGACTGAATTAATTCATTACGGATTGAATTAATTCCTTACGGACTGAATTAATTCCTTACGGACTGAATTAATTCCTTACGGATTGAATTAATTCCTTACGGATTGAATTAATTCCTTACGGACTGAATTAATTCCTTACGGATTGAATTGATTCCTTACGGACCAAATTAATTCCTTAGGGAAATAATTAATTCCTTACGGGCTGAATTAATTTCTCACGGAATGAATTAATACATTACGGACTGAATTAGTTCCTTACGGACTGAATTAGTTCCTTACGGACTGAATTAATTCTTTACGGATATAATTAATTCCTTACGGACTGAATTAATTCCTTAATGAATGAATTAATTCCTTACGGGCTGAATTACTTTCTTACGGACTGAATTAATTCCTTACGGACTGAATTAATTCCTAACGGACTGAATTAATTCCTTACGGATTGAATTAATTCCTTACGGACTGAAATAATTCCTTACGGACTGAATTAATTCCTTACGGAGTGAATTAATTCCTTACAGACTGAATTAATTCCTTACGGAATGAATTAATTCCTTACGGAATGAATTAGTTCCTTACGGACCAAATTAATTCCTTAGGGAATTAATTAATTCCTTACAATTGAATTAAATCCTTACGGACTGAATTAATTATTTACGTACTGAATTAATTAATTAATGGACTGAATTGATTCATTACGGATTGAATTAATTCCTTACGGACTGAATTAATTACCTAAGGACTGAATTAATTCCTTACGGATTGAATTAATTCCTTACGGATTGAATTAATTCATCACGGACTGAATTAATTCTTTACGGACTGAATTAATTCCTTACGGATTGAATTGATTCCTTACGGACCAAATTAATTCCTTAGGGAAATAATTAATTCCTTATGGGCTGAATTAATTTCTCAAGGACTGAGTTAATACATTACGGACTGAATTAGTTCCTTACGGACTGAATTAGTTCCTTACGGACTGAATTAATTCTTTACGGATAGAATTAATTCCTTACGGACTGAATTAATTCCTTAATGAATGAATTAACTTCCTAACGGGCTGAATTACTTTCTTACGGACTGAATTAATTCCTTACGGACTGAATTAATTTCTAACGGACTGAATTAATTCCTTACGGACTGAATTAATTCCTTACGGATTGAATTAATTCCTTACGGATTGAATTAATTCCTTACGGACAGAATTAATTCTTAACGGTATGAATTAATTCCTTACGGACCGAATTAATTCCTTTGGGAATGAATTAATTCCTTACGTGCTGAATTAATTTCTTACGGACTGAATTAATTCCTTACGGACTGAATTAATTCCTTACTTACTGAATTAATTCCTTACGGACTGAATTAATTAATTAATGGACTGAATTAATTCATTACGGATAGAATTAATTCCTTACGGACTGAATTAATTCCTTACGGACTGAATTAATTCCTTACGGATTGAATTAATTCCTTACGGATTGAATTAATTCCTTACGGATTGAATTGATTCCTTACGGACCAAATTAATTCATTAGGGAAATAATTAATTCCTTACGGGCTGAATTAATTTCTCACGGACTGAATTAATTCCTTACGGACTGAATTAATTAATTAATGGACTGAATTAATTCCTTACGGACTGAATCAATTCCTTACGGACTGAATTAATTCCTTACGGACTGAATTAATTCCTTACGGACTGAGTTAATTCCTTACGGAATGAATTAATTCCTTACGGACCAAATTAATTCCTTAGGGAATTAATTAATTCCTTACGGATTGAATTGAATCCTTGCGGACTGAATTAATCCCTTACGGACTGAGTTAATTCCTTACGGACTGAATTAATTCCTTACGGACTGAATTAATTCCTTACGGAGTGAATTAATTCCTTACATACTGAATTAATTCCTTACGGAATGAATTAATTCCTTACGGAATGAATTAATTGCTTACGGACCAAATTAATTCCTTAGGGAATTAATTAATTCCTTACGGGCTGAATTAATTTCTTACGGACTTAATTAATTCCTTACGGATTGATTTAAATCCTTACGGACTGAATTAATTATTTACGTACTGAATTAATTAATTAATGGACTGAATTGATTCATTACGGATTGAATTAATTCCTTACGGACTGAATTAATTCCTTACGGATTGAATTAATTCCTTACGGATTGAATTAATTCATCACGGACTGAATTAATTCTTTACGGACTGAATTAATTCCTTACGGACTGAATTAATTCCTTACGGACTGAATTAATTCCTTACGGATTGAATTAATTCCTTACGGATTGAATTAATTCCTTACGGACTGAATTAATTCCTTACGGATTGAATTGATTCCTTACGGACCAAATTAATTCCTTAGGGAAATAATTAATTCCTTATGGGCTGAATTAATTTCTCAAGGACTGAGTTAATACATTACGGACTGAATTAGTTCCTTACGGACTGAATTAGTTCCTTACGGACTGAATTAATTCTTTACGGATAGAATTAATTCCTTACGGACTGAATTAATTCCTTAATGAATGAATTAACTTCCTTACGGGCTGAATTACTTTCTTACGGACTGAATTAATTCCTTACGGACTGAATTAATTTCTAACGGACTGAATTAATTCCTTACGGACTGAATTAATTCCTTACGGATTGAATTAATTCCTTACGGATTGAATTAATTCCTTACGGACAGAATTAATTCTTAACGGTATGAATTAATTCCTTACGGACCGAATTAATTCCTTTGGGAATGAATTAATTCCTTACGTGCTGAATTAATTTCTTACGGACTGAATTAATTCCTTACGGACTGAATTAATTCCTTACTTACTGAATTAATTCCTTACGGACTGAATTAATTAATTAATGGACTGAATTAATTCATTACGGATTGAATTAATTCATCACGGACTGAATTAATTCTTTACGGACTGAATTAATTCCTTACGGACTGAATTAATTCCTTACGGACTGAATTAATTCCTTACGGATTGAATTAATTCCTTACGGATTGAATTAATTCCTTACTTACTGAATTAATTCCTTACGGACTGAATTAATTAATTAATGGACTGAATTAATTCATTAAGGATTGAATTAATTCCTTACGGAATGAATTAATTCCTTACGGAATGAATTAGTTCCTTACGGACCAAATTAATTCCTTAGGGAAATAATTAATTCCTTATGGGCTGAATTAATTTCTCAAGGACTGAGTTAATACATTACGGACTGAATTAGTTCCTTACGGACTGAATTAGTTCCTTACGGACTGAATTAATTCTTTACGGATAGAATTAATTCCTTACGGACTGAATTAATTCCTTAATGAATGAATTAACTTCCTTACGGGCTGAATTACTTTCTTACGGACTGAATTAATTCCTTACGTGCTGAATTAATTTCTTACGGACTGAATTAATTCCTTACGGACTGAATTAATTCCTTACTTACTGAATTAATTCCTTACGGACTGAATTAATTAATTAATGGACTGAATTAATTCATTACGGATTGAATTAATTCCTTACGGACTGAATTAATTCCTTACGGACTGAATTAATTCCTTACGGATTGAATTAATTCCTTACGGATTGAATTAATTCCTTACGGACTGACTTAATTCCTTACGGATTGAATTGATTCCTTACGGACCAAATTAATTCATTAGGGAAATAATTAATTCCTTACGGGCTGAATTAATTCTCACGGAATGAATTAATACATTACGGACTGAATTAGTTCCTTACGGACTGAATTAGTTCCTTACGGACTGAATTAATTCTTTACGGATATAATTAATTCCTTACGGACTGAATTAATTCCTTAATGAATGAATTAATTCCTTACGGGCTGAATTACTTTCTTACGGACTGAATTAATTCCTTACGGACTGAATTAATTCCTAACGGACTGAATTAATTCCTTACGGATTGAATTAATTCCTTACGGACTGAAATAATTCCTTACGGACTGAATTAATTCCTTACGGAGTGAATTAATTCCTTACAGACTGAATTAATTCCTTACGGAATGAATTAATTCCTTACGGAATGAATTAGTTCCTTACGGACCAAATTAATTCCTTAGGGAATTAATTAATTCCTTACAATTGAATTAAATCCTTACGGACTGAATTAATTATTTACGTACTGAATTAATTAATTAATGGACTGAATTGATTCATTACGGATTGAATTAATTCCTTACGGACTGAATTAATTACCTAAGGACTGAATTAATTCCTTACGGATTGAATTAATTCCTTACGGATTGAATTAATTCATCACGGACTGAATTAATTCTTTACGGACTGAATTAATTCCTTACGGATTGAATTGATTCCTTACGGACCAAATTAATTCCTTAGGGAAATAATTAATTCCTTATGGGCTGAATTAATTTCTCAAGGACTGAGTTAATACATTACGGACTGAATTAGTTCCTTACGGACTGAATTAGTTCCTTACGGACTGAATTAATTCTTTACGGATAGAATTAATTCCTTACGGACTGAATTAATTCCTTAATGAATGAATTAACTTCCTTACGGGCTGAATTACTTTCTTACGGACTGAATTAATTCCTTACGGACTGAATTAATTTCTAACGGACTGAATTAATTCCTTACGGACTGAATTAATTCCTTACGGATTGAATTAATTCCTTACGGATTGAATTAATTCCTTACGGACAGAATTAATTCTTAACGGTATGAATTAATTCCTTACGGACCGAATTAATTCCTTTGGGAATGAATTAATTCCTTACGTGCTGAATTAATTTCTTACGGACTGAATTAATTCCTTACGGACTGAATTAATTCCTTACTTACTGAATTAATTCCTTACGGACTGAATTAATTAATTAATGGACTGAATTAATTCATTACGGATTGAATTAATTCCTTACGGACTGAATTAATTCCTTACGGACTGAATTAATTCCTTACGGATTGAATTAATTCCTTACGGATTGAATTAATTCCTTACGGACTGACTTAATTCCTTACGGATTGAATTGATTCCTTACGGACCAAATTAATTCATTAGGGAAATAATTAATTCCTTACGGGCTGAATTAATTTCTCACGGACTGAATCACTTCCTTACGGACTGAATTAATTCCTTACGGACTGAATTAATTCCTTAGGGAATTAATTAATTCCTTACGGATTGAATTAAATCCTTGCGGACTGAATTAATCCCTTACGGACTGAGTTAATTCCTTACGGACTGAATTAATTCCTTACGGACTGAATTAATTCCTTACGGAGTGAATTAATTCCTTACATACTGAATTAATTCCTTACGGAATGAATTAATTCCTTACGGAATGAATTAATTCCTTACGGACCAAATTAATTCCTTAGGGAATTAATTAATTCCTTACGGGCTGAATTAATTTCTTACGGACTTAATTAATTCCTTACGGATTGATTTAAATCCTTACGGACTGAATTAATTATTTACGTACTGAATTAATTAATTAATGGACTGAATTGGAATTGGAATTGGAATTGGAATTGGAAATGGAATCCTTACGGGCTGAATTACTTTCTTACGGACTGAATTAATTCCTTACGGACTGAATTAATTCCTAACGGACTGAATTAATTCCTTACGGACTGAATTAATTCCTTCCGGATTGAATTAATTCTTTACGGACTGAAATAATTCCTTACGGACTGAATTAATTCTTTACGGAGTGAATTAATTCCTTACAGACTGAATTAATTCCTTACGGACTGAATTAATTACTTAAGGACTGAATTAATTCCTTACGGATTGAATTAATTCCATACGGACTGAATTAATTCCTTACGGATTGAATTAATTCCTTACGTACTGAATTAATTAATTAATGGACTGAATTAATTCCTTACGGACTGAATCAATTCCTTACGGAATTAATTAATTCCTTACGGACTGAATTAATTCCTTACGGACTGAATTTATTCCTTAAGTACTGAATTAATTCCTTACGGATTGAATTAATTCCTTACAGAATGAATTAATTCTTAACGGAATGAATTAATTCTTTACGGACCAAATTAATTCCTTAGAGATTGAATTAATTCCTTACGGGCTGAATTTATTTCTTACGGACTGCATTAATACATTACGGACTGAATTAGTTCCTTACGGACTGAATTAATTCCTTACTAACATAATAAATTCCTTACGGAATGAATTAATTCCTTACGGACTGAATTAATTCCTTACGGATTGAATTAATTCCTTACGGACTGAATTAATTCTTAACGGTATGAATTAATTCCTTACGGACCGAATTAATACCTTTGGGAATGAACTAATTCCTTACGTGCTGAATTAATTTCTTACGGAATGAATTAATTCCTTACGGACTGAATTAATTCCTAACGGACTGAATTAATTCCTTACGGACTGAATTAATTCCTTCCGGATTGAATTAATTCTTTACGGACTGAAATAATTCCTTACGGACTGAATTAATTCTTTACGGAGTGAATTAATTCCTTACAGACTGAATTAATTCCTTACGGACTGAATTAATTACTTAAGGACTGAACTAATTCCTTACGGATTGAATTAATTCCTTACGGACTTAATTAATTCCTTACGGACTGAATTAATCCCTTACGGACTGAGTTAATTCCATACGGACTGAATTAATTCCTTACGGATTGAATTAATTCCTTACGTACTGAATTAATTAATTAATGGACTGAATTAATTCCTTACGGACTGAATCAATTCCTTACGGACTTAATTAATTCCTTACGGACTGAATTAATTCCTTACGGACTGAGTTAATTCCTTACGGACTGAATTAATTCCTTACGGATTGAATTAATTCCTTACGGACTGAATTAATTCCTTACGGACTGAATTTATTCCTTACGGACTGAATTAATTCCTTACGGATTGAATTAATTCCTTACAGAATGAATTAATTCTTAACGGAATGAATTAATTCTTTACGGACCAAATTAATTCCTTAGAGATTGAATTAATTCCTTACGGGCTGAATTTATTTCTTACGGACTGCATTAATACATTACGGACTGAAATAGTTCCTTACGGACTGAATTAATTCCTTACTAACATAATAAATTACTTACGGACTGAATTAATTCCTTACGGACTGAATTAATTCCTTACGGATTGAATTAATTCCTTACGGATTGAATTAATTCCTCACGGACTGAATTAATTCCTTACGGATTGAATTGATTCCTTACGGAAAAAATTAATTCCTTAGGGAAATAATTAATTCCTTACGGGCTGAATTATTTTCTCACGGACTGAATTAATACATTACGGACTGAATTAGTTCCTTACGGACTGAATTAATTCCTTACGGACTGAATTAATTCCTAACGGACTGAATTAGTTCCTTACGGACCAAATTAATTCCTTAGGGAATTAATTAATTCCTTACAATTGAATTAAATCCTTACGGACTGAATTAATTATTTACGTACTGAATTAATTAATTAATGGACTGAATTGATTCATTACGTATTGAATTAATTCCTTACGGACTGAATTAATTACCTAAGGACTGAATTAATTCCTTACGGATTGAATTAATTCCTTACGGATTGAATTAATTCATCACGGACTGAATTAATTCTTTACGGACTGAATTAATTCCTTACGGATTGAATTGATTCCTGACGGACCAAATTAATTCCTTAGGGAAATAATTAATTCCTTACGGGCTGAATTAATTTCTCACGGACTGAATTAATTCCTTACGGACTGAATTAATTCCTTACGGATTGAATTAATTCCTTACGGACTGAAATAATTCCTTACGGACTGAATTAATTCCTTACGGAGTGAATTAATTCCTTACAGACTGAATTAATTCCTTACGGATTGAATTAATTCCTTACGGACTGAATTAATTCTTAACGGTATGAATTAATTCCTTACGGACCGAATTAATTCCTTTGGGAATGAATTAATTCCTTACGTGCTGAATTAATTTCTTACGGACTGAATTAATTCCTTACGGACTGAATTAATTCCTTACTTACTGAATTAATTCCTTACGGACTGAATTAATCCCTTACGGACTGAGTTAATTCCATACGGACTGAATTAATTCCTTACGGATTGAAATAATTCCTTACGTACTGAATTAATTAATTAATGGACTGAATTAATTCCTTACGGACTGAATCAATTCCTTACGGACTTAATTAATTCCTTACGGACTGAATTAATTCCTTACGGACCGAGTTAATTCCTTACGGACTGAATTAATTCCTTACGGATTGAATTAATTCCTTACGGACTGAATTAATTCCTTACGGACTGAATTTATTCCTTACGGAGTGAATTAATTCCTTACAGACTGAATTAGTTCCTTACGGACTGAATTAATTCCTTACTAACATAATAAATTCCTTACGGAATGAATTAATTCCTTACGGACTGAATTAATTCCTTACGGATTGAATTAATTCCTTACGGACTGAATTAATTCTTAACGGTATGAATTAATTCCTTACGGACCGAATTAATACCTTTGGGAATGAACTAATTCCTTACGTGCTGAATTAATTTCTTACGGACTGAATTAATTCCTTACGGACTGAATTAATTCCTTACTTACTGAATTAATTCCTTACTTACTGAATTAATTCCTTACGGACTGAATTAATTAATTAATGGACTGAATTAATTCATTACGGATTGAATTAATTCCTTACGGACTGAATTAATTCCTTACGGACTGAATTAATTCCTTACGGATTGAATTAATTCCTTACGGATTGAATTAATTCCTTACGGACTGAATTAATTCCTTACGGATTGAATTGATTCCTTACGGACCAAATTAATTCCTTAGGGAAATAATTAATTCCTTACGGGCTGAATTAATTTCTCACGGAATGAATTAATACATTACGGACTGAATTAGTTCCTTACGGACTGAATTAGTTCCTTACGGATTGAATTGATTCCTTACGGACCAAATTAATTCTTTACGGATATAATTAATTCCTTACGGACTGAATTAATTCCTTAATGAATGAATTAATTCCTTACGGGCTGAATTACTTTCTTACGGACTGAATTAATTCCTTACGGACTGAATTAAATCCTAACGGACTGAATTAATTCCTTACGGATTGAATTAATTCCTTACGGACTGAAATAATTCCTTACGGACTGAATTAATTCCTTACGGAGTGAATTAATTCCTTACAGACTGAATTAATTCCTTACGGACTGAATTAATTCCTTACGGAGTGAATTAATTCCTTACAGACTGAATTAATTCCTTACGGAATGAATTAATTCCTTACGGAATGAATTAGTTCCTTACGGACCAAATTAATTCCTTAGGGAATTAATTAATTCCTTACAATTGAATTAAATCCTTACGGACTGAATTAATTATTTACGTACTGAATTAATTAATTAATGGACTGAATTGATTCATTACGGATTGAATTAATTCCTTACGGACTGAATTAATTACCTAAGGACTGAATTAATTCCTTACGGATTGAATTAATTCCTTACGGATTGAATTAATTCATCACGGACTGAATTAATTCTTTACGGACTGAATTAATTCCTTACGGATTGAATTGATTCCTTACGGACCAAATTAATTCCTTAGGGAAATAATTAATTCCTTATGGGCTGAATTAATTTCTCAAGGACTGAGTTAATACATTACGGACTGAATTAGTTCCTTACGGACTGAATTAGTTCCTTACGGACTGAATTAATTCTTTACGGATAGAATTAATTCCTTACGGACTGAATTAATTCCTTAATGAATGAATTAACTTCCTTACGGGCTGAATTACTTTCTTACGGACTGAATTAATTCCTTACGGACTGAATTAATTTCTAACGGACTGAATTAATTCCTTACGGACTGAATTAATTCCTTACGGATTGAATTAATTCCTTACGGATTGAATTAATTCCTTACGGACAGAATTAATTCTTAACTGTATGAATTAATTAATTACGGACCGAATTAATTCCTTTGGGAATGAATTAATTCCTTACGTGCTGAATTAATTTCTTACGGACTGAATTAATTCCTTACGGACTGAATTAATTCCTTACTTACTGAATTAATTCCTTACGGACTGAATTAATTAATTAATGGACTGAATTAATTCATTACGGATTGAATTAATTCCTTACGGACTGAATTAATTCCTTAGGGACTGAATTAATTCCTTACGGATTGAATTAATTCCTTACGGATTGAATTAATTCCTTACGGACTGACTTAATCCTTACGGATTGAATTGATTCCTTACGGACCAAATTAATTCATTAGGGAAATAATTAATTCCTTACGGGCTGAATTAATTTCTCACGGACTGAATTAATTCCTTACGGACTGAATTAATTAATTAATGGACTGAATTAATTCCTTACGGACTGAATCAATTCCTTACGGACTGAATTAATTCCTTACGGACTGAATTAATTCCTTACGGACTGAGTTAATTCCTTACGGAATGAATTAATTCCTTACGGACCAAATTAATTCCTTAGGGAATTAATTAATTCCTTACGGATTGAATTAAATCCTTGCGGACTGAATTAATCCCTTACGGACTGAGTTAATTCCTTACGGATTGAATTAATTCCTTACGGACTGAATTAATTCCTTACGGACTGAATTAATTCCTTACGGACTGAATTAATTCCTTACGGAGTGAATTAATTCCTTACATACTGAATTAATTCCTTACGGATTGAATTAATTCCTTACGGACTGAATTAATTACCTAAGGACTGAATTAATTCCTTACGGATTGAATTAATTCCTTACGGATTGAATTAATTCATCACGGACTGAATTAATTCTTTACGGACTGAATTAATTCCTTACGGATTGAATTGATTCCTTACGGACCAAATTAATTCCTTAGGGAAATAATTAATTCCTTATGGGCTGAATTAATTTCTCAAGGACTGAGTTAATACATTACGGACTGAATTAGTTCCTTACGGACTGAATTAGTTCCTTACGGACTGAATTAATTCTTTACGGATAGAATTAATTCCTTACGGACTGAATTAATTCCTTAATGAATGAATTAACTTCCTTACGGGCTGAATTACTTTCTTACGGACTGAATTAATTCCTTACGGACTGAATTAATTTCTAACGGACTGAATTAATTCCTTACGGACTGAATTAATTCCTTACGGATTGAATTAATTCCTTACGGATTGAATTAATTCCTTACGGACAGAATTAATTCTTAACGGTATGAATTAATTCCTTACGGACCGAATTAATTCCTTTGGGAATGAATTAATTCCTTACGTGCTGAATTAATTTCTTACGGACTGAATTAATTCCTTACGGACTGAATTAATTCCTTACTTACTGAATTAATTCCTTACGGACTGAATTAATTAATTAATGGACTGAATTAATTCATTACGGATTGAATTAATTCCTTACGGACTGAATTAATTCCTTAGGGACTGAATTAATTCCTTACGGATTGAATTAATTCCTTACGGATTGAATTAATTCCTTACGGACTGACTTAATCCTTACGGATTGAATTGATTCCTTACGGACCAAATTAATTCATTAGGGAAATAATTAATTCCTTACGGGCTGAATTAATTTCTCACGGACTGAATTAATTCCTTACGGACTGAATTAATTAATTAATGGACTGAATTAATTCCTTACGGACTGAATCAATTCCTTACGGACTGAATTAATTCCTTACGGACTGAATTAATTCCTTACGGACTGAGTTAATTCCTTACGGAATGAATTAATTCCTTACGGACCAAATTAATTCCTTAGGGAATTAATTAATTCCTTACGGATTGAATTAAATCCTTGCGGACTGAATTAATCCCTTACGGACTGAGTTAATTCCTTACGGATTGAATTAATTCCTTACGGACTGAATTAATTCCTTACGGACTGAATTAATTCCTTACGGACTGAATTAATTCCTTACGGAGTGAATTAATTCCTTACATACTGAATTAATTCCTTACGGATTGAATTAATTCCTTACGGACTGAATTAATTACCTAAGGACTGAATTAATTCCTTACGGATTGAATTAATTCCTTACGGATTGAATTAATTCATCACGGACTGAATTAATTCTTTACGGACTGAATTAATTCCTTACGGATTGAATTGATTCCTTACGGACCAAATTAATTCCTTAGGGAAATAATTAATTCCTTATGGGCTGAATTAATTTCTCAAGGACTGAGTTAATACATTACGGACTGAATTAGTTCCTTACGGACTGAATTAGTTCCTTACGGACTGAATTAATTCTTTACGGATAGAATTAATTCCTTACGGACTGAATTAATTCCTTAATGAATGAATTAACTTCCTTACGGGCTGAATTACTTTCTTACGGACTGAATTAATTCCTTACGGACTGAATTAATTTCTAACGGACTGAATTAATTCCTTACGGACTGAATTAATTCCTTACGGATTGAATTAATTCCTTACGGATTGAATTAATTCCTTACGGACAGAATTAATTCTTAACGGTATGAATTAATTCCTTACGGACCGAATTAATTCCTTTGGGAATGAATTAATTCCTTACGTGCTGAATTAATTTCTTACGGACTGAATTAATTCCTTACGGACTGAATTAATTCCTTACTTACTGAATTAATTCCTTACGGACTGAATTAATTAATTAATGGACTGAATTAATTCATTACGGATTGAATTAATTCCTTACGGACTGAATTAATTCCTTAGGGACTGAATTAATTCCTTACGGATTGAATTAATTCCTTACGGATTGAATTAATTCCTTACGGACTGACTTAATCCTTACGGATTGAATTGATTCCTTACGGACCAAATTAATTCATTAGGGAAATAATTAATTCCTTACGGGCTGAATTAATTTCTCACGGACTGAATTAATTCCTTACGGACTGAATTAATTAATTAATGGACTGAATTAATTCCTTACGGACTGAATCAATTCCTTACGGACTGAATTAATTCCTTACGGACTGAATTAATTCCTTACGGACTGAGTTAATTCCTTACGGAATGAATTAATTCCTTACGGACCAAATTAATTCCTTAGGGAATTAATTAATTCCTTACGGATTGAATTAAATCCTTGCGGACTGAATTAATCCCTTACGGACTGAGTTAATTCCTTACGGATTGAATTAATTCCTTACGGACTGAATTAATTCCTTACGGACTGAATTAATTCCTTACGGACTGAATTAATTCCTTACGGAGTGAATTAATTCCTTACATACTGAATTAATTCCTTACGGAATGAATTAATTCCTTACGGAATGAATTAATTCCTTACGGACCAAATTAATTCCTTACGGAATTGTAAGAAAGTGTCTTACAAATTATAGTAGGTTCTTTGTGGCGGAAGGAGAGGCTGTGGTTATCAGGACTCACGGAGTAAAGTTAGAGTCCGAAAAAGGACTTAGACTCTGGTTCACGGATGTATTTTGTACATTCCCACTCTAACACCCTCTGCTAAAAGCGAGCACCGACCCCTACTAAAGGCAAATTCTGACTGCCCTGATTGATAAGATGAAAGTCACCAGGAAAACAATTAACTAGTAAGCTGAGCTATTACTTCATTGGTGTGGGCGGTTCGTACATAATAAGGGGGTTCACAGTATTGGGCAATAATGGATTAATCAGACACATGCATGGCTTCATGCATGTGGAGGGCGACATCTAGTGTTTACGGGAGAATACAGGTGGGGGGGACTCAAAAACAAGCGGGAGAATAAAAGCACATTCTTACATCACTTCCCCCATTGGAAAAACTACGTCCCGGAGTAAAAGAAATTTGCGAAATAAAAGAGTAAAAGGATGCGGAGTAAAAGGAATTTGCGTTAAGAAACTCCTGACGTGCGAAAATGCGATTCCAAGCCAGGTCACTAAACGAGGTCACTAAACCAAACGATTGTCCGTCGCAACCAAAGTCTACATCCAAAGGAAGGGCTTTGAAGAAGGGCTTGTCTGTCGCAACCAAAGACTACATCCAAATGTCCTGCAAGTTTATTATTATCTATTATATTATTATTATATTATTATATTATTATTCTATTATCGCGATGGTGTAGGGTCCGGTGACGTTCCATACGTAAAGATGCAGGAGATCGCTTCTTTGAGAGCGGCTTTTCAAGCCACAAATGCGGTTATGATCCCAAGTTGGTTGCAATTCTTGTGAACAAACGTCTGAACACTCGCGGAGATAGCCAAGTAAAGGTGATCAATTTGTGTCAAGGCGTACATGTCAATATCTTGAACAGGAGTAGGGAAAGGCGAGAAATGGTACAATTCGAAATCATTTTGCTGGGGGGAGATAATTTTACTGGTGGGAAATCGATCCTTATTTAAAATACTGTACGTCTTGAGAGAAACGTACGGGGGGCTTTACGACTCGTCCCGAGCGGGTGGTTAGGGTTGGGCGGTTATCTATGGGTGGAAACAATAATCGAGGTTGCACTACTGGTAAGGGTGGGTCACTTATGGAACGGGAGCGTATTAATACTTCTGTGGGGAGTGACATGGGCTCGGAGGAAGAAGAATGGGGGGCACAAATTTCTGCAGGTGTACTAACGGTTCGGGGTCGGAAAGCATGAGGGAAGTTGTAAGTCGGGAAGGAATCATCAGAAACAATGAAATTAGATGGGGGTTGGAGATCACTTTGATAAGGGGTGGAAACATCAGGGGAGGAGGGAGTACTCGTAGAAGAATTTGGGTCGAGAGCTGGACTTCGATGGGTGGACCAGGTTTGCTCATCTGTCAAGGCGGGAAAAGGTGAAGAAGTAGGGCTGGTAGGCCTAGATTCGGGCATCGAGAAGTTTGAGTAATCTGCGGAGTCCGAGGAATTTTCCGGGCTGGCTGGAGCGGGGGGCAAGTTTTGGAAGGCGGGAGGTGGCGTCAATGGTCGGGAGGGAGTGGTGTTGGGATGGGGAGTAGGAAAGTTAAGGGCCGGGGGTGGGGGTACATAGATTTCAACGGTGGGGGGTGTTAATTCTGCGGCGGATTTTAGTAATTGATCGATCTGATCGAGGAGTTTATCCGTTTGTTCTTCGAGTTTTTCTGTGGTTGGGGGTTTCTTGGGTTTTGGGGATTCCGCAGGGGGAAGCGTCCCGAGTGGGACATTAAT
The DNA here is from genome assembly GCA_023053545.1 of Lepidurus packardi. Lineage (NCBI taxonomy): Eukaryota > Metazoa > Arthropoda > Branchiopoda > Notostraca > Triopsidae > Lepidurus > Lepidurus packardi. Next base: position 601,110 of record JAKZAN010000039.1, read on the forward strand.
TTGAGGGGTGGGGGATTTTCGTCGGGCACAGACATCACAGGATTTGCAATACTTCTCCACGTCGTTGAACATTCTTTTCCAGAAGAAGCGACTGCGGATTTTGGTGAATGTTTTCGAAATACCAAGGTGTCCGGCTAAATCATGGTCATGATTAGATTCCAAAATTTCGGGGACGAGAACTTGGGGGATGACTAATTGGGTGAGGATTTCATGACGAGGGGAATTTGGTCGAGGCATTGCATGGTGATATAATAGCTTGGTGTCAGGATCTATAAAGAAGTTTTCAACTTCGAAAAGCCAGGGTGGGTGTTGATTTCCTTTCCCAGGGTTTTGTCCACGTGAAATGTAATCGTAGAGTGGGCGACAATAAGAGTCAGCATATTGAAGTTTTCGAAGCTGGGTTTCTGTTATCTCCATTAATTTGAGTCGTCCATCCTGTGAGGCCGAATTAATCTGTGCTATTTCATGGCTTGGACAGGATGGTAAGGCTATACGGGAAAGAGCGTCAGCGTTCTTGTTCAGACGTCCGGGACGATATTGTATGTCATAATCGTATTCTGCTAAAGTTAATGACCAACGCACTAAACGAGGGGATGAGTCTTTTACTGACATTAACCATCGGAGGGAATTATGGTCAGTGTAAACGGAAAAATGTCGGCCGTACAGGAATGTCCTGAAATGTTTCACAGCCCAAACGATTGCCAAAGCTTCCTTTTCCGTCGTTGCATAGTTTCTCTCAGCTTTGTTTAACAAGCGGCTAGCATAGGCGATGGCAACTTCTTTACCTTCTTGGGTTTGAGCAAGGACAGCTCCAACAGCAAAATCCGAAGCATCCGTGTGGAGGAAGAAGGGTTGCTCAAAGTCTGGGTAAGCTAGAATGGGCCAGGTCATTAAGTGACCCTTGAGTCGTAAAAAGGCTTCATCTTCTTCTGCATTCCATCGAAAATCTACGTTTTTCCCCGTCAACTTGTGAAGAGGGGCTGCAATTTTTGAAAATCCTTCGATAAAACGGCGATAATAACCAGCAATTCCCAAAAAGGTTTGGACTTCGTTTACGGTAGTGGGAGTGGGGTATGCAACTATAGCGCTAATTTTATCGGGATCGGGTTCGACTCCGTTTTGAGAGACAAAGTGACCAAGGTATTTAATCCGGTCCATAAACAATTCGCATTTGGAGGGTTTTAATTTTAATCCGGCATCCCGTAATCGTTCAAAGACCAGATTTAAGCGTTCCAGATGTTCCTCAAAGGTTTTACTATGAACAATGATATCATCGATATAAGCTAGGCAGATTTTATTCACTAGGCCTCGGAGTACGTTGTTCATTAATCGCTGGAAAGTGGCAGGGGCGTTACAAAGTCCGAAGGGCATGCGGTTAAATTCGTAATGCCCGTATGGAGACGAGAAAGCTGTTTTTTCTTGATCTTCCGGTTCCAATTCGATCTGCCAAAAACCGTTGATGAGGTCGAACAGGGAAAAATATTTAGACTTAGCTAAACAGTTAAAGGATTCGTGGATATTGGGTAAGGGGTACTGATCTTTTCTCGTGATCGCGTTTAGTTTTCGGTAGTCTATCACTAAACGTTTGGTTCCATCCTTTTTGTCAACCAAAAGAACGGGTGCTCCCCAAGGTGAATTTGATTCCCTGATAATTCCTACTTCCAATAGGCTTTTAATTTTGCTCTCCATCACAGGTTGTAGAGCTTCGGGGACGCGATAGGGTTTTTGATGAATAGGGGAATTACCCTGAACATCTATTCTATGTCGAACCTTAGAAGTTTGTCCCATGTCCATGTCACCTTGGGCGAAAATGTCGGAATTGGCTTCCAGGAGCTCAAGCAGTTTGAATTTTTGATCGGAGGAAATGTTATTACCGATGTTGAACTTGTTGGGGTCAAAGGGACGGAGGTTCTCGTCAGAGTTTTCAGATTGACGAGTTATTTTAACATGATTGACTGGAAAGGAGCTAGCACTTGGGTTAACTTCAAGATCTAAGATACCCATGAAATCGGTCGTCATGAAATTGTGGATTTCGTTAGATTGATTTGTAATTAGTATGGGTATTTTTGTAGTGCCATCCGTTAGCACCATGACTGGTTCAACATAGACATTGGGTCGTAGCAAATCAGCGGGTTCGAGAATGCCGGTTTTCCCGTAGCGCGGGATAAAGCGAAAACTACTTGATTTATCAGCTCGTTTAGGGATCTCGATTCTCCCGTAAACGGTTCGACTGGTGTAGGGCAACACGGAGATATTTTTGTCTAAAAAGACACGGTACCTAGACTTTTCTATGTGCGGAATTTCAGGCACATCTGGGGTTGGGATTTTGAGAGGGCCAGGGATTTGTCTGACAGAGTCAATAAGGCTAGATAATAACTCTAGTTGACGGGTAACATGATCTGGGGTTGGAATAGGGGGATTTGTGGAAGGGGGATTGGGGGATGGACACATTGGAGTAGTTGGTGGGGTAATGGTAGGGCAAGGGTAAGGTAACGATAGTGATGGAGCATCAGCCTTTTCTTTGGGTTGGCTTGGGGGGTCACGAAAAATTACGAGTTGCAACTTTCCGTCTATAATTAGGTCATGTTGGCAAATAAAATCTATTCCCAAGACAATGTCACAATTTATGTGGGGGCTAACCACGAAATCATGTCTAAATCTTCGTCCTGCTAGACCGATTTCGGCGTGAACGGCTCCTTTTGTTAGCAATTCCGCATTCAAAATTGAATATAAGCGGACATTTGAGGGGGTATGGGAGAAGATGAATCCGCTATTTTTTAGTTCATTATAGACGGATTCCTTCATAAGTGAAACCCCTGCTCCACTATCGACAAGGGCAGAGTATGAAAATTGTCCAACATCTGCCTTTAACACAGGAGTCTTGACACCGGTTGATACTTCGGCTACGACATCGTTAAAATAAACTGGGGGGCGGACAACGTTAGCGGGTATGGTAGCATTATTTGGTGATGACGTTGCGTCATCACTAAATTGGGGGGGTGGAGGAATAATTGGGAGGTGAGGTTGGGTTTTAACTCGAGGGGGCAAGGGCTTTTTGCGGGGTAAAGGGGTTCCCATCCGACCCTCGGCGGTGGGCCTTTTTAGTTTTTTGGGGGGTTGTTACCGAAAAGGACTTTCTCGACTTCTCTCTGCTGCTCCAAGGAGGGAAGGGGAAACGGAGGTCTAGTTCCCCATTTGGCGGCTAAAACATCTTGGAGGAATGGACAAGTCTTTACAATGTGTCCTTGGTTATGACAATAATTGCAAACAGGAGTATTGTCATTGCGCGTGTCAACCGGGTTACGGGGAGGCTGAGGATTACCCTGGGAACCTTGCGGGTGGTGGAATGGTTGTTGTGGGTGTTGGTTAAAGCCTCGGGATTGGAGAGGGTGATAGGCTGGGCGGAAAGTGGGGCGGAAAGGACCTTGATTCCGTCCTTCTTGGGCAGGAAGGTGGGATGGTGACAGGGGACGCGGGTTAACGCTTCTTCCTTGTCCATTACCACTTGGTCGGTAAGAGGGAGAGCCGGGTGGTTGGGAATCGAAGGAATCTACAGGATGATGGGAATAAGGCTCCTCGAACTCGGAAAAAACACCAGCGATCCTAGATTTTGTCTCCTGCAGGAGAGTTTTTTGTTCGGCCGCCATGTCTCTAATCTGCTGAAGGTAGCGGTTGGCGGTGTCCATAAATTCGGTGGGGAAGGTTGGGAGGGGAATAAAATTTTTCTCTTCGGTACGGGCAAGGGTGACAATCTCGTCGAATCGCAAATCTTGATCGCCAAGGGTTCGTCGGACAAGAGGTTTGAGGGCTACATTTAAGCCTCGGAGGAAAGCTGATTTGTTGATTTCCTCGATGGCGGTTGCTGCACCCGCGTCGCCTTGATTTAGACGTTGGTAAAGTTTCCCGTGACGATCTCGAGAATGGGCGAGTAGTTTTTGCGCGTATTGCGCTATTTTTTCGGTTGGGCCTTGGGTAGGTGGTTCCTGCTCATCTACTTCCGGGTAATGAAACCGGGTGAGGAAGGATTCTCGGAAGGTGTCCCAATTAGTTTTCGTTGGGCCATCCAACATTCGATAAAAAATGAGGGCTTCTCCCTCGAGTCTTCCGTGAACGGCTCTCAGGATCCTATCACTAAGGTCTGGATAGCTGCTTAATTGCATACTTAGTGCAACTAACCAGTCTTTTATTCGAGGTCCACCGTCGTATTTTGGGATCTGGTTTAATATGGCAATGATTGATTCACTGCTGCGGGTATTGGAAGGGGTGGTTGGACGGGAGAAGGTGATCAAGTCGGAATCGTCAAGAGCGAGAGGTTGTCCTAGAAACGTGAAGCTAGGGGCAGTTGGACGAGTGATGCCAGTGGTAGACATCGTAGGTGCAGCGGCGGATGCAAACACCGATGAAAGGGGTGGGAGGTTGAGAAGGGCAGTAGAAGTACTTGGGTTACCTGTAGGCAATGGGTTGCCGCGGGCGTCCATGATACTGATATACAAGAATGACCTTAAAGGAACTCGACGTCTGAAACCACAATATCACTGCTTCACTTAAATGTTTTAATATTCGAAAGGTTAAATAGAATAACAGGGAATAATCACGAGCCTAAAAGCCAATCCTACCGACTGCGCCAGTTGTAAGAAAGTGTCTTACAAATTATAGTAGGTTCTTTGTGGCGGAAGGAGAGGCTGTGGTTATCAGGACTCACGGAGTAAAGTTAGAGTCCGAAAAAGGACTTAGACTCTGGTTCACGGATGTATTTTGTACATTCCCACTCTAACACCCTCTGCTAAAAGCGAGCACCGACCCCTACTAAAGGCAAATTCTGACTGCCCTGATTGATAAGATGAAAGTCACCAGGAAAACAATTAACTAGTAAGCTGAGCTATTACTTCATTGGTGTGGGCGGTTCGTACATAATAAGGGGGTTCACAGTATTGGGCAATAATGGATTAATCAGACACATGCATGGCTTCATGCATGTGGAGGGCGACATCTAGTGTTTACGGGAGAATACAGGTGGGGGGGACTCAAAAACAAGCGGGAGAATAAAAGCACATTCTTACAGAATTAATTAATTCCTTACGGGCTGAATTAATTTCTTACGGACTTAATTAATTCCTTACGGATTGATTTAAATCCTTACGGACTGAATTAATTATTTACGTACTGAATTAATTAATTAATGGACTGAATTGATTCATTACGGATTGAATTAATTCCTTACGGACTGAATTAATTCCTTACGGATTGAATTAATTCCTTACGGACGGAATTAATTCTTAACGGTATGAATTAATTCCTTACGGACCGAATTAATTCCTTTGGGAATGAATTAATTCCTTACGTGCTGAATTAATTTCTTACGGACTGAATTAATTCCTTACGGACTGAATTAATTCCTTACTTACTGAATTAATTCCTTACGGACTGAATTAATCCCTTACGGACTGAGTTAATTCCATACGGACTGAATTAATTCCTTACGGATTGAAATAATTCCTTACGTACTGAATTAATTAATTAATGGACTGAATTAATTCCTTACGGACTGAATCAATTCCTTACGGACTTAATTAATTCCTTACGGACTGAATTAATTCCTTACGGACCGAGTTAATTCCTTACGGACTGAATTAATTCCTTACGGATTGAATTAATTCCTTACGGACTGAATTAATTCCTTACGGACTGAATTTATTCCTTACGGAGTGAATTAATTCCTTACAGACTGAATTAGTTCCTTACGGACTGAATTAATTCCTTACTAACATAATAAATTCCTTACGGAATGAATTAATTCCTTACGGACTGAAATAATTCCTTACGGACTGAATTAATTCCTTACGGACTGAATTAATTCTTAACGGTATGAATTAATTCCTTACGGACCGAATTAATACCTTTGGGAATGAACTAATTCCTTACGTGCTGAATTAATTTCTTACGGACTGAATTAATTCCTTACGGACTGAATTAATTCCTTACTTACTGAATTAATTCCTTACTTACTGAATTAATTCCTTACGGACTGAATTAATTAATTAATGGACTGAATTAATTCATTACGGATTGAATTAATTCCTTACGGACTGAATTAATTCCTTACGGACTGAATTAATTCCTTACGGATTGAATTAATTCCTTACGGATTGAATTAATTCCTTACGGACTGAATTAATTCCTTACGGATTGAATTGATTCCTTACGGACCAAATTAATTCCTTAGGGAAATAATTAATTCCTTACGGGCTGAATTAATTTCTCACGGAATGAATTAATACATTACGGACTGAATTAGTTCCTTACGGACTGAATTAGTTCCTTACGGACTGAATTAATTCTTTACGGATATAACTAATTCCTTACGGACTGAATTAATTCCTTAATGAATGAATTAATTCCTTACGGGCTGAATTACTTTCTAACGGACTGAATTAATTCCTTACGGATTGAATTAATTCCTTACGGACTGAAATAATTCCTTACGGACTGAATTAATTCCTTACGGAGTGAATTAATTCCTTACAGACTGAATTAATTCCTTACGGAATGAATTAATTCCTTACGGAATGAATTAGTTCCTTACGGACCAAATTAATTCCTTAGGGAATTAATTAATTCCTTACAATTGAATTAAATCCTTACGGACTGAATTAATTATTTACGTACTGAATTAATTAATTAATGGACTGAATTGATTCATTACGGATTGAATTAATTCCTTACGGACTGAATTAATTACCTAAGGACTGAATTAATTCCTTACGGATTGAATTAATTCCTTACGGACCAAATTAATTCCTTAGGGAAATAATTAATTCCTTATGGGCTGAATTAATTTCTCAAGGACTGAGTTAATACATTACGGACTGAATTAGTTCCTTACGGACTGAATTAGTTCCTTACGGACTGAATTAATTCTTTACGGATAGAATTAATTCCTTACGGACTGAATTAATTCCTTAATGAATGAATTAACTTCCTTACGGGCTGAATTACTTTCTTACGGACTGAATTAATTCCTTACGGACTGAATTAATTTCTAACGGACTGAATTAATTCCTTACGGACTGAATTAATTCCTTACGGATTGAATTAATTCCTTACGGATTGAATTAATTCCTTACGGACAGAATTAATTCTTAACGGTATGAATTAATTCCTTACGGACCGAATTAATTCCTCTGGGAATGAATTAATTCCTTACGTGCTGAATTAATTTCTTACGGACTGAATTAATTCCTTACGGACTGAATTAATTCCTTACTTACTGAATTAATTCCTTACGGACTGAATTAATTAATTAATGGACTGAATTAATTCATTACGGATTGAATTAATTCCTTACGGACTGAATTAATTCCTTACGGACTGAATTAATTCCTTACGGATTGAATTAATTCCTTACGGATTGAATTAATTCCTTACGGACTGACTTAATTCCTTACGGACTGAATCAATTCCTTACGGACTGAATTAATTCCTTACGGACTGAATTAATTCCTTACGGACTGAGTTAATTCCTTACGGAATGAATTAATTCCTTACGGACCAAATTAATTCCTTAGGGAATTAATTAATACCTTACGGATTGAATTAAATCCTTGCGGACTGAATTAATCCCTTACGGACTGAGTTAATTCCTTACGGACTGAATTAATTCCTTACGGACTGAATTAATTCCTTTCGGAGTGAATTAATTCCTTACATACTGAATTAATTCCTTACGGAATGAATTAATTCCTTACGGAATGAATTAATTCCTTACTTACCAAATTAATTCCTTAGGGAATTAATTAATTCCTTACGGGCTGAATTAATTTCTTACGGACTTAATTAATTCCTTACGGATTGATTTAAATCCTTACGGACTGAATTAATTATTTACGTACTGAATTAATTAATTAATGGACTGAATTGATTCATTACGGATTGAATTAATTCCTTACGGACTGAATTAATTCCTTACGGATTGAATTAATTCCTTACGGATTGAATTAATTCATCACGGACTGAATTAATTCTTTACGGACTGAATTAATTCCTTACGTACTGAATTAATTAATTAATGGACTGAATTAATTCCTTACGGACTTAATCAATTCCTTACGTACTTAATTAATTCCTAACGGAGTGAATTAATTCCTTACGGACTAAATTAATTCCTTAGGGAAATAATTAATTCCTTACGGGCTGAATTAATTTCTCACGGACTGAATTAATTCCTTAGGGACTGAATTAATTCCTTACGGATTGAATTAATTCCTTACGGACTGAAATAATTCCTTACGGACTGAATTAATTCCTTACGGAGTGAATTAATTCCTTACAGACTGAATTAATTCCTTACGGATTGAATTAATTCCTTACGGACTGAATTAATTCTTAACGGTATGAATTAATTCCTTACGGACCGAATTAATTCCTTTGGGAATGAATTAATTCCTTACGTGCTGAATTAATTTCTTACGGACTGAATTAATTCCTTACGGACTGAATTAATTCCTTACTTACTGAATTAATTCCTTACGGACTGAATTAATCCCTTACGGACTGAGTTAATTCCATACGGACTGAATTAATTCCTTACGGATTGAAATAATTCCTTACGTACTGAATTAATTAATTAATGGACTGAATTAATTCCTTACGGACTGAATCAATTCCTTACGGACTTAATTAATTCCTTACGGACTGAATTAATTCCTTACGGACCGAGTTAATTCCTTACGGACTGAATTAATTCCTTACGGATTGAATTAATTCCTTACGGACTGAATTAATTCCTTACGGACTGAATTTATTCCTTACGGAGTGAATTAATTCCTTACAGACTGAATTAGTTCCTTACGGACTGAATTAATTCCTTACTAACATAATAAATTCCTTACGGAATGAATTAATTCCTTACGGACTGAATTAATTCCTTACGGATTGAATTAATTCCTTACGGACTGAATTAATTCTTAACGGTATGAATTAATTCCTTACGGACCGAATTAATACCTTTGGGAATGAACTAATTCCTTACGTGCTGAATTAATTTCTTACGGACTGAATTAATTCCTTACGGACTGAATTAATTCCTTACTTACTGAATTAATTCCTTACTTACTGAATTAATTCCTTACGGACTGAATTAATTAATTAATGGACTGAATTAATTCATTACGGATTGAATTAATTCCTTACGGACTGAATTAATTCCTTACGGACTGAATTAATTCCTTACGGATTGAATTAATTCCTTACGGATTGAATTAATTCCTTACGGACTGAATTAATTCCTTACGGATTGAATTGATTCCTTACGGACCAAATTAATTCCTTAGGGAAATAATTAATTCCTTACGGGCTGAATTAATTTCTCACGGAATGAATTAATACATTACGGACTGAATTAGTTCCTTACGGACTGAATTAGTTCCTTACGGACTGAATTAATTCTTTACGGATATAATTAATTCCTTACGGACTGAATTAATTCCTTAATGAATGAATTAATTCCTTACGGGCTGAATTACTTTCTTACGGACTGAATTAATTCCTTACGGACTGAATTAATTCCTAACGGACTGAATTAATTCCTTACGGATTGAATTAATTCCTTACGGACTGAAATAATTCCTTACGGACTGAATTAATTCCTTACGGAGTGAATTAATTCCTTACAGACTGAATTAATTCCTTACGGAATGAATTAATTCCTTACGGAATGAATTAGTTCCTTACGGACCAAATTAATTCCTTAGGGAATTAATTAATTCCTTACAATTGAATTAAATCCTTACGGACTGAATTAATTATTTACGTACTGAATTAATTAATTAATGGACTGAATTGATTCATTACGGATTGAATTAATTCCTTACGGACTGAATTAATTACCTAAGGACTGAATTAATTCCTTACGGATTGAATTAATTCCTTACGGATTGAATTAATTCATCACGGACTGAATTAATTCTTTACGGACTGAATTAATTCCTTACGGACTGAATTAATTCCTTACGGACCGAGTTAATTCCTTACGGACTGAATTAATTCCTTACGGATTGAATTAATTCCTTACGGACTGAATTAATTCCTTACGGACTGAATTTATTCCTTACGGAGTGAATTAATTCCTTACAGACTGAATTAGTTCCTTACGGACTGAATTAATTCCTTACTAACATAATAAATTCCTTACGGAATGAATTAATTCCTTACGGACTGAATTAATTCCTTACGGATTGAATTAATTCCTTACGGACTGAATTAATTCTTAACTGTATGAATTAATTCCTTACGGACCGAATTAATACCTTTGGGAATGAACTAATTCCTTACGTGCTGAATTAATTTCTTACGGACTGAATTAATTCCTTACGGACTGAATTAATTCCTTACTTACTGAATTAATTCCTTACTTACTGAATTAATTCCTTACGGACTGAATTAATTAATTAATGGACTGAATTAATTCATTACGGATTGAATTAATTCCTTACGGACTGAATTAATTCCTTACGGACTGAATTAATTCCTTACGGATTGAATTAATTCCTTACGGATTGAATTAATTCCTTACGGACTGAATTAATTCCTTACGGATTGAATTGATTCCTTACGGACCAAATTAATTCCTTAGGGAAATAATTAATTCCTTACGGGCTGAATTAATTTCTCACGGAATGAATTAATACATTACGGACTGAATTAGTTCCTTACGGACTGAATTAGTTCCTTACGGACTGAATTAATTCTTTACGGATATAATTAATTCCTTACGGACTGAATTAATTCCTTAATGAATGAATTAATTCCTTACGGGCTGAATTACTTTCTTACGGACTGAATTAATTCCTTACGGACTGAATTAATTCCTAACGGACTGAATTAATTCCTTACGGATTGAATTAATTCCTTACGGACTGAAATAATTCCTTACGGACTGAATTAATTCCTTACGGAGTGAATTAATTCCTTACAGACTGAATTAATTCCTTACGGAATGAATTAATTCCTTACGGAATGAATTAGTTCCTTACGGACCAAATTAATTCCTTAGGGAATTAATTAATTCCTTACAATTGAATTAAATCCTTACGGACTGAATTAATTATTTACGTACTGAATTAATTAATTAATGGACTGAATTGATTCATTACGGATTGAATTAATTCCTTACGGACTGAATTAATTACCTAAGGACTGAATTAATTCCTTACGGATTGAATTAATTCCTTACGGATTGAATTAATTCATCACGGACTGAATTAATTCTTTACGGACTGAATTAATTCCTTAAGGATTGAATTGATTCCTTACGGACCAAATTAATTCCTTAGGGAAATAATTAATTCCTTATGGGCTGAATTAATTTCTCAAGGACTGAGTTAATACATTACGGACTGAATTAGTTCCTTACGGACTGAATTAGTTCCTTACGGACTGAATTAATTCTTTACGGATAGAATTAATTCCTTACGGACTGAATTAATTCCTTAATGAATGAATTAACTTCCTTACGGGCTGAATTACTTTCTTACGGACTGAATTAATTCCTTACGGACTGAATTAATTTCTAACGGACTGAATTAATTCCTTACGGACTGAATTAATTCCTTACGGATTGAATTAATTCCTTACGGATTGAATTAATTCCTTACGGACAGAATTAATTCTTAACGGTATGAATTAATTCCTTACGGACCGAATTAATTCCTTTGGGAATGAATTAATTCCTTACGTGCTGAATTAATTTCTTACGGACTGAATTAATTCCTTACGGACTGAATTAATTCCTTACTTACTGAATTAATTCCTTACGGACTGAATTAATTAATTAATGGACTGAATTAATTCATTACGGATAGAATTAATTCCTTACGGACTGAATTAATTCCTTACGGACTGAATTAATTCCTTACGGATTGAATTAATTCCTTACGGATTGAATTAATTCCTTACGGATTGAATTGATTCCTTACGGACCAAATTAATTCATTAGGGAAATAATTAATTCCTTACGGGCTGAATTAATTTCTCACGGACTGAATTAATTCCTTACGGACTGAATTAATTAATTAATGGACTGAATTAATTCCTTACGGACTGAATCAATTCCTTACGGACTGAATTAATTCCTTACGGACTGAATTAATTCCTTACGGACTGAGTTAATTCCTTACGGAATGAATTAATTCCTTACGGACCAAATTAATTCCTTAGGGAATTAATTAATTCCTTACGGATTGAATTGAATCCTTGCGGACTGAATTAATCCCTTACGGACTGAGTTAATTCCTTACGGACTGAATTAATTCCTTACGGACTGAATTAATTCCTTACGGAGTGAATTAATTCCTTACATACTGAATTAATTCCTTACGGAATGAATTAATTCCTTACGGAATGAATTAATTGCTTACGGACCAAATTAATTCCTTAGGGAATTAATTAATTCCTTACGGGCTGAATTAATTTCTTACGGACTTAATTAATTCCTTACGGATTGATTTAAATCCTTACGGACTGAATTAATTATTTACGTACTGAATTAATTAATTAATGGACTGAATTGATTCATTACGGATTGAATTAATTCCTTACGGACTGAATTAATTCCTTACGGATTGAATTAATTCCTTACGGATTGAATTAATTCATCACGGACTGAATTAATTCTTTACGGACTGAATTAATTCCTTACGGACTGAATTAATTCCTTACGGACTGAATTAATTCCTTACGGATTGAATTAATTCCTTACGGATTGAATTAATTCCTTACGGACTGAATTAATTCCTTACGGATTGAATTGATTCCTTACGGACCAAATTAATTCCTTAGGGAAATAATTAATTCCTTATGGGCTGAATTAATTTCTCAAGGACTGAGTTAATACATTACGGACTGAATTAGTTCCTTACGGACTGAATTAGTTCCTTACGGACTGAATTAATTCTTTACGGATAGAATTAATTCCTTACGGACTGAATTAATTCCTTAATGAATGAATTAACTTCCTTACGGGCTGAATTACTTTCTTACGGACTGAATTAATTCCTTACGGACTGAATTAATTTCTAACGGACTGAATTAATTCCTTACGGACTGAATTAATTCCTTACGGATTGAATTAATTCCTTACGGATTGAATTAATTCCTTACGGACAGAATTAATTCTTAACGGTATGAATTAATTCCTTACGGACCGAATTAATTCCTTTGGGAATGAATTAATTCCTTACGTGCTGAATTAATTTCTTACGGACTGAATTAATTCCTTACGGACTGAATTAATTCCTTACTTACTGAATTAATTCCTTACGGACTGAATTAATTAATTAATGGACTGAATTAATTCATTACGGATTGAATTAATTCATCACGGACTGAATTAATTCTTTACGGACTGAATTAATTCCTTACGGACTGAATTAATTCCTTACGGACTGAATTAATTCCTTACGGATTGAATTAATTCCTTACGGATTGAATTAATTCCTTACTTACTGAATTAATTCCTTACGGACTGAATTAATTAATTAATGGACTGAATTAATTCATTAAGGATTGAATTAATTCCTTACGGAATGAATTAATTCCTTACGGAATGAATTAGTTCCTTACGGACCAAATTAATTCCTTAGGGAAATAATTAATTCCTTATGGGCTGAATTAATTTCTCAAGGACTGAGTTAATACATTACGGACTGAATTAGTTCCTTACGGACTGAATTAGTTCCTTACGGACTGAATTAATTCTTTACGGATAGAATTAATTCCTTACGGACTGAATTAATTCCTTAATGAATGAATTAACTTCCTTACGGGCTGAATTACTTTCTTACGGACTGAATTAATTCCTTACGGACTGAATTAATTTCTAACGGACTGAATTAAT